>JAMWET010001105.1:0-470080 GCA_024036415.1 Prochilodus magdalenae
GGAGGTAGGGAGAAGGAGAAATAATGGAGTGTGAGGGAGAAAGATGGTTAGGGGAGTGAGAAAAAGGGGTTTAGGTGGAAGAGAAGAAATAGGAAAAGGGAGGGGAGGAAGGGTAGAATGTAACGGAGTGAAGTGAGGAGAAGATCGGTATGAAGAGAAAAGGGAATTGAAGGTTGTTGTGTTGATTGGTATTGGTGGGAATTATTGTGGGGGTAGGTGTAAGAGGGGTTTTGGTTGTGTTATTGGTAATATAAAATTGGTTATGTTAGATATTTTATTTGATATATAAGGGGTATATGTAATGATAGGGGTATATGTATATAGCAATGGGCATAGTATTATAGAATAGTGGGTATGTTATATAGATATGGTATTTACTCTAGTATATGTTATGTTATCAGAATTGGTATATGTAATTAGGAATAGGGGTACTATGTAATATAGAATGTTGCGTATTTGTAATATAGAATATGGTATCTGTAATAAAGTATTGGTATGTGTATATGAGTAATGGGTATATTTAATTAGAATATGTTCTGTGTATATAGACATATGGGTATATGTAATAAGAATTGGGTATAATTTAATATAGAATATGGTTATGTATTAGATATGTATATGTACTATATAAACCGGGGTATAATTGAGAAGAATTGGTATATTGTTATATAGAATAGGTATGTAATATTAGATCTGTTATGTGTATATAGACTCTTGTATATGATATAGAATAGGGGTATATGTAATATAGAATATGGGTATATGTAATATAGAACAAGTTGTCAGAACACTAGAGCTCTTAAATGGGTCGAAACCTTATAGGTTCTATCTGTTTTAACTGGGAAGCTACTAGCTCAGTGTTTGAGTGGAGCGGACGCTGCTTCATAGTAAAGGTGCTGCAGGGTTAGTTCTCCACACATCAGTTTTCATTAATTAAGTGAAATTATTATTATTATTATTTTGTTTTTCTACAATATGGACAAAAAATTTCTGATGTTTTAAGCCGCAAAGTCTCATTATTCAGTTGGCCTGATCTTATTGCCTTATCTTAAGATAAAGATTACCAGAAACCATAAATTGTGATAAATTTAGACTGATATGGGCAATATTTATTGAGCTACATGTACAGAAGCACTGTCTCTCGGTATGGCGTGTTTGCTGTGATGTTATGCCAGACGTCTCGGCGGGAAGTTGTAGAAATACTTAATGGTGTCATGCAGTAATACATCCCATGCAGCTTGAATATCCTCACGCATTTTGGATGTGTGACACGTGACAACAAAACGTTCACTTTGGTGCTGACCACAGTGCCACAGATCTGTTTGTCGGATCGTCTTTATCAAGACATAAGTGGGATTCGTTGCTGAAGATGACCTGCTGCCATTCTGAGTTATTCCATGACAGTCTGGCACCACACTATTGCAGTCTTTAGTGACGCTGATGTGGTGTTAGGAGCAGTTGTTGTAACGGTTTGCGTGCATGTACTCCTGCATTGTGCAGTCTTCTGCCAATGGAACAGTATAGCACATGGAGGGCATCACTGCTGGATGAATGTCCGCAATCATGGCTGTGTCAGCTATGGCAGTATCTACATGGTCAGTATGGCAATACGTTAATAAGACCATCCTGGTTTCCAGAACCCTACGAGGTGACTCCTCTCCAACTCTTCCAACTGTTCAAATTGTTTTTAAACTCTTCTCTGAGACCAGTAGTGGACAGTAACTAAGTAAATGTAATTAGTTACTGTACTTAAGTATTTTTTATGTATCTATACTTTAATGAATATTTCCATTTTGGACTTATGTTTCTTATGTCTTATGTATACATAAAATCATAACTCGTCAAAACGTAACAAGCTTATTCACGGATTCTTAGCCTCTATAGAAATTTACATTTTAAGATTGGCCTACATCAAGGGCCACCTGGAGAAAGGGAGGTAAAGCAGGATGGGGTTAGTAAACAGATAAAACATATTGTTCCTGACTTTCTGGCTAAATAGGCCACAATATAGAAATATGTTCACACGCACTTATGATTGATGAGTGCCTTTTCCTGTGTTTATACAAACGCTACTTCTTTTAATAGTAAATGTGTTTTGTCTGGTTAATGATTATGAACAGATTATGAAATGATTATGAACAGAGACCTACAGATGCAATATAGTAAAGAAAAGCTGAATAGTGATTGTGTTTAAAGCTAGTCCTTATTAAACTCAAACTTAATATTCAAATACTAAACATAAACTTAATTATGTTGCAAATAAATTTTAAACCGAAACTTACTAACTGAAAACTCGTTTTGTAGTTCTACCTAAAGGAACCTGTTCTCCTTCAGTGTTCTGTGCTTTTGATCATTTGAAAAGACATCAGTATCAGACTAATTAAATTCCTCCTGTTAAATTTTATTACAGACTGGCGGACTACAGCCTAACAATTGAAGGACGCTAGAGTCTCTTCACCTAAAATGAGTCTTTTTCCATAAATGATAATAGGACATTCGAGCCATAATAAATCATTCTACTTTTACTCTCTATACTTAAGTACATTAGAAGATGAATACTTTTGTACTTTTACTCAAGTGGAGGTCTAAAGGGAGGATTAATTACTTTACTAATATTTACCATGTCTTTCCCTACTTTAACTCAAGTACATGGTCCGTGTACTTCGCCCCCACTGTCTGAGGCATATTCCGCTTGCAAAGGATGCTAGTAACACAACAGCACAACTTAGAATGGAAAGCATTTGCAATAGGATGACCCTATATAGTCAATCAGGTAGAGTGATAAGGCCCATCCTTGCATACGTCACGTATGTGACTGAGTGTGAAGCTTGAATGATTTGCATGTCTCACAGTGTCAAACCTACCCACCAAGTTTCATTCTGTGGGTTGACTGGGTGCAACTATTTTTGGTGATTAGTGTTTTTAAACATTGAATACTGTATAATATATAAAAGTGTAATATAGAGTTTTTGAGTGAATAAATACTAAATGTAAAAATGAAAATAGAAACAAACATTGTAGTCATCTTGCAGCCACTGTGGTGTGATTATAGCTGACACTCAATCATGACAATAAAATAATAATAAAATAAATAATAAAATGTCATTATAAAAAGGAAAGTGACAAAAAACAAAACTATAGAACCCCGCCCCCCAAAAACCCTGCAAAATTCAATTACTGATACAGCTTAGTAAAATGTAGGTTTCTGTAAAGTCACATTGGTTTCAAGGCGATCACTCAATAGCGTCCAGGATGAGAGTTTATGAATGAATGCATTGATTATCTTTGGCAGCAAATGTGACTCCTAGACATCGGAGTGCAGGTCACGGCACTAATGTGTGTTACCTGGGCTCAGCCCAAGATGACGGATGCCCCTCAGTGAACTAATGGAGCAGGTGAAACGACCACACTCATTCATAAAGTACCATGACTGAAACAAGCCTGCTGGAATCTTAAAAAGGGGACTTTGTCCTTGTTTGTCCTTATTCCATGCAACTTTCAGGTCAGGTCATGTGATGTGGTTTTTGCTGTCTTGTCTTTATATACATTGCATACATTAAAATGAAATATAATTCTTAAGGTCATGTGGTGCAACACCCAATAGTAGGCAGGAGTGTGCAGAGTGTGTGTGCAGAGACATGACAGTGTGGAATAAGCTCAGAATAAACAGCAGATAATAAATAGCACACAAGACAATTAAACCCTATATTTGAATGGACATCACATATATGTATGAATTGGATTGGCTTAAAAGCAGCAGTAATAAAACTCTAAAACATCAGTTTTCAAACAAGAATTTCAAGTGCAGATGTGCAGTGTTGATAAGGGGTATGTGATCAGCCTATTATGGATTTTGGGAAGGATTTAGATTAGTCCTGGTGGATGTTGGTGAGCATCGGTGCATTCCGTAAAATGACTGCCTTGAAAAAGGAGCTGTTGTGGAGTCTGGAAGTGGTGGAACAGATGCTCTGGCATCTTATGCCAGACAGCAGAATGGCAAAGAGTCTATGAGGGGGTTTGGATGGGTACTGACAGCCTTGCAGATGCAGTGCTTGTGGTGGGTAGAGACATCAGATGGTCTTTTTGGTGTAGGGTCCTGCAGTCCAAGGTTCAGTTCCAACACCGAGCAATAAGACATGGAGCTTGGCGGCTCTCTATTGTTTCCCTGTGGAATGTAGTGAGAATGGTGAGAGGAATGTTTTCCTCGTTATCCTTTGCATGGAGTGAAGTCGCAGCTGGGCTTTCTTGGCTAGGCAGGTGGCATTGAGGCTCCAGGGGAGCTTGACAGTGATGCCCATTCCAAGTAACGTTGCACACACCAAAAACAGATAGAGTATCTAGGTTAACTGGCAACAGGTTAGTAACATGATTATGTATAAGATGAGCACCCCACAGAGGCTGGATCTTTCAGAAGCAAAGATTGTGAAAGAGTGCATGGGCAAATGACTCATGTTTCTCAATGTACAACTGCAAAGAGCTTCATCATCTACAGTACATATTATCAGTAAGCTATAAGTCAGAGAATCTGGAGAAAGCTCTCTATGAGATGGATAAATCTCAAAACCAATAAAAGAGGGCTGTGATCTCTGGGCCCTCTGATGGCACTGCATTAAAAGCACAGCAGTGATTCTGTAGGGGAAATCAGAAACACCTCCAGAAACCACTGTGTGTGAGCACACTTTGTTGCGGCAACCACAAATGTTCAAGGTTCAACGTTTTCCATGGAAAGAAGAAACCAGATATACACAGAAGGCAGAAATCCCACCACCTTCTCTGGGCCCAAGCTCGTTTAAGATGTACTGATGTGAAGTGAAAAATCTAAAACTGACTATTTTTTGCGGGGGGGAACATGGGCGCAACATCCTCCGGGCTAAAGAGCAGAGGGACCATCTGGTTTGTTTTCATCCCATGGTTCAATAGCCAGCATCCGTGATGGTATGGGAGTATATTAGTACACATAGCATGAGTGACTGGCACACCTGTGAAGGTGCTATTAATGGTAACTGATATTTACCGTCGCTGTACAAAGAAAAACATGTATCTTAATTTTTGTCATTTTTTACTTTTATGCTTCATTTGACACAGCAGTTGCCGTTTGCATTGTGTGAACATTTCATGGTGAATGGGCCAACAGAAATGGCCCTAAACTTAGCTGTGAAAAAAGCATGTTTCCATTGACTTCCATTGATGTTTGCAATTAAATTAGTTTTTTTTTATTAGTTTTCATTTTCAAAATATGTTTCATTTGTCTTTACATATACGCGCACTTATTTTCAAAAGAAGTGTCAGTACCCAGAAAGAAGTGTCAGATTGCAATGCTATATGGAAGGAAGATAAAGGTTACCAGGAACAATTAATGATATTAAATGTAGACTGATATGAGCAATATTTCGTCGCTGTACAAAGAAAAACAGGTATCTTCAAAATGGCAACTTTACAGGAGAGGCCAAAAACCTAATTACATTTGAATGGAAGTCAATGGAACCAGACGTCTTTCCAAGTAGTTTTGGGCCATTTCTGTTGGTCCATTCCTCAGAAAATTTCCACACAGTGTAAACAGCAGCTCATGTGATCAAATGAGACATAAAAGTAAAAATCAACAATGGAGATGCATGTTTTTCTTTGGACAGCGACGATTTATTGAGCTAGACATACCGAAGTACAGAAGTTGGCTAATGCAACATGCCAGTTGTATGGTGTTCTGCCATAATCCATCCCATGCAGCTTGAATATTCTCACACAGTTCCTGCAGATTTTGTGGTACAGGTGAAGGTAGAGTAACACCAGGCCTCCTGGACGTGTGATGCGTGACAACAAACTCTTCATCTTGGCGTAGACCACTGTGCCTCCACACATGGACTTGTTGGCCGTCTCCACCAAGACAAAAGTGTGACTTGTCACTGAAGATGACTCACTGCCATTCTGAGACATTTCATGACAATCTGGCATGATGCCATTGCAGTCTAGTGTAACATTGACATGGTTTTAACCTCCTGAGACCCAGACATGCTTGGTGTGCAATTTTAATTTCTCCTCCCATTTGTGATTAGTAGGACCTAACAAGTATAAAAACTAAACATTGTACAGGAGTGCAGAGAAGCAGAAACGTAATGTCCTCATATGAGGACGCAGGGGTTTTAGGAAGTTAAGGCCAGTCATCATAATGGTCTGCATGCATGTAGTCCTGCGTCATGGACCGGCCTGCAAATGGTGCTGGCAGTAACAGGATGACTCATAGAGGGCATCACTGCCTGGTGAATGTATGAAATCGTGGCCATTGGGTCAGTACAGCAGTTAGGCCCTTTCATGCCTACGTCACATTCAGTCGAGTGTGAAACTTAAATTATTTACATGTCTCATGATGTCAAACCTACCCCCTGAGTTTCATTCATTTTGGTTTATTCCTTCTGGGTGGAAAAATCTTTGTATGCGATGGATAAGGCTTACAAACAGTAATGGAGACCTGTGATCCTCAGGTGCTCAGGCTTCACTGAATTAAAAACAGATACGATTTTATAGTAGAAATTCCATGGGTTCAGCAACATTTCCAAAAAACACAGTCTGTTAACACAGTTTGTTGCTGCAACCACAGTTGCAAATTCAGTCTGCACCATTCACCTATTCTGTAGCAAGAAAAAAATAGATATAAACAGGATTCAGATATGCCACTATATTCTCTGGGACCAAGCTTATTTAAGATGAACTGATGTGAAGGGTTAAGGTGTCCTGTGGTCTGAAAAATCTCAGGGCTAAAGGAGCAAAGAGAACATCTGGCAATGAACTGAGAACATCATTATTTTCATCCCATGGTTCAAGAGCCAGCATGGTATAGTGGTGCATTAGTACACATGACATGAGTGACTTGCACATTTGCCAAGGCACCATTAATGGTGAATGAACTATGTATGGTTTTTGGAGTAATATATCATCTGATGTAAAAAAACAAAATATATATATAATAAATCTCAACTTCTGTCTGCTTTTCTTTACATAATGTAAACAGGTTTTTATGAGTGGACTAATATAAGTGCTCCAAAACTGCTTTGAAGAAAGATTAAAGTTGGATCAGGAATATTTTTGCTCCTATAAAGCTACCATTTTGGAGATAATTGTTTTTTGTTGGACGGTGACAATTTGATGTCATCCAGATGATGTCTTTGTCAGGAAAGACTTATTTCAGCCAAACCACATTTTACACTATAACAACACCATGGCATCCTGGTAAAAAGTCCTGGTGCTAACCTGGCCTGCCTGCAGTCCAGATCCATCACCCACTGAAAACATTTGGCACATCATAAATTGTAAAATACAATAAAGAGACCCTGACCTACTGAGCAGCTGAAATCCTATATCAAACAAAAATGGGAAAATATTTCACTTACAAAACTACCACACGACCGGATAGGTGATGCAAGACAGTGGTAAAACTGGGCATATATTTTTAAAAACAATAACATGCCTTTATTTCAACACTTGGTATGTTGTCCTTGTGCTTTCAATCAAATATAGGGTTTACATGATGGGCATATCATTGCAATCTGTTTTTATTTATTGTGCACAGCCTACCAACTTTTTAGGAAACCGGAGTTTGCAGTCTGTTTTTCCTGCGCCAGAGTGCAAGCTGCCCTCCAGCTCCTCCCTATATGCTGACTTGTCATTGCTGCTGATAAGACCCATCACGCTAGTGTCATCAGCAAACTTGAGGGTGTGATTTGAGCTATGCTTTGCAGCACAGTCATGAGTCAGCAGTATGAAAAGCAGGGCACTGAGCGCACAGCTCTGGGATGCACCTGTGTTCAGTGTGGTGGTGATTGAGATGGTCTTGCCAGTCCTGATAGCCTGAGGTTTATCAGTCAGGTGGTCCCAAGATCCAGTTGCAGGGAGAGCTGTTCAGGCCCAGCAAGGTCAGATTTCCAATAAGTTGTTGTGGTAGGATTGTGTTGAATGCTGAACTAGCATTCTCACATAATTGTCTTTTCTGTGGCTTAGCGTGAGGTGTATGCCAGAGGATATGGCATCCTCTGAAAACAGCTCAGAGCAATACACGAGCTAAAACACATCCCGTGTGAAAGAAGAACTGCAGCTGTTCAAAAGACTGCATGATGACTGGAATTAACTCTATCGGCCTCAAGTCACTGAGGCAAAACACGGTAGATTTTTTTTAGCATAGGAACGATGTTTTGAAGCACTCCAGAAAGAATGTTCATGCATAGAAATCGTTTAGTGCATCTGGGAGCAATGAATCACTGTCACAGGCATATGATGTCACTTTGTAGTCAGTGATGGCTTGAATGCCCTGTCACATAAACCGTGTGTCTCTGGTGTCTAGAAAGTGTCCATGGATAATCTGTGCATAGTTAAGCTTTTCTTTACTGATAGCCTGGGACAGGCCGGCTCTTGCTGTGCCAAGAGTTGCCTTGTCTGATCTGAAGGTAGCATTTTGGGTTGTCAGCAGTGCACACACCTCTGCAGTTAACCACAGCCTCTGGTTAGCTTGTGGTGATTGGCATAAAGGAAGTCACATTATCTGTGCCCTTGCTAACATAGACAGTCGCATATGCTGTTTATTTTAAATCACTTTTCCCAGTTATATGTAACAGCCTCCTATAATGCACAGTCTGTGTATTCAAAATTGTCCTGTAGTGCTGAGGTTTAGAACTGACTTGTCACACTTGAACAGAAGCCTCTATGCTGGAATCAGTGCTAGAGTGGCTACCAGGTAGAGTTGGGAGAATTCCCTTTAGGCTATTAACTACAAATGTTACATCTAAGTGTAAATCTCTGATTTGGGGGTTATATATGATCCCTGATTTGCCGACTGTGATTGAGCCCGTACGGTGGACAGAGATCTGATACAGCTTTTTGTAACCCTTTAAATAATGTAGCAATTATGTTCAGAGGCCCAAACAGAAGATAGCATGCAACTGTAAGACTGTTTAAGGTGGAACGGAAATATGAATCAGAAGCTAGCCTTGAGATATTAGCGCGCCTGTGTGAATCTGGCTGTAATATTATCTGATCTAGTCTTGGCCAAAGACAATAGGAAGTGCTCCTTTTACATTTGCTTCAATACTTTAATACATGAGCAGTGCACTGGGTTATTAAATCGAAGCTACAGGTGACATATAATAGTATATCTACCCCTTAAAGTATCATTTCCCATCCTTTTAAAGACAGAAATCTGATTTTTTGCAAATTTACAAAAAAAAACTGACAATGGCTTTGATAATGTTTTGAAGCAAACATCTCATATTATTCAGTGAAAGTCAATACTTGTAAAACTTACTGACCATAAACCTCAGTGGTAATGTGCTTTTACCTACAATGATTTAGTTATCTCGCACATCAGCTTTATGATTTGACCTTCATGTCATCCTAACTGGCTCTTATTTTTTTATTTGTACATCTTTAATTTTGTAATTACGTGTAACTGACATTGTCTTAGTCTTGTTGTCTGCCCTGCGATGGACTGACTGCCTGTCTAAGGTGTTTCTTGCCTTCTGCTCAAAGATCACTGGGATAGGCACCAGTAAGGACCCTGACCCAGGAGGATAGGCACTTCAGCAGTTGAATGAATAAATGACCTCATTGATACAAGAGATGACAAGATATCTTGTTCCAAGGATATTGATAAAAACTAGGTACAGTGTGCTTGGTCACTAAATGAACATGCTCAACAAAATCTATGCACTGAACTTCAGTATCTTGGATGCATAAAATGTGCAAGTAAATAATTAAAGCACCACTTAACTTTAATTTTTACTGGTGAACAATGTAGCTAAAGTAGCTCACAAGTAATGAAGGTTTATACCCTGAACTGTAGCTGACCCAGACTGTACAGTTTCCATAACTAGTTAGCTACATTAGCAGTGCAGTGTGAGTACAGGACAGCACAGTACAGTACATGCATGATGATTTAGGCATGCAGTTTGCGTTATGCTAATCGGTAGGGTCCTGAGATGATCAGATGTCACTTAAAGCAAGTAAGAGTGGAGTCTTGAGTTTCTGGGGTGTGAATAAGATTTGAGCCTCAAGTCTCTGTGGTGCAAGTTGAGTCTCGAGTTAGAGGAGAATTCCAGTCTCATTATTTGCTGCACCTGTCAGCTTTAAATAACAAGCCTTTTATGACTGAAAAGCCCTCAGTCTGAAGGACAAAACTGTAGCGCTACATGAAGTTATTTCAGCGCTTAAAATAAAGACCCAAAGCCACTTGAAACGTTTGGTTAGTCTGTTTGCCCTTTAGCTAGCGTAATAGCTATCCAGCTTATCCATGCAAATGCATGCCTTAATCATTAGGCTTTGCCTTTCCTAAATGATTGGACTAGAATGTGAAGCACTCCCTGATTACTGCAGAAATAAAAGTGACTACAGTCGGCAATAAAAACGTACATTCACGACAATGTGAATACTTTCAATGCGCTCGAACCCCAACAGTAAAACCGAAGGGCAAAATCACACACTCAGGGTTGGAAGAAAAAGGTTTCATTTGGTTCCCACTTCTAACTCAGTCACTTTAGTGAGAGCTTCTTTTACTGTGGCTAAAATATCATAAGTCTAAAGTGCCATATTTGAGTGAGGTCTCAGGTCTGTTAAGTGCACGTCCAAGTCGAGGTCAATGTGTGACTCAAGTGCGTCTTAAGTCCATCTCTAATAAGGCAGAGTTATCCATGATTTGCAGGCTGCATTAGCCTTGTAGCTCCAGTGGCAAACTAAAGAAGTGAACTTCAGCCGTGTCTTGGCCGATTGGCTGTATTTATGATAAGAGGAAAGCTGTGTAAATTGAATTTTTCAGTATTCCTTTATGAGATGTGTAGACCTCTAAAGTTATGCTGGCTGTTTTTTGGTTCATCTCTATTTACCCAGTCTGCCCACCTACGCTACATGACACCTACAGAAAAAAATCTGGCAGGATCTCCAGGCAGCAGTCCAAACACACCACATATTAGCTGCAAAGGATGCTGAGAAATTCTGACAGCAATACTGTGAAATTGGTCCCTGAGAACAGGTCTACCTAAGAACAGAACAGGGAACAGAACGCTTATTTCAGGCTGCTCCAACTTCTCCTCCAAACCTGTCTGACATGCAATAGCATGGTGGGATTAATTGATCAACAGTCATTATGGATGAAAGGTTTACAAATCAGCCAATTAACCGGACCTTTAAATATTGCATAGGGCTATAGATATCTGTATCTGTACTGCTGACAAACAGCGCACTACCAAAGTCACCACTTCACTGTATTGATTTATGGAATTGTATTGATTTCTTCCAAATTTTTAAACATCAAAATAATATTTCTTAACCTCTCAAGGAAAAATTAAACGAAAAAAAAAAGTTTTTTTATTTGTTTGGGACCACAAAAATGAAGCCAGTAGTCAATTTTAATTACATTAGCTTAGCACAGACATCCTTATCATAAAGAACTCATGTTACTTATATTTATATATATTATATATTATATTATATTTATAACTTAACCCTTATTAGACTCCTTTTTGTTGCATAAAGGTACATAATTCTATTCATCACAACAGTAAATAACAGGTTTACACACACTTCTCAACACCCTGTCTACTGATACTCCACTAAAAAAGGGAAAGAAGGGAAAATTGAAACTTATAAGACATACATGCAATTTAATCTTTACTTTCTTTCATGACCTATACTGTGTTACTGCTGTGAGTCACCTTGTAAAGCCAAACATAGTTGTTGGATCGTTATGTTAACTTTCTGATGAAGATGTGGATGTGATGAGGATAGTTTTTCATTTACCTACATCCACAGAAGACACATATTTCACCAAGTTTTTTTTCTGATTTATCTTTAAATACTCTCAAAGTGCTAACAACCATCAGATACATTTTCTTGGGAAAGGGACTTCATGCTGAGAGGCAGTCAGCCATCACTGGGTTTACAGTTTTACTGGCAACCTGTCCTTTAATGCCGTAGCTGGAAGCAGGACCTTTAACATCATTTGTGTAATCTTTGCACAAAATAAATGTAGAATTCTCTTCAGTCAAACAATGTAAAGTCGGTATATACAGACGTTGGTAGGGAATGTCAACTTTTTTTCCTCTGTGTTTTGTCAGTCTTGTATCTCCACCTATTTTGCTAAAGTGGTAGTCTCCTCCTGTATTAGGGAAGTGGTTATGATTGTGTTTGTGTGTTTATTACAGGTTATAATCTCAAAGTCTAAAGTCACTGATGACTTTGTGTTGACCTCCACAGTGTCAGTAACACTTTAAAATGTGACCCTCTTCATTGGCAGATTAGGTTGTTTGCTCATTATTGAGGGAGCATAGATTAGATTAGATTAGATTAGATTAGATTAGATTAGATTAGATTAGATTAGATTAGATTAGATTAAAATAGATTCAACTTTGTCATTACACATGTACAAGTACAAGGCAATGAAATGCAGTTTAGCATCTAACCAGAAGTCCAAAGAAAAACAAGTATCTCCAAAATGGCAACTTTACAGGAGGGGCCAAAAACCTCATTTATTTTGAATGGAAGTCAATGGAACCAGATATCTTTCCAAGCAGATTTGGGCCATTTCTGTTGGTCTATTCTTCATGAAATCTCACACAATGTAAATAGCACCTCACATGAGGCATCAAATGAGGCATAAAAGTAAAAATCAACAAAAATAAAGATACTAGTTTTTCTTTCGACAGCAGCGATGCAGGATGTACAGTATCTACAGTGTGCAGTATGTACAGCATACAGACATGATATGGACAGAATTTACAGATAATCATATTATTGAATGTACTACAAGCAAGATATACATTGATATATGCAACCATCATTTACAAAAGCTATGTACAATGTAATAATAAGCTATACATGATGATTGTTTTGCAGTCTGTGACCAGAAAGAGATTTGAGGGGTTAACATAGGACAGAGTTCAGTAAAGAGAGAGCTCTGGGGAAAAAACTGTTCCTCGATCTGCTCGTCTTGGTCCGGAGCCTCCTGAAGCGCCTGCCGCAGTACAAGAGAGCAAATCTATGGGCAGTCTATCCTCGATGGATGAAAGTGCAGTCCCTGTAATGTGCTGGGCCATTATTACCACTCATTGCAATGCTCTGCGTTCTGCAACAGGACAGTTCCCATACCAGACTTTGATACAGCTGGCCAGTATGCTTTCACATGCACAGTTCACCAGGATGGCCAAAGACAGGTGGTGTTTCTTCAGCATCCTCAGGAAAATAAGATGCCGGGGAGCCTTCTTGACCAGGCTAGAGGTGTTAGTGGTCCAGGACAGATCCTCTAAGATGTGTATCCCCAGAAACAGCTGGAGACATATTCAACAGCCATATCATTGATGTAGAGGGCGTCATGCATGCCTACATGGGTCAGATGTTACATGTTTTCACGAGTACGAGTAAATAAGTACAGTATCAGCCTGATACCTTGTACTAGTATGTTTACTGATGCATCCCTAGACAAGAGTTGACGCTATTGTGACTCACCATTGCCTCTAATGGTGCAAAGTGGTATTACGAAACGGGATGGGCTGGGGCTAGCTGGTTAGCATGCTACCTTCAGTATATACCTCCACAGCATGATACATAGACAGCTTTGACTGGGCGTGTTTTCAACTATAATTCAGGCAGAAATGAAATCATATTTACACATGTAGAAAAGGGACTGTTTTATTCTGTTTGAAGGTTTTGCTATTATTTAGAGATGTCCAGAGACAAACAAGACCGAGCCCATTCATTTACACTCTCAAGACCAGTCTCAAGACAGAGACTGGTAACTTACAGTCTAGAACCACATCAAAGGCAATATTAGATTAGAATATTAGAAGTGCTACAACACTACTAGAGAATATTAGGCTTTATTTGACAGTTTAGGTGATGCTGGGCTGGTTCAGGTCAATTTTGGATACAGCTTTTGTTGCATTAGGATCTATGGTTTAGTTTGGATTCAGACAGAACTACAGCTTCGAATAAAATACACATACATTGAATGATTTTAGCTTAGGACTAAGGCTAAATAATATACTTCTTCAGGCCCGTCTACTATAGCGCTGTGACTACGGCTGCTGTGAAGAAGAAGCAGCAACACATCTTCAGATTCCTCACCATTCACATTTAATGGTTACCTGGCTCTGTTTGGAATGGTAATATATTCTATAACCCTCAGGGTCTGGTCTTGCGTTAAACTTCAGAAATACACACAGGAGAAATGAGTCTATGTTGGACAACCAGACCACCAAGTCATAAGAATTAATAAGAACGAATGCTGTGGAGTGAAGATGATGCTTACTGATGAATTACAGACTGCGCCCATGCTTCTTTAATGCTCTGTATGATTGGAATAGACAGCTTCAGGTGCACAACCTGCGTCTGAGATTGTGTAATTACGGGTGAGTCTGGAGGAGCTGAGTGGAACAGGAACCCATGGAGGCCCCACCTGACAACTCATCTGCAATTCAAGGTCACAGGGCATTGATGAGCAGCAATGCATATGAAATATTAATCTGAACCAGTGAGAAGGGCCAGGACAACAACTTGACTCACTCTCACTGCAAGGTGCTCCATCGAGCATCACCCCTCCTGCTTGAAGTAATAAACAGCTCTCAACACATAATCAAGCAAAAGGCAATCGGTGCATTAATATGACAGTAAGTGTGAGAAATGATGAATGACTCGAGGTTGTACCGCGAATGTTTAATGTATGCACTGTGCTATGCTGATTTCAATTACAGTGCCTTTACATGCTTGAGGCTTTGCTCAGAACGACAAACTTCAGTGATGTAAGCATGCATTTTGAGGGTTTGTCATGGTGGATATAATGAAACAGTAGTGTGGTTTGAATTCAGACTGAAAAGAAATGGTCTAGACATTGGTACAAATTTTTCTACAAGCTACAAGGCTATAGACGTTAATAGTCACCCAAACCTTTTCCAAAAATAACCACCCAAAATTCCTCCTGGCCCTCCTCTAGCTGTTCATTGGGCAGGTGCAGATTTGTTGATGTGGTCTAGAACACAGTACTGTAAACCATACCAGTTATATGTTAAAAATACCCCTTTGAAATGCATACTTTTAACACAGGATAACTGCAGCATTTACTGAAATAGGACTGTATACTGTAGTATCCTGTATTGTGGCCTGTGACTTTAGGATGGTACTTCTGTGTATTCACCATGCATGGGCAAGTGTGGCTACTGATGACCTCCCTTCTATGTTGGAATTGCAGCCAGTTTAATTCCTGCAAGTCTATAAGAAACACTGTAAGTTCAGCATCAAGGTTTATCTGTTTACTCACTAAGAGCAACTCCAGTGGTGGAAATGTTAACTCGTTTTTATTTATATCCCTTCTTTTGTTTACCTACAGACATGGCTTCTTGCCAGGAGTGGTTAGCAGTGGTCATTATAGTGTTTGCTTGCCAAGAGCTTCACCCATCATTGCGTTTAATCTTCTTTTCATTGGCCATAAATAATCTAACCAGCAACATTACCTTCAACATAATTGATAGAAAGTTGTTGAGGTAGTGCTGCTGCTTGTTGGACTATAGAAAACTTGACGCTTCACTGACCTCTTGAGGTGATAAGTGGAATTATACGACAGGATGCGCTGGGACTAGCTTGTTAGCTAGTCATATCATTGTTTGACGTATCATTAAAACTGATATTTCTTTATATAAATATTATCATGAAATTCCTAGTAGGGGTGGAGTGTTAATAGTGTTACTAGTAGCATCCCACACACTGGGGACAGGTCTGGTGATGGTGCTGACCACAGTACCTCCACACACAAATTCGTTTGTTGTCTCCACCAAGACAAATGCGAGACTCGTCACTGAGGGTGACCCACTGTCATTCAGAGTCACTCCATGACAGTCTGGCACGACACCATTGCAGTCTTTGGCAAAGTTGACAGTGGTGTTAAGTGCAGTCATCGTAATCCTCCTGGACTCATGGAGTCACCCTGTTAGTGAATGTTCACAGTCGTAGCTGTTGGCCTACTTCTTACAAGCTGAACAATCCATTCTCCTTCTCGGTGGTTCATGCAGGTCTCCTAAATCCTTCATGTCACAGGTGGGTGCCTTCCTCTATCCACTGCTGTCAACATCATGCTATGTTAAGCAAGAGAGATATGGCACACAATACATCGATAGACCATCCTGCTTCCTGGAGCCCTACGATCCGATCTCTTTCAAACTCTTCCAATTTCCAAATAGCTTTCAAACTCTTCTCCAAGACGGACATTCCTTTGCAAAAAATGCTACTAACACAACAGCACGAGTCAGAATCAACAGCATGCGCAACAGGACAAACTTATATAGAGACAGATACCTCAATAAGGCCAGTCCTTGCTTACAGCACATGAGCGTGAAATTGAATTGAGCACATGTCCCATGGTGTCTAACACACCCACCGAGTTTCATTCCCTCAGCTTCTCAGTGCAGCTATTTTTTTTTTGACAATGAGTGTTTGAGTGTACTGTCTGGTCCACTAACATTACTAGAAGGTAAACTTTAGAACCTGGTATTTTTACACAGTGTAGCAACGGAATAATGGCCATGAGTCATGCTGATGTCTTCTGAATTTTATCTCACTCTCTCTCTTTTTTCATTAGACACTGCAAAAACTACAAGAAAACAAAAAAACCTTGTTCAAGACATCCATTTCTCAGTCCTTTCAATGTCTCTAGAGCTTGTGTTCGTTGCTGGTTAGGCACAACAGTTCCAAGCAGAACTCAAAATACACAGGATTAAACTCTGCATCCACAAAAAAAGGTACATTATTACACAAATACAAACAATTATGACTGTTTACCGTGTGCACCTCTTAGACCATGTGTAAGCTATGGTTGTTTTTGGGGTAGCATGTCTCTTCTCTGCTGCCAAGCTGGCTCTTACCAACAATTCCAGTGTTCCGCGCTCAATTACCTAATGTCAGATGACCCATTACACGTCACAGTAAAAGTATAACAACACCAAATACAAATTTTTAAGCAAATGTTATTTGACAAATGTATATTTTAAACATGTTTTACTCTCTTTTTAAACCTGGTCTCATTTGATTGTAGCACCTTTTAATAACTGTATGAGCTACAATAACAAACAATTCACAAGACAAAACTGACATTTCAAAAAACATGTCACTCTGACAGTTACACACAGTATGCGCCACTCAGTAAACGTAAACTCTACAGCTTTAAAAACACATCAAAAATCACAACATACAGTCTAAAACTATGCTCCAACTAACAATTTCATTTCTTGGGATGAAAGTATTGCTTTACTGAATATCTGAAGTCTAAAACTGCTTTTTGTTGCCTTTATGGTTCTGAAGGAATTGAACAGTACATTCCGGCCATAGAATCATTAAAAAGCAAATCAACAGAAGCACCATATTCACATAACTACAAATAAATCATAATCTTTATAGCCATGACACAGACATACTTCTGGAGGTCATAAAATGGCTGAACCTTGAACCTGTAGAGTTTCAGGTTCACATCAACTGCCTTTCAAGACCTACAGTGGAGATGAAGTCAGATGAAGAACATAGAGGATATCCAAGCTGTGGTCTTCATAACACCATGAAGGGTACTGAGGCTTCTTGAGCAGTTTGACAGTTAATTAAATTTGTCCCTGATTAAGTCAGAACCTTAATTGCAAACTGATGAGATTGACTGTCAGGTCTTTCCTCTCAGAGCCAACTCTCTAGAAACATATGTGAATGATAATTCCCATTTCTAATTGCCCTTTATCGTTTTGTCAAGAATTCAGAGGTCATAAGGACAGGAATAGTAGTGCACAGGTTCCCTCTGGTGGTGACAAAATGCCTTGCAGTTTAAACCTGTCCACATGTACCAGTCTGTGCACCGTTTTATTTCCTTTCTACATGTTGGTATTATGGAATAGTGCTGGTATTGCAGATCTCCACAGACAAAAGATACAAATACATTAACACAGTAATTTGGGTTAGGATTTGGCGTTTATTTAGGAGGAAGTAAAGGAGAAGAACTCACCTTTGGCACTTTTAAAGCTTTAATCAGTACGGCAGGACTCTACAAAAGCCAAGGTCAGTTATTCAGCTGAAACTGTCAAAACATGATGGAACTATTGGCCCAGAAAGTATCACAACTATTTGATAGCTTGACAATTCTCAAATGAAAAGCAATTCAAAACTTTACTGGGGAGATGTTAATTCGCTTGCAAGAAAAGAGAAAATCAAAGGAAAATAACTGAAGAAAGGGGACATTTTTCTAAAAAAAAAAAAAAAAAGATCAAATTATATAGAGAAAGAGGGACTTGCCTGTGCAAGACTGGATAGACCACCAAAGCTTTCTCTATCAGATTAACAGTACATGAAGCTTTCTTAGAGACACTATATATATATATATATATAATATATATATATATATATATATATATATATATAGGTGCCATTTTTTACATTGTTTCTTGATGACTCAGTTCTGAACAAAGTTGCTGGTGATATTCTTTGGAATGCAGTATTTTCTACTGCACTGATTTTGATCATATCACAGAAAAACAAACACTGTTTGTTAGAATGATCAGGCATGAGAAGTGCTGTTTAAGATATGACACAGTGTTTCTTTGGTGAAACACATTTTGAACTTAAAGATACATGTATTTTTGTGGAAAGAAATGATTAATTTGCTTTATTTCTGTGTTGTCAGACTGGCTTGGTATTTTGTGAAGTGCTGTATATTGAATGTGTCGGTTTAGCTTAACTTTAGCTGAAGTCAGGGCAAGTATACTTTTTAAAATTGTTTCTTAAACTTAAAACCAGTCTTCCTGCACTTTTGTGGAAGATTTTGTGCAATGTGTTTACCATATACAAAATTAAGAAAACAAGAAAGCATAAAGGTTTCTAGATATGTAAATATACTGTAAATTGTAATGTCTATGGCTTAACTTCCTTGTGGTAAACTTGAATCCACCACTCAGTAAACTTGGCCACCACCTGAACATAGCATTAGCACTTACATTGGTACATACAGCATGTCGATAGAGAGAGGATAGAGTAATTGACATTGTTCATACTGCGTGTTAGCTGTAGTGTGCTAAGTGGACCCTTCAGATGTCTGCTCCACTCCCCAGGGTCCAGTCACTGACAGGCCGGCTGGTGAACTCAGGCATTGCGGTCCTTCCGCTCCCACTGAGTGCTTAACAAGCAGCAGAAATTCTTCCATGCTAAACTGTGTGTAACTTTTTTTGGTCTGCGCTAATAGTCCCTGGGCTATTGATTTCTTGTCACGGTCCCTCAGCCAAGCGAAATCCTAATGGTGATGTTCAATAAACGACATGGACTAGAAGTTCTCCCTCTCTCCTCCCCATCAAACTCACCTTCTAAATATACGCCAGTGTCCTCTCTCCAAGGCTGCTTTAACAAAAGCACTGAACGCCGCTCTCAGATCAGTAAGATTCAACAGTACGTGTCACGAATATCTCAGCGGTGTGACTGTGGTTATCTGCTGTTTGTGACTAAACTTAGAAGTTTGCTATTGAAATTAAATTTTAAATGACTCAGTTTGTGCTTAATTTGCCTTTTCTGAAAATGGGAGCATCATCTATAAACACAGAAAGATAAAAAGTATAGAAGATACTCTAAAGGGTGCATTATGTCTCTTCTACAGGACTGACTGCGCTATAGATTTGTTGTGTGGACGTTTTATGCAGTTTACTGTTGATAAGGTACAATATATCGAAACTCCTTTGCTGCCGGCTGGGAGGAAAATGCCTTTTCTGCTGGAGTTCTGTGAAACAACTTGATGTCAGAATTCAGAAAGCAAAGCCCCAAGTTTCTGAAGTTAGAATTTAAATGAAAGCTATATACATTGTATTTCCCAGACACTCCTTCTAATCTGTGAATTCAGCTGCTTTAGGAGCCTCCACTGATTTCATCTTTATGATGTAAACAAAGTCATTCAGAGGGGTATGAAGCCCCGCAGCATTGGGCTGTGGTACAGTGGAACTGCATTCTTTGCAGTCATGGAGCTCTACCCATTGCCTTTGCATTAGGGATGAGTTGAAGTAATCAAGAACTAATCAAATACCTGATATCAAGTCCCTGACCTCTTCTGACTGAAAGCAATTAAATGCTTACAGCAATACCAGAAGAATAGAGGAGGACGAACTCTCTATTACTCTTGATTTCACAAGAAATACCACATGAGTAGGTGTTCACAAACATTTGGACATATTGGGTTGTAAAAGAACTAAACTGTTGTTAAATTGTTGCTGAAACCAGTATCTCCAAACTTTTTACAAAAACTCAGTGTGTTAAATTTCATGATTGCTGAATCAACAGAAAGGCCCAAAAAACCTTGAATGTATCTGGTTCCATTTTTTACATTCATTTGCCCTTACTATAAACGTTTTTTGAAGGAAGTTGTTTTCCTTTGGAGAGCAGCGGAATGTAGGACAGTATAATGTACATGCGACATTAACAGCACTGTTAAGGCTGTAAGATGAAGGCAGTTTAAATGTAACACTATTTGTACCGCAAATCCCATTACAACAGACATCATAATTTCAGACACCCGTTGACAGTCATGAATAAGGGAAATGCATAAGTAAATAGGCCTGCATGTAATAAAAACAGCTATGTTGTATTAGTCTCATTTCTCAGAGCACATTTTTCATAAGATATTGTATTTTTGACACCATAACTGAATCAGAATGCGGCTCTAAACTATACAAAGTGTCTTATGACAATAGTAACAGGACATTTTAACAAATTTAGATATTTTTTTCTGTTTGTTTTTAATGCTGTGCAGAGCACTAAAAATAAAGATGGATGGCAGTAGAGCAAACACAAGAGCCACACAAGCACACCGAAGCAAATATTGCCTATATATAAAATTCTGTCCATATGAATTATACCTTGGTTTCTGCATTATTTGCTTTGTTTCTTTAATGCCATTTCAGTGCACGACCATGATAGTTTGTATGTAGCAATACTGATATCTTAAAGACGTAGTGCTTCATAATTCATAGGATCCAGCAAGATCTGGAAGAGACATATGTATGACAAAAAGTTTGGACATTTTAGTTTACAGCAAGCTGCATTGATTTCTTTCATTTTTCCTATAAAGTAACCCAACTATGGGAAGACAACTCCACAATGACAACACAACTTCAGAATGGTAATTAAATATTAATTTAAAAAGTCTATATAAGTCTTATTTATTAATTTATTCATTTACACTTCTAAAAATACCTGCTTGAAAATCTCAATCCCAAATGCAATGCTTAAGGCGGCTTTGTTGTTGTTGCTATTGCTGCTGCTGTAGTTATTAAATACTGTGAAGCATTGTTAAGTGTGAGTACTTGCATGGCCACATTGGGATGCCCTCAGTAACACCAAGGAATTTAACAACTTCCACTGTGCATAACTAAAAACTATGAATATTGGACATTCATTGGACAAACATTGTTGTGTTTTATAGTGTGCACTACTATTTAGGACACTAATGGTGTTGTATATTTGTTTGTTATAAACTGGACTGAACCTGTTTCTATATTTACATTATTAATATTTAATTAGATGGAATTTTTCTTGGTATCTCTGTACAAATGAAATGTATGTGAATTTTCAATTATAGATATGGGCTATAATAGCTAAAAGGGCTAAAATAGCTAACAAGCCATGCATGCTTATGGCCACCAATAAAAGCCATGTTGTAGAAGTCAAAGTCATTTACATTAAACAGTACAACTTTGCTTTTTTATTATTTATTATTATTATTTATTTATTACCTTAAAACAATACAGCTCCGGAAAAATGTTTTGGTTCGAGACCACTCCAACATCACCAGTTTCTCTAGTTTTACAGTTTATGGGTTTGAGTTTGACCAGAATGAGGAATTCTGTTTTATTCTATACACTACTGGAAACATATCTCCCAAATTCCTGATCAAATATTGTACTGTTGATCTGTTTATTTAGAAAATGACTAATGACGCCACCAGAGACCTGTTTTAAACCATACTCATTGTGCATTTCACCCCAGCCTCCGCCTGCCAGTCTTTCTGTAGGTCCCTTGAGGGCATCTTACAGAGGTTAAGTGATATTCAAATGAGGTGGCACTCATCACAGCCAGCAGAGAGTGCAGAGTACCCTCTGCCAGTTTGTAGCCGTGTTGTCCTGAGTGTTTGCTGCTTGACCTTTCTTATGAACTAGATGCTCACTGTACCTGCCAGTAAAGCTGGAACCGAACCGTATGTTCCTCACTAAGAACCTGCTGTACATGTGGAGATGTTGATTTAGGAAGAAACTGGAGTGGTCTCTCATTTATTTCCAGAGCTGTATACCACATATACTTTTGATGTGTCACGATATTATACTAACTAACCATATTAGCTTTTAGTTGACCTTTATATTTTGTGAATATTCGTGTAGTTAGACCAATAGAATTAGTCCAAAATGACTTTAAAAAGTGTCATGTTATATCAGCCTTTGCAGGTTAAGAAAGCTGTTTTATCCTCCGGTAAGGTTCCATTTTGGAGATTTCCTAAGGTGATTGCATAATTCCATGACTTGTGTTTGCAATTACTATGAGTTGGTCAATACTAAAGTTCTGTTGAGTTCAGCTGATGCTTTTATGTATAACATATAGGTAAGATTATTTGAGACCTGTTTGTTACCAGTAGTTTAAGGGTGACTTCCACTGATATTTTCAATGTTTAAGATAATCCTGATTGTTAAAGCGTGTATGCTTTAAAACAGTGTACATGTCCATATTAGAATATGATATATAAACCGCATGTTTTATTATAAAAGTAAATCAATAGGAAAAATATCTCTGCCTACAGGCCACCATTGTCACACTTTGATGATGTCATATGGTTGCAGAGTAATCAGTGTGTCAGTTGTGCACTACACATTAATACTATACAGTATATACCCTAAAGGCTGCTTTGGTGGGAGTGTTCTTACATAATGCTAAGACATTAATGCATTATTACATACAATGTATCTACTTCCACAAGTTTTGACAGATTTGGATTAAAATCTAGTGAGGATTACTATTAAGTACACGATTGGGGCATACCCAGACTTACAGAAACTACACTCTTAAAAATTATTCTCATAGTACAGTCATGATCCAAATAAAGGTGGAAAGGCTGAATGATATATATTAGAGTTAAATGAGATATTTAGCTCACTGTTCCTTATTAAGGAACACATTAATAGTAGGTAGTTAAAGGACTTTTTTCAGATTTCAACAATGTAACAGACAAGTGTGACTGTGTTTGCTTGATGCTTATATTAGCTGTATTCGCTTCATCTTTTCTAAAATGATAAGTTAAAAAACAAAAACAAGGACACTAAACACATACTGACTGTGTCTCTCAGTATGCAATCGGGGCATCATGTTTGCTAACACAACTGGCATAGATTTCGGCGTGGAGTTGTAGAGGTTCCCAATGGGATTCCCTGTGGTAATCCATCCCATGCAGCTTGAATATTCTCACACAGTTCCTGCTAATTTTGTAGTAGGAGTGGAGTGACACCAGGGCTTTTGGACACGTGCTGCATAACAACAAACTTTTTATTATGTTGCTGACCACGGTGCCTCCACACATGGATTCATTGGTCACCTCCAGCGTGACTCATCTCTGAAGATGACCTGATACTCCATTAAAGTCTGGCATGACATCATTGCAGTCTTTGGTGACGTTGATGCGGTGTTAAGGGCAGTTGTCACAATGGTGTAGGTGTATGTAGTCCTGCATTGTCCAGCCAATGGTGCTGGCACTAACAGAATGATTCTTGGAGGGCATCACTGCTCCACAATCACGGTTGTGGGGTCAACCAGGTACAGCAGTAAGGCCTGTCCTTACCTAGGTCACATACATAGCCGAGCACATGTCTCACAACGTCAAACCTACCCACCACGTTTCATCCCTACTGGTGATTCCTTCTGGGTGCAACTATTAATGCAACTATTCTTTTGACAATGAGCAAATTAACTCTACAGAAATTCAGGTCCACTCATTCATGCGATAGTTATAAGGAGTGTCTCAGTGTAGACTGGAATATGTGCAGTATGTGTCAGACAGAATAGAGCTTGTGTACTAATCTCAGTCTGAAAGGCAGAGCAACATAAACAGTCTGTTTATTTCTAAAGGGAAGTCGGAAAATAGTCACGTAAAATAAATTACCCAATGTCAAAACTGTAGTAATTCTGCGCACAATTATAACCATTATAGTAATTATGTGTTATTGACGTACTCAAGTAGTTGATGGATTTTCACAGCAAATATTTCTAAATATTGTTGCCATTTGTCAACTATTGTTGTTGTGTTGCTGGGCTAGAATGTAGGCTGGAGATGTATATTTTAGGGACATTAAAGAGTCAGCACTGTTACGTAACAGTAACAGTTTAGGATTCTGGAATCTGCCTATTTTTCCGTCCTCTTTTCAAAAGTGGAATTTGTAAATGAAGAAGACGGCAGTGTATAACGTTCACTATATATCAGTATCACTATGTTCCAAACTCCTTACACAGCTACACAAATGTAAGCACAGTTTTTCGTTCTATGGCATCTTTAACTCTTAGGAATCTTTATCCAGGATTCACACAGATATTAAAATTGGTCTTCATGGAGAAAAATAGAAATCACTGGGAAAATGTAGAATCCCATAACAGCGGGGCTGTGTTGCAATGCGGCTCTGCCACCATGTGGTGTCGCTCAAGAGTAGCTAAACGTGCGTCTCGCGCGTCTCCCCCTCCCCGTTTAGCTTGTTGTGTATGTGTGCGCGCGCGTGTGTATGTGTGCGTGTGTGATGTGTGTCGGGCTAGAAAGTGTGCCTGGGTTTCCAGCTGAGTGCTTGCTCTCCTCTCAGTGTGTGTGTGCGCGCGCGTGTGTGTATGTGTGTGCGCGCGTGAGCGAGCGCGTGCGTGCGTGTGTGTGTGCTGTCATTATTACTATCCAGTCTGCTCCCCCTGCTCAGAATGGCCAGATTCGCTCAGACTGAGACAAGACGGCAGCAGCCTCCCCCCCAGCAGCCCCATCCCGCTCACTCCAGCCTGCTCTCCACCGGACCCGGGGCTCCACCGACCCAACATCCACTCCTCCCTCTCCCGCATCAGCACCAGGGCGCCCAGACCCCATTCCCCAAACCCATGAACGGGTCAGAACCCATCTCCATTCATCCGGACAACGGCACCATGAAAGACCAAGACGCCATAAAACTCTTTATCGGGCAAATACCGCGGAACCTAGAAGAAAAAGACCTGAAACCCCTGTTCGAACAGTTTGGGAAAATCCACGAATTGACAGTGTTAAAGGACCGATACACCGGCATGCACAAAGGTAAAGCTTCAACCCCCCCACACCTCCTCCTGCCCCCTCCCTCAGCGCCAGCATTGTTTACCAGTCTACTACTGAGTTTATCTATTGTAAACAGTTGCTTGTTATTACATGCACATACTAATGATGGCTTTTTTCGTGGGTTTTGGCAACTATTATTGCACAGCGTTATTAATTATAACAATTCCGTTTTTGATCTACGCAATTATTTGCCTGATGTTCACATTAAAATGTTGTGGTTCATCTGAAACTCTTCTTAATTCTAAAAAAGATTTTCATTCAGCGTCAGTCAACATTGCGAGCCCTAACTAGCGTAGCACATGCTGTTAGCCGTAGCGTGCTGGTTTGCCACTACAATGCTAGTTAATGATTAGCCTACATTATATTAAGAGTTATAGTGTTGTGTGATGAACGTGCTGTCTCAGCTACACAAAGGGTCTCTTTTCGGCTTCAGTTTGTGTCCGTTAGGATGCATTTCCTGACCCTTTCTCCAGAACTGGGGCACAGATGGGTTAGCAGAGATGTATTTTTAAGAGCCTTTTGCGATGAGGGAAACATCATTTATTCATCTGACTGAGCCTGTATCTTGCCTCGCTGTATAAACCGCTCGTGCGCAGCTGACACGTTTTAGGCAACACGGTGTTTTGGAACGTTCTTGTTTCCCACTCGTATTCCGGCAAGCCACGCCTCCGTGCGCTCGGATTGGCGGATAGTGTCGTGCTACGTGCGCTAGGATTGGCTAGTAGTTAATACTCACGAGTAGTCCCGCGGATTCGATATGTACAACTAGCCAATACAAACGCAAGGAAGGCGGGGCTTGTCTGAAAACGGGTGGGAAAATAAAATAACTGTTCTGTACGTGGCCGGGGGTGCTGCTTTGCTAAATGACTCCAAAGTCTACCATAAGAAGGAAATAAATGGGAATTCCTTCGACCTTTTTTAAAAATCTACATAATTTAGTCGTTGAGATGTAAACAAATCCATTCAGAATGATATAACGGGGAAAGGTAAATTGTAAAGAACCACCTTGGATTGCATTACAGTGGTTGTGATAGGAACCAGGGGTCATGATGATTTTGTTTACTATCCAAAATGATCAGTGAACCTGCACAGCTTTTATACATATGCATTATATATGCATACATACTGTCTTTAATCTATAAATGCCAAACACTGTATCTCCAGAATGATAACTTTATACAAGCTCAGAAACGCATTCTTTGCTCCTAATGCAAGTCACTGTATACAGGCCAGAGATACACGATTTTGGTCTGAGAGCAGTGGTGCATTTATGTACATTGTCTTGTACCTCTCTATCCTGCATGTGTTAATAAAGTACCCATTAGGTCAAAGCCAACAATGTCCCCGTCATTTGTGTCTCTGTGACCATTTTATGTAATAACTATCTGTCAGGTAATTTTGAGACATTAAACACTTCAGCTGTCTGGTTTCTATCACCCCCACTGTGAACAACTCAGAATTTGTTAGTCTCTAAAACTAAGCATTTCACATCAGCCCAATCTGAATGATGTTATTTACATCTTAATGATTGAATTATGCAGATACATTGCAAAATTAGTGGAATTCTGCATATTCTCTATTCTGTAATGTAGATAACATATTGCTTCACATAACTGCATCTTCCATGCTAGAGTTTCACTATAATTGGAGCTCACTTGGAGGCCAAAGGTGATGGCCTTGTTACATGACCCATAAGCTGCTGTGAAAGCCTACAGTCCTCAGTGGGCTCAACCTTGTGATGAAATAAGGAGCTTTAGAGTCAACGAACATCCAAGTTTCACCCTTTAAGTAAAGCTAGTTTCCTCTTTTCAGTTGTGAATCAATTCACGCCTGCTTTGCTATTAGCTTGCCAAAGCTTATAGAAACCTAATCCTATTCATGGCACTCTTTCTCAGCTTATTTAAGACTCAAATACGAGACATATAAGGGCAGCTCATTTTCTGTACGTTCTGTGCACTGCCCTTACAAACTCCCCTAAAGAAAATGTGTGATCTGTGATAGCACAAGCCTTAAATCTTTTATTTTTGTCATGAGCTTGTGATTGATTTAAGGGGATCTGTTCACTGAGGGGATCAAATCTGGAGGACATGTTTCGGGAAGAGGGGTGCGCATCTCAGTGCTGCTAATTCACGCAGGAAAACATGGAATTAGTTTGTTAGGCGTGATAATAAGGCATGACCATAATGACTTGAATGAAGAGGATTAGTGACTGTAGTTGTCTGAGGCCTCGGTCCCTTGGATCGGCCGCTGTGTCCCTTAACACAGTCTGCTTTTCCCAATTAAAATGGGCTCTGGTCTAGTTGCTCTGCAGTATTTAATGTGACTAATGCTGTTCAATGCCAACCCGGAGGCAATTATTGTCCCCTGATTGGTATTAATAGTTAGCATTCGGCCCCACGACATTTCAGGATTGATCACTCAAAGTTTAATACTCCCATAGCACTCAATTAAAGTTTTTATGTCGAACATTCATCTGTGCATTTCTGTTGTTTTAACTTGTCAAAGATCTTCAGTTGCATGCAGTGCAAGTAGATTGCTGATACTCCACTACATTGTTTCGTCTTCATTCTTAAAAAAAAGCCACTACAAACATTATTGGTGGCCCTGAGTAATAGAAGGAACAGCGTATACGAGTCTTGCACAGCTAAATAAGACAAGCTGCAGTGGAATATCAGCATTAAGCTAATGCCATCATGGGGTTCATGGTGTTAATGTCTTTATAACTGGCACAGAAATATTCCTAGAATGCACTTCATGATAAATCAAAGTAAAGATGTAATAAATGCTAAATATTTTTCTGGTAGGAGACCACTGCAGTAGACAGCTTGCTTGTCTGTGTACAGTATGATTGCTGTAGAGATGGTCTTGGTTTCTAATATGTTACTGCAGTTTAAGTTTTTCTTGCTGTAGTTGAAGTTATTATTAGCTTATTTGGTTTATGCCTGTGCATGGACTTTGCTATAAGGAGCCATGTTTAGATATGAGGTTCACAGTTTGTTTAGTTGGATTTGCTAGCTGCTACTTTCTGTTTGGATAGAGTGCTGGTTGGATTTCTATTAGCATAATACTGTTTCCAATGTGCTTTACTTCTAATGTGCATTAAAGGCACACTCTGCCTCTAAGCTAGTGTCTAATGCCATTTATTGTGCTGTGTACAGTACACTGTAGTGCAACATTGTATCCCTCCGTCTTATTGGTTTGACCTATTTCCTGATTTTGTTCAAATTTCTTTTTTTTCATTTTGCTTTGCTCTCTCATTATGCATTATGGAAACACATCATACATAATAATCCTGATTGCTAGTCCATGTAGTTATCCAGCCATCTAGTTAACATATTAAGGTTTTGAGTTTTTCTCTTCATCTGATGTCTGCAGCCATGTTTTAGGCTTGTTTAATATGATGTTCTCTTCTGTCATTCTCTCCACTGTAATGATAATTTGTAGGCCATTTCCTACAGTTATGACTGCAATAAACTTATAATAACAATAATGTTAGCTAACAGGCTTTCTTCTGTCTTTACCATCTAAAGAACAAAAAAAAATCCACCCCAGCCATTTTCAAAGGGTTCCTCCCACCTTGAGGAGGCATCATTCGAAATGAATTTTCTAGTCGTTAAATGAGTAAATCTGTGTTGAGGCTACTGTGCATTGCTGCACGATGTGAGTAAGCAAGTTTTGAAAAGATGTTGCAATTTTTTAAAATCTTGGCAAAGTGTTCCTTTAATTTAATAAGATTTCGTCCCTTTGTCATAAAAGGTTCACACAGTGTAAAAGGCAGCTGGTGTTTTATTTTAAATGGGGTAAATGATTGTTCTAATAGAAGGACATTACCCATTCGGACACCGCCCAGGTTATCAAATGAGACATTTCTTGAGTGTCTTATTAATTTGATTGACTTGAATGAGGGCGATGGAGTGAAGCAGCCATGGCAACCAGATGTGTATTATGCAATGGAGCTCTATCGTAAAAAATGCAACACTTCAGCGGCTCCCCTGACAGGAGCCATGGGCATGAGCTCCAGGATGAGCTGCTCTTGGCCAGTGATCTTTGTTTTCATATGAACTGTGCACTAAGGTCTCGTTAGCTTCTTTCAAACAGTCTTACCTCGGTGGCAAGAAACATTGATTTTTTTTGGCGTCTGTAGCCATTCGTTTGGAGGCAGCATCCAAGAACGGTGTTGACCCTCTGGATATGTGGGCTTTTAAACACAATGGGAAACTACTAGAGATTTAAGTCACAAGATTCAGATTTCTATTCAGTAGGACATAGCAAAGGCTGAAATGTCTTATGTTAAAGGGCCCATAACATGGAAAATAACCCTGCCTCAGCTGTAGTAAGTAAACACTCATTCATTCAGTTTTGTAGGCTGAACAGGCGGATATGTAAATGTGATAGTATTTGTGACATCACAAAACAGTGAATTCAGAACGGACTGTTTGTAGTTTCCATGCAGGTGTATGCAAACATTTGGGAACTCCTGCACTCATTACTACTCCTGATTAAATGTATAACCTGTAATGTTATCTGTATGTTGTATTTTTTCCAATTTGTTAAATTCTGCAAATATATAGAAAATGGAGGTTTAGAAACATTTGGGGGGGAGCCCTTATGTTTGTACATGACTGTTTGGATGCTAGGATAAACTGAATACACTGTTTTTGTGATATCACAAAATCCTACACATTTACATGTCTGCCCATCGTGCCTACAAGATAATGTAATGAATAAGGTATTTTTGAAATCATTGTTCTAAATAATATGAAGTAATACATTTGCTGTTGAAACGTACAAAATCGTTTTAATTATACTCCTTTACTGTACTGAAATTTTATAGTTAAAAATAAAGAAATATAAATCATGTCTAAAATAATGAACACAGTTTTTGATGATTTCACTATGGAGAAAACTGTAAAACAGTGAGAGTGAAGTTATAATATTTAATATGCAGTATATTTCATATTGAAAATCGGTGATCACCTTTCCAAGACATGACTGTAAAGAGATCAATAATTACATTATATATTACCATCATCATATAATATCTTTTTGTTAATATCAAATTCATGCATAAATATCTACCCTGGCGTATACACCAAAGTTATTATTCTGTTGAAATATTGGAAGTGATATTGAAAGTTGAGACTAAACCTTTGTTTAAATGACTGTGTACTAACAGGGAACTTTGAGCACTGGGCTGCATGCATGTGTAATTTGTTCAGTTATTTGTTCAGGTGTTGATAAGCATCGTGAAATATCCAAAACTGTGGCAAGTCCCTTTGCTGTGCTAATTTCCACTGCCATCAGTTTTGATAGATTTATGGCTGTTGGCAGATCACTGCAGACATGCTTGGTATTGTCATGGCAACTAGATTGCAACCGTTTTGCATCAAGGAAGGCACAGAGATACGGCTAAGACTAGAAATTCTGGAGCGGGCGCCGTTTCCGGCACCTTCTATTTTATTGAGTCATTCTGTATGATGCGAATAGACACTGATCTGTGTTCCTCTGTTTTGCCTGTTCCGAGAGCTAACGAGAGCAGAGAAAATGGCAGAAGGAAATAAGGAAGGACTTGAAGGAGGGAAAGATTGAAAGAAATGAGCAAGTGCTGACCAATTTCAGTGCTGTGTGTGGTTCTGAGCTCCGTCAGGCAGAGAGATGCCTGTGTAAAAGGAAAACGAATTGACGACGCTGATCTGAGATTTCACTGTAGTGTTCTGTAATAATAAGCTGATTCATAAGAAGTCTTGTGAGAGGAAGTCTCTGATGAAGAGAGACGTGGATGTGGATTGAGAAGCCCACTGAGGGATACCTTCAGTGAAAAATACAAACTCAGAAATTCAGTGAGAAGCCGTGTAATGTTCATGTGCAATGGCAGGAGACCAGAGCGTACTATTGATCGGCCTTTGGTTCGTACCCCAGTGTTTTTGTGAAGGGGGGCATAGTGTGTCATTACATGTCAGTCAGTGAACGGTGACAAATCTAACTCTCTCTCACCAAACACCACCACTCCCCCGCTGCCCCGCCCCCACCGCCGAACCGGACAGGAGAAAAATGAAAGGCAGGCAGGAGGCTAAGCACAATAGATGAACAGACAGAGAGATGGAGTGATCGTCAGAGCAAGAGAAAACAAATGATCGCTTTAGTCGGAAGGTGCCCGACTCTTATAGGCAGGTTCAGAGGCATATCTGTAGAGGAAGAGGAAGAGGAGAGGAAACAAAGGGATTTAATATAAAGGTGCAGGCTTAGAGAGGAGCATGTTCCAATCCTGATCCTGTTGGATCACTGTTCCAACAGTGATCCAAACAGAGAAAAAGCCTCCACAATCACCTAGAATTGGTAACTAATAAGTAACATGAGCAGCTGCTTAGGGCCCGGCAGCCAGCAGGGGTCCCCTAAGAGCAGTTATCAACTTTCCCTGTCAGTCTAGGTTTGGATACTCGGCTGTGATTAATTCTCACGTACATGAACATGAAAGCGTTATACACAGTATTTACGCCAAACAGCCAATTGCAGGAAACATGAGGTGGAAGGGCATGAAAGAGTTATCATGCTACCTCCATATGTAAAAGCAAATCCTTTATGAAAGGGGCCAGGGTAATATCGAACTAAGGTTAAAGTTTGCAGGTTAAGATAGAAATACATGAGACAGTCGCCTGGATCAGGAATGCTGAGAAGGTTATCTGTCATTTACATTCACTCACATAGAGGCACAGTATGGACACAGTGAGGAATTCCACTTTTTATGAGGCAGTTGAGCTTAGCATAGATTAAACTTTTAATTACAGTTCTTTTTAGAACTCACCAAACACAGAATTAGTCATCTTGTGTGTTTAGGATTGTAGTACCTTCAGGCTCCTGCAGATGGGGAGGATTGGGGTATAAATAGCTGCAGGATGTGCTGTGGGACAGATTGAGAAGAGGAGATAAATGTCTGTCATGTGTGGAAAATGGGTCCAAAGCAGATGTTAATGAAGGGATAAAGGGAGCTATTGCATTTGAGCGTGTCAAAGGCCATAGTATGAAGGAAGTAGCTGAATCTGTAGGTGTATGGAAGCATACAGTCAAAGGAGTCAGCAGTGGCAAAAATTCCAGTCTACAGAAAACTGACCTCAGAACATAAGGCATGTTTCAGTCACAGGTCACTCATTTTCATATATATATATGTGTGTGTGTGTGTGTGTGTGTGTGTGTGTGTGTGTGTGTGTGTATCAACAAAATTATTGTCAACATTGTGCTATTCAGAGCCAAACAGTTCACAAACATGTTTATTTTGTGTGTAATATGAACGCAACATTCTCTATAGAGCACAACATACTGTAAAACCATTGTACTTTGTTTTGGCCCATCTTCTACATTGTCTCTGAAGCTTGATCAGTACTCTGGATTGGTCAGTCCGTTGTTCAGAAAACACCAGCAGCTTCTTCGTTTGATTTGCAATTTTTTTTTATTGTTTCCTTTAATCAGTAAGGGCACCTTGACAGCTACACAGCCTTTCAGACCCATGCTGTTGGGTTGTTTTCTCAGAGTATGAGGACGGATTTGGTTTTTCAGGATCTGAAGCAGGAGTGGAGATTGATTTTCTCATCTCTCTCAAAAATGAAAGCTTTTGTAGTTCTTTTTTAATCTCGTTTCTGATCTCCTCAGAAATATCTCAAGAAAAATGAACGTACTTGGCTTCTGTTTGAAATGAATAAAGGCTGATATCTAATGTTTGCACGGATCTGTATTTAGAGGCCTTTTTAACAGATTGTAATGCGTATTGCAATAGCAATATGTTGCAATACATTGGCAATAGTACTATGTTGTAGAGATAACACATCATTCAGCCCCAACAAGTTATTATTGCTATTTTCATTGCCATGATTAGAATGGAAGATGTGAGACAAATAGAGATGGATGAGAAGTGCAATGGAGAAGAATATTATTAGTGTTCTTTGTGTCACCCGTCAGGGATGTGTTTGAAAGGAACGCTGCTCAGCAGGGCTAAAAATAGAAATCTGTGGTATTTCCGAAAATAGGTTAAGCTGCCATCGCTGCACTGCTGGCATGACATCACCACTGTGCTGCCAGCCGTCCCCCCGCCGAAGACAGTTGAAGGGGGGAAGAAGGAAGAAGAGAAAGACAGTGTTAGTCCACACTACATATGTATATGCATATATACTGCAAAAGGACATTTTAAAAACAGCAAGAGGGGGAGACAGAAGGACAGGGAGTCAAAGACAAAAGAAGTGAGTGGGAAGAAAGAGAAAGAAGAAGGAGGGAGAGAAAGACAGGGGAGACAGAGGGAGAAAGAAATAGGAAAATACAGAATGAATGGAGAAACAAAGACAGAGAGATGGATGAGAATACAAATGTAAGAGTGAGAGGCAAAAAAGGAGAGAGTGTAAAAGAAAAAAGACAAAAGATGAGGGGAAGAAAGAGAGAGACAGAAGTGGAGAGTAAGAAGAAAAAGAGACAGAGGGGAGAGCAATAGAGGGAGACAGAGAGAGGAAATTAACAGAAGAAGAGGGAGAAGAGACAGAGAAAGAAGGGAGGAAGAGTAAGAGCTAGGGAACGAGAGAGAGAGAGGGCTTCTGTCTTCTACATAGCTTTGTCATGCACCTCTTTCTTTACCTTCCCAGCATCCTCCTAGTCATTCTTTATTAGCGATGGCTGCTATGCTGGAAGCACATTAGGAAATGTCACTTGTTAAAACGGACATGCCTGGACACATCAGGCTTCCTAAAAATGACCCAGTTTACCTTCTAGATGAATCAGCAGTGATTAGTTAGCAGTCTGCATGATGATAAGGCATATTGCAAATGCGTGTTACAGTAAAAATCGAGGAGGCAGATGCATCTATTTCTGCATTTTGAGCTGCACACTGCAGAGTGGGTCAGTAATTTAATATAAGGTTTTTAATTGCAAATTGTGTGATCAGCACATCAGTGTAAGAGAAAAGGATGGTCTTTGGAACGTTAGGATGAATTTCCTGGTATTTAAAGCAAAGTTAAAGCTCAAAGTGCATGCCAGTGAGGGAAACTCTATCCCACAGAAACCACTTTTCTCCGCTGCCTGAAATGCCTCCCTTTGGAATTCCAGCCCTTTGCTCTGTTACAAGTCATATCACAACACAATGCTTATTGACAACCTACTGGCAAGCTTGGTCAACCCACAGAGAGAACACACAAGGGGCTAAACCAGTAAAATCATACCACTCTGAAACATCCTGCTCCAGTCTAACAGTCTAAGCTCGATCAGGTCTACCAGCTTGTTCTGCCTGACTTTCAGGATCGGGCTCTGGCTTAAACTGATACAGCAGAACCGGTGCCATCGTAAGAACAGCTATAGCAGTGTGGTGGCAGAACAGAGAGTGCCATTCTGGCAGTTGACCACTCGGTGCACACTGGATTGATCGGGAAGTGGGGCTTAAAGGTACAGGAGCTCTTACAAGAGTGTTTCAGACAGAGGTTGAATACAGATGTACAGTATGACAGTATGAATTGTGTTTTGGGTCTATTATAGTAAACTACAAAATACACTGAACACTGAAAATAAGATGAATGGGTCCCACTTTATGACAGCGTGGTTAAGATGGAGTCCTAAAGGCTAGAAGCCTACACATGCGTAGATTAAACCCATGTGACAGTCATCTGAATACAGGTTTGTATTGCTCATCTGACTATTTTCTTTAACATTGCTCGCTAGAATTTTAAAAGTGACCTAGAAAGGAAACGCATTTTCTTTGAATAATTCTTTTTGGTTCTACATATCAAACCTTTTATTAAAATGCTGTCTGAAAGTTTTCAAAATTCCTCACTGGTTTATTTCCAATAAAGTGAGTTTAAGTGAAAATAGATCCCAGATATTACTGTGGTCTAAGGCTTTCAATAGATTGAAAGTATAGAAAAGATTTGTTCTTGTCCAATTTAGTACCACTTTAATTATTTGGCTTTAAATAATAATATATATTTTTATTGCTAATATAAGTAATTCATTACACAATTAGTATTACAATTTTAATAAGGCCTGATTCGTAAGCATACGACCATCTTACACTGATGTTCTTTTCCTTGTTATGATCAATACTTTATTCATAATGAATCATAATATCAAACACAACAAGAATAAAGAAGAAGAATAACAAAGGAAAGTTTTAACCCTCCCCCCACCTACCACCACCAGGATCCCAAGGCTGACACAGATGGAAATAAATCAACATACATGTTATTTGATGTTAACTAGGCCATGAACAGTCCTACATTTTACGCTGTGTGCTCTATAACAGTTGGTGTAAAAGACATGTTGTGAATTAATAAGCGAAGAAAGAAGAATATGTACCACAGAAACAAGTGCTGCATGGTATTGTTCTATTTAAGATTTCATTTTTACAATCTTGTCATGAATTAATTAAATATTTGATAATATTAAAGGAAATAGTTTTTATTCACTGTAAATAAGAATCTACTTTAATTTTAGTCCATTTTGTTGTACTTTCTTTTAATGTAACCTACAGCACATAGAGGGGGTGGGGGTGGGGGGTGTTAGGCATTTAACTCTTTTGTTGTTTTTATTTCTTCTTTTCTTTTTGAGCAAATATTTTACTGGTTTTATTTCAGAGTATTTCTAGCAATGCAGTATTTATCACAAGAAGCCTTTTTCTCTGGCAGGCGTATAAACTCAGCTCAAGCACAAATTACTCATGCTTTGGTGACATGAAATATGGTGACTCATCTAAAGCACTATTGAGCTTGACAAAACTATTTTGGCTGATACATGTCAATCAAGATATGATGATAAGCGTTTGGTAACACACTTTGAAAGACAGCTAGGAACCATACACACATCATCAAATGAATAGGTGCACAAATACCAGGAATAAACTGACAATAAAAACTTGGTGGGTGGGTTTGACATTGTGAGACGTGTGAATGTTTCAAGTTTCACGCTCGGCCGCACATGTGACGCAAGCAAGGACGGGCCTTAACGCTGTACCTGACTGACACAACAGCCATGACTGCAGACACTCTGCGAGCAGTGATGCCCTCCATTAGACATCCTGTTAATGGCAGGACTACATGCACGCAGACCGTAACAATGACTGCCCTTCACACCAAATCAACATCGCAGTCAAATGCTGCAATGGTCTTGCAATGGCCACAATGAAACTATGTGTGGAGGCACCGTGGTGAGCACCAAGGAGAATAGTTTGTTGCCACTGGTGTCACTTCTGCCTGGTATCCCTTGTCCTCCACTACTGAAAATCATAAAATCTGCAGGAACTGTGTGAGAATAGTCAAACTGCATGGGATGGATTATCGCAGGGCACCATTGGGAACCTCTACAACTCCATGCCAAGAGTTCTGGCACAGCAAACATAGCAGCCTAAAGCCATACTGAGAGACACTACTTCTGTATGGGTAGCTCTATAAATATTGCCCATATCATTCTAAATTTATCATCATTCATTGTTCCTGGTAACCTTTATCTTCCTCCCCAATATCACTGCAATCTGACACTTCTTTCTGGGTCCAACTATTCTTTTGATGACAAATGCACAATTCTTTTTAATTCAGTATTTGCTTGATTTTTTTTACCCTGTCATTTTATGGGTGTTTGTTTTGTATGTTAATGAAAAATATGCCTGTTCTGCATTTGATGCCAACATGTTTCAAAGAAGTTGAGACAAGTAAACATAACCCAAGACTGGTAAAGTTGTGTAATGCTACAACACCTGGTGAAACATTACACAACTAATTAGAACCATGCAAAAAAGAAACTATAAATGAACAGATCCAGAAATGCCACTTTCTCTGGGACCAAACTCATTTAAAAATGGACTGAGGGGAAGCGGAAAAGAGTCTGCTCTTCAAGTCAAAAAATAAGAGGGACTCTGTAGTAAAAGAATCTGTGTTCTAAACTGGCCTACCTGCGATCCAGACCTTCACCCTTCAAAAACATTTGGCACATTATGAAAGGAAAACACAGGACAAAGAAAACTCAAACTGCTGCGCAGCTGAAATCCTGTATCGAGCAAGAATGGGAAAGCTTTTCACTTTTCACAAACTAACAGCTGGTGTCCCAAATGCAAATGAGTGTTGCTCAAAGACGAGGTGATGTAACACAGCGGTAATGGTGAACCTGTCCCAACTTTTATCAAACATGTTGCTGGCATCAAATTTAAAATGGGCATATATATTTTCAAAAACAATAAAAATTACAGTTTGCATGACATGTCAACTTTTTTAGAACCAGGTGTGTAAGACCATTAAGATGGTCGCTTTGTTCACCTGTTTTCCACTAAATGAATGTAAATTTTGATTAGCATTTTAAGTGACACTGCGGCAACATAGCATCAGCTTACATTGTATAGCAGCTCTCGGGCTTAAACACTGAAATTAGATGCATTCAAGTAACATATTGCATATTGTGATGACTCAGCAACGAAGGAGATGCGGAAAACATTGTACTTTTAACGAGGGCTCTTCACAGAACATGGCAGCAGGGAAAACACGCCACTCTGGCGTTGACTGAGTGACGAAGACAGGAGGCAGGTCATTAACAATGACAAGTCCCATGGTGACAGTAGATACTGGTTTCCACACAAACCATCCCAATCCCAACTCAGTCTGGCGTATTACTACACATATTACACATATCGTTGCTGTACAATTAACCAAACCTAATTTTTTCAAAGCAATTTGGGCCCATTTCTGTTGGTCCATTTATCAGGAAATTTGCATCCAGCAGTGTTCAAATGATGAATAAAAGTAAAAACTGACAAAATGGAGGTACATGTTTTTTTTTTTGGACCGTGATGACTACAAATTTGTTCAAGTCTATAACAACAAGAACATATTTATTTATTATTGTGCATGGTCTTCTTTGTTAGCTGACAGTAAAATTGATACTGGCGCTAGTTTGTATCATGGGCTATACGCCTATTCAGTTTCTGTGAAGCTCACGAAGTCCCTGGTAACATCATCAAATAGACTCTACACTGTTAGCTATTAACCCTGAAAGTTAACCCTGCTTTCTGTAAAGGGACAATTTGCTATTAAGAGAAACTTAACAATTCACAGCTTCTCAGTGTCAAAAGGTCACAAGGTCAAAGAATATGCAGGACTTCTTTCCACAAATATATATACGCTATACAAAGACCTTTGGCTCTGTTTATAATATTTGGTGGCCAAACTTTTGACAAGCTTGTGAGGGTTACCCTTATTCCTGACCAGAGTGCGTCTGGAGCGTCTGGAATCCCATCATTACCAGCTTCTGTGTTAGGTTTTAAACATTAAGGTTCCCAAAAGGTTCTTGGCTGGGATGTTCCTGAAAATGGCTTTTATTGGTATAGAGATGTTTACATTATGTTGAGGTTCCTATAGCAGTTACATTACAATAATAGTTTTATAAAGAACTGCCCATTGGATGGTTATTTAGGGATGTGGTTCTTGTATGGCATCACTGAATACATCCTTTCTGACATCCTGATCAAGTTTCTGCTCCTGAATTCATAGGGCCCTTCACACCCAAGACGGCTGTCCTACTCTGGGCCTGCTGACTTTTGGCTATGCAGGCAGCATAGATGTTGGGCACACTTAAAGGTGCCTGACTTAATTAAGGTTTACAGGTTACGCTAGAGTACTGCTTATATTACAGAACTCATTACAAGCTAATTAGGCCAGGGCAGGGACAGTATTGTTGTTGAAACAATTATTGTGGTCACATTGCAGCGGATCAAACCCACATGACTTTGTGAGAGGTGGTCAGCTCATGAGCAGCAGATCTAAGATCAGAGCATTCAGAAAAGAAGCTTGATAAGAAGACTGTATGGTGAGTGCATTACATAGCATCCTGCTGTTTGATGTAACTGACAACAGCTAACCATGCACCCCTACGGTCCTGCTTAGAGTATGCTCTGTGGCACTTACTTAAGTGCAGTTCAGGAACCATTTAGGAACCTTTATTAAGGATGATGGCGGGTAGGATGGATGCAAAGTGCTTGGGACAAGAGGAGGCAAAAAGGAGGATGGGAGAAGATTTATCCCAAAGACCTCCACTCTTAATGGGCATCTCAGAGCTCAGGAGCAAAGGTGAAAGAGTAGAATCACTGTTCCTTCAACAACAGCAGCTGCTGCAGCAGGAGCCCTGGAGTTCTTGTAGCCCCGCAGTAAATAAAGCAGCAAATGGAGGCTGTCAGTGGCGAAGAGGCAGAGTAGCACCCTCTATTCAGCCTGCTTAATCACCACCATGTCTCTCCATCTCCCCATGAAGCCCCAGTCACTCCTTTCGCACACCGCAGCCTACGCTATACACGGCTGCTCATTAGAAATGGCAGCGTTGGGCACACGACAATGCTGCTCACATTGCGTAAGCACCAAATGTGGAAAGAGGTGATTTCTCTTCTAGATTGTTATCAAACGCTGCGGCAGATCATTTCCTTACTCCATCCTTTTTTTTATTCCACCGCTCGCTGCTGTGTCAGCACAGTCCAGTTGCGTTCCCTTTATGTCGCGTTTCAAACAATTTCATCATGCAGCCAAAAAAATTTCGCACTTGGTATGCAACAGCGTGGCGGTAATTTGTACGTGTTTGGATTCCAATTATGAAGTTGTTAAAGCTGGTGCCTGTGGGCTGCAAATTCGTATTACACCATACATTAAAGCGCAGAGAAACACTTTTAAATTGAGATTGTATTTTTTTTCTTTCTCTGTGTTTTTTCTCCTTCCCTTTTTTTTATTTTGCTAATATTATTGCAGCAATTAATTTGCTCTAGATGCCTTAGCCACTGCAAATGCATTCAATTTGAAAATACCGTAATTGCAAGATACAAAGATACAAGATTTTCTCTCCTAGCCGAGGGTCAGGAAGAGTGTGCCTTGGCTGCAGGTTTCTAAGAAAGCTTTGATGTGTTCAGAAGCCATTCTGGGCTCAGTAAGAAGTTGTTGTAATAGACAAAAAGAATACAATTGACTGACTTGTTTGTTTACCATTGGAAATCATTATGTTAGGACAGTGTTTGGAGCGAGCCACCTCCAGCTTCTACACGGCCTGTTGTAGCTTGTGGCGAAAGGTTATGACCCTCAGTTGCTGCCCATCTGTACCAGGAGACAATGCATAGAGGGACTGTACAGCTTACAATACACTTCATAGTGAGCAGACAACCGAGTACCATTTTACCTAAATCTACGGCTAGTTTCCCTACATAGGGAGTAAGACTAGTTTTAAATTATGTTTTCCTTTCAATAGAGTATTTCCATATAGAATGCTTTATTGTTAAGGACTAAGCTTTCTACCTGGCTGGAAAGTCAGGAGATCTGGTGGATGTCATTGCTCAGTGTGGCAGGAACTACCTGACATGCTCTGCACTGCTATTTCCTGCAGTAATTATTTGGGGCAGTTATGCGCTGGATGTTAGGGAACCAGCCTTGTGACTTGAGGGTCACTTGTATAGTTGGTTGAACCAACCAAACCTTCGAGCAAGGCACCTTACCCTGCTCCTCAGGCCCTGTATGAGGCTGCCCACTTCTCTGTGTGCAAATGGGCAAACAGTTCTAAATTCTAATTCTAATTGCAAAATGCTCAGCCACAATATGCTGCATTAGACCAGCCGTGGCAGGAAATACGGACTCATCAAATTAATGACAGTTTGAAAGAGCAATTTGTAAAGTTGTGGTGTTTAATATATGTATAATAAGACATAAGGGAAAGCACAGTCCTTCTACCTTAATGTTACAATTAACAGCTGCTTACTTACCAGGCTAGAAGATATGTTACAAGTTCATCTCTTTACTCAGCAAGAGTGTCTCCAGTGGTGGAAAGCAACACCAATGTTATCTCAGTTAGTTTCTATTTATATCACTTCTTTTGTTTGCTGCCAAATGTGGTTTTCCCCTGAGAGCAGGCAAGAGTCCTAATGGTCACTTGCCATTATTGTGTTTACTCTTCCTTTCACTGACTTCCTGACTTAAATTATCGGACCAGGAGAAGAGCCTTCAACATAATTCACAGAGGTTAGAATACATCGGGCAGTGCTAGTTCTTCATTCACCACCTTGCAATCTGATGCATTGAAGTGTGTGTACACAGCAAACCCGATAGCTAATCATGATGTAACTGACAAATTTACAACAGTTGCGGTCATCTTAGTGTTGAGTAAATATCAGACAGACTGTGCCTCTGTGTGCAGAGCATTAGAGACTCTGGAATATGACACATTTTTGCATTTTCTCCGGTTTAATCATTGCTTTATTTGCTCCGCCTTTAGCCAAGATAATTCTGGCTTGGTCATGTCCTCGAGCTTCCTTCATCCATGTTCATTAGCCTATGTTAATTTCCATGTGGCAGGTAAGCATTCATGCTAGCATTATTTTGTGTGGGTGTCATGTCAAATTAACGCCTATTCCTAAGTGATGGATTCGGGAGCATATTAAATAAATGAACAACTGACATGAACAAACCTATGGCAGATACCCTGAAACCTTCCAGTCTCCAGAGTGTGCATTTACATGCCGAAAAATAAGGAGCAGAGGAGGATCTATGGTATAGCAGTCACTTTCACACCCATCTAAGTGTGAACACTGTGTGGTTTAATGTCTGCCAGTGAGGCAGCCTAACCCTGGCGCTGGAGTGAGTACACCACTGTAGTGTGTTTACTGTCACTGTCATAAAGCAAGGGCACATTAATGATGCTCAGTGTACTAGCGCCTTGTTTCACTCAGGCTCTTTTGCTTTTCATTTGGCATGGTCTGTGCGCATGCATGTGTAGTCTGTCTTCTGGAAGCCCTGGGGCTTTGAGGCCCTCTTTCCTGTCCTTCCCCAGTGGGTGTTCCTTTCTGCCCCCCCCTCGGGCATTTCCTTCTGCACCCTCTCTCTGTCAGTAGCACTCAGAGTTTATCCCGGCCGGCTGGGACGTGGGTGGTTTGGACAGTGATGGCAGGCTGATCTATGGAGCTGGGGCTGGGGCTTAGACACACACATTCACGCATATTCACATATTCACGCACACACATTCAGTGAAGACCGGATTGGACAGGCTCCCCATGCTAGAAAATAGACTGTCTGTATTTAGCCAGTCTACAGGGATTCCTCCCAGCAGCACTGGCCCTGTCATTGTAAGGGACGGGCTTGCTTTGTGTCGGCTCAATTTCCCAGCACCCAACAATGGTTGAATGTAAGAAGGCCATTAACCCCTTAAACAATCTGTCAAAGCCAAATACAGTACTGAGCAAATGTCTGAGACCACCCTTTATTTATGCAAAGCATTTTATTTTTATTATTATTATTATTATTATTATTAGCATTACAGAGTAAGTGGGAAAATGCTTAAATATTTGGCCATACTGACAAACTCATAAAGGTCTAGCACAATATTTAGGTTTCAAATGGAAAATCTACATTGAACTTACATGCTCTGAAGAAATTTTGACTTGCAATCATCAGCTATACGAGTCTATCCAGTTAAAAAAGTGCTTACATACACAGAATAACTAGTCAAAAAAGTTTCACTGGAATTTAAAAAGTGATTAAAAGAAGAGTATTTAATTGAAAAACTGACAAAATGTAATTTTGACAAAATATTTTGTTATATTTATGGTTTTTTTTTGCCATAAGAAATTAAGCATTAGCACATAATGGCCAGTATTCCTGGAAATTCATGAAGGACAATATTTTGGCATAGTACCATATTACACTGCATGCTAGTTTCATAACAGTTAATAATTCTTTGTAGTTGCTGGAAAATAGGTCTTAAATTTACATATATTTACGTTCTTCTTATTTCTTATTTAGTAGATCAGCCACGACATATTTGTGTCTGAAGTTTGCTTTGTTGGGAGGTTTCACACTGTGTTTTCTAAAAAAAAAGAAAAAGGAATTTGTCTCGTGCATTTAACCCATCAATGAAGTGAAACACCCACATACGTTAGGGGGCAGAGAGCACACTTGCCCGGAACAGTGGGCAGCCCTACCAACAGTGCCCAGAGAGCATTTGGGGGTTAGGTGCCTTGCTTTAGGGCACTTCAGTCATAACTGTCGGTTCTGGGAATCAAACCCTCTGATTACAAGGCTGGTTCCTTAACCTCCAGAGCACTAACCCAAAACATTTTAGAAAGATATCTACTATTAACTTGCTAGTGTGGTGCTGATAGTAAAATAACCTAAACCAAAATACTGCCTTCCTCTTAGACTTGCCCAGGAGATACAAAGCTAATGTAGCTAATAAGTAATAAAAGCATGCTAGCATTGTGTTCATTGCATGCCTAAATCACAGTTATTAGGTTATCTGAAATGGACTTGCTCATGTGGATTCCAACACTTTTATCTATTAAAAAAAGGACTAAATTATGGACCAAAATTGCTGATACTTCCATCTTAGGTTTGCAATACGCTTTTCTCAGTTTGTAACATAACAGTTTAGTCTTACAGTGTATGCAAGCAGGTTTATTTAAGATTCTTCAGAAACATCAGTAAAGTTATGAGGTATATAATGCATCGTAGCTCTAGTTTAAATCCAAAGAAGCAAACAACAGACACGTCTTGATTAATTGACTACATTTGACCAAATTCAAAAATATGTGTACATTAGACTTTGGGCAAACCCATTGCTTTAAATGAATGAGCCCAGGGTTAAAGGTCGAAGGGTTAAAGAAGTGAAACCATGAAGGAGACTGTAGGGGTTGTGTCGACCCGAGTTTGGGACACTGTTTTTGTTTTGTACATAGCGCTGGTCCTCATTACCCCTTCATGGATTATTCATTTGTGCTGCTGAGTGTGGTTATTCACTAACACAATGTAGCAATAATGGCGGTGTCCTGCGTCGCTATTGAGTGTTTAAACAAAGCCTACACTGACTGTTCACTCAACATCTCTTCCTGCTTTTCTTTGTCCCACAGGCTGCGCCTTCCTCACCTACTGTGCCCGTGAGTCGGCCATCAAAGCCCAGAACGCTCTCCACGAACAGAAGACGCTGCCAGGGGTGAGTTCCTCTGCTGGCCTGCGGCCTTCCCCCCTTTAGGAGGGCCGCCATGCTAGTCAAAGCCAAAGCCAAAGCAGTGTTTTGGAGAAGAAATGTGGAGGGAAATGAATCGATAAGTCCTGCCTTTTAAGATCAGCCTTAAAGCAGTTTCATGGTGCCTCTCCCAGGGGCTACGGCAGGCATTGATCAGATGCTTTCAGTGCTGAGACTTGGGGGGAGGTAGTGACAGCAAATGTCAATTCATTTGTTCTTTCAATTTTTCCCCAAATTGCACCATTTACAGAAGAAAAAAAAGAAGCGGCTGTTACCCAGTAACAGCAAAGCGACCGTGCAAAGCAAAAACAAACAGGAGCACCGTGTTCGGCTTCTGTGTAGTGAGAATGGAGTGTCGATAGTAGCAGAATGAATGTCGGCTGCTCGGCTCTACATGGGCCACATCAAAAAAGGTACGACATCAGTGGGTCACGTCATATGACGTGCATCGCTATGAAACAGCTGCGAGGAGACTCGAGTCGCACCAAGAGGCACACGCCTCACATTAAAGATGCAAATACGGCAGCGACGACTTTGAACGATGCCGGCGGTCCCCTGAAAAACAACTTGTTTCTTTTATCCCTTCAAATTTGCCAAGCTCCAGGCTTGAGGGGCTTTTTTTTCTTAAAGGGCATTTGAATAATGAAAAGAAAGTTGTTCTTTGAGAGAATGCCAAGGGGACGTGTTGGTGGGAGGCAATAAGTGTGTGAAGCGGAGCACTGAAGACGGAAAAAAAAAAAGCATGATTCTCCTCCGAGTCGATTTTTTTAGGCTGGCAGTGCCCGTCGGTGGTTGAGACGCTAATTGCACCCTGCATGCCAACCTCGGTGGGCATCAGTCAGGGTTGACCAGCTACTAGGATTACAGAGGATCTGGAGATGAGTGTTTGGAAGTGGGAAGTGTATGTTTAAGAGGAAAGAGGCTTTTAAAGCAGCTGGCCACTGAAAGATTTAAGATCTAAATACGATGAAACAAATTGGAGGCGAGCGATGCATGACAAGTGGTATTAAAGGTTTATTTCGGCCGTAGGAAATGCACTCCGAGGTGCTTAGATGAACAGACGCAGTGCTTGTTGAAAAATATGTCAGCCACTACTACTGATAATTATGTGGATGGAGAAATATGCCCACTACTACTGGGCAGTAGTAGTTCTACTGGGCAGAAGTCACAGACCTGCCTTTCACTCATTTCACTTCTAGACACACAAATTAGTAAATTCAAGATAATGAATATTTTTTAATGTGTAAAAAAAAGGATTTTGTCATTGTGCATGAAGAAACACTTCTTTGTAGTATGTACTACAGATTCCTTTTTTTTCTGAATGACTTACTCAAAGAAAGATCTTTGAAGCCACCACACCCATTTAGAGAAGCTGAGGTCTGGATTCTGGACGTCTGGACAAAAGAGGCAGTTTTGTTCATCTACATCAGTGGTTCTCAATCCTGGAGGATCCCTGTCCTGCGTGTTTTAATACCGTCCCTGCTCCCAACACACCTGATTTAACTCTTCAGCTCATTTACAAGACCTTTCAGAGCTGCAGTCAGTGTGTTAAACTAGGGGATCCACTACAATGTGCAGAGCAGGGTGTTTCCAGGCCCAGGGTTAAGAAACACTGGTCTACATGGTTATGAGGTTATAAGGAATTCCGTTTCACATGGTTATGAAGAATCCATTTTCTAGAAATCTTCTACAATCATTTTGGGAATGATTATTTCCAGTTTTGAAAACTTTTCTTCTTCCTCGCACAGATAGGTTGCCTTAAATCAACATGTCCTGATAAATGAATAAGGTGTGCTTAATGGCTGTTTTGACTGAGGGGTAAAGGGTGGTCTCTGACCATTGAATCATTTGTACTGTAAGTATGTGTATCCCCACAAGGCAGTCAAAAGAGTGTCTGTTTGGAAATGGAGTGAGGGAGAGCTGGAGAGGAGTAAAAGAGGCAAATCGAAGCTAGTGTATGGTGTGTGAGTATGTGTGTGATAAGCTCTATCTGCACCCTCCGTTCCCTGTAAAAGCTGGACGAGTTGCAGCGGGCCCTGGCCAGTCTGGCTGTAAATCTTTCAGCACCAAACCCCTGCTGTTGCGTGCTGATGGTAAGTACGTGCCAGTTGTTTGTTTGCTAAATCCTGCTTGATATGCAGTATGCCAAAGGCTAATGCGTAATTCATGTAAACTAGGATTCCCCAGGAGGGGACTTCCGAGTTATTTACACCTGCATTTTCACTTGTTAACTCTTCAGCCACTGTTGTACAATGGATGGTCGGTGTGAATGATCAAGCTTGTATTTAAGAGTTGTGAAATAAATTCTATTAGGTAGTATTTTGCCTAGCTGATTTATTTATGTGACATGTTATGTAAGCATTTCAGGCAGAAAGAAGTTTTGGAATTTTTTAATTAAATAAAGGTTTTAATTAAAACATTGTATTAGTGGTAACTTACTTTAGTTATTCACTTATTTAGTTAGTTATATGTAGGAATTTTCCATAGATGTCTTTACATAGACATTTGTTTAAGTGCCAATGCTACTTAAACTGTTAAATACTGATTTTAAAAATTTTCTGCTTTGTTGAGATGTAAACAAAGTCACACAGATTTTCTTAACAACTGTGGTGGTAGAACACCCTGCATGTACCTTTACACCATGAATGTATTGTAAAGTAAAATATGTTTTTGGTAAAAAAAAAAAAAAAAAAAAAAAGTTCTAACAGAGCTTTTAATTGATAAGAACATATACCATAGGCTTTTCACTCAGACATAAGTTTGTTTTGGTATCGAAACTTTTCAATTCGAAATTTATTGAAAGTCCATAGAAGAAAGAAGCAACAAGTAAATCACTCTACACATGGGCATTGTTTTTGGTGGGTGGTAAGCATATCGTCGCTGTCCAATGAAAAACATGTATCTCCAATTTTGTCCATTTTGACTTTTATACATCATTTGACCACAGCTGCTGCCATTTACACTGTGTGAGTATTGCATGATGAATGGACCAACAGAAATGGCCCAAAAGTGTTTGGAAAAACGTCTGTTTCCATTGACTTGCATTCACATTTAATGTGGTTTTTGGCCTCTCCTGTAAAGTTGCCATTTTGGAGATACTTGTTTTTCTTTGGACAGCGACGATATGCTTACCACCCACCAAAAACAATTCCCATGTGTAAAGTGATTTACTTGTTGCTTCTTTCTTCTATGGACTAGAACAGCAAAGGGGTATTTATTAAGAGACTCTGTGACCTCTAGTAGTTTTCTTGAGCCTGACATGCCTCTGCCGATTGGTAAAGATGGCACAATCAAGCTAAGTTAACTTCAGCACCTTATTCATTTAAGATATAGCGACTCAAATAGTGATCTACCAAAAAGTTGAGAAAAATGTTTAGCAGTCTAAACCCCTTTCATAGGGGGTTGCTATGACCACACACGTCTCTTTGGGGTGCACCTTTTGAGGAAAGAGCCGTGAATGGGAGCTTTTAAAATGTCATTTAATACATGATTAAAGATTTTTTTATCAAATCACTTCTACAGACAGCACATATGCATAAGTTTAAATTTTGGTTTATGGGCTTGTGTTGTGGGGTTATGGCAATAAAAGAAATAATCTTAATTTAGCAAGATATTAACATTTTTACATCTAAAATCAGATTTATATTTCATCCAACAATGAGTATGTACTTTGTCTATTATATGTCTATTATAACAGTGTCTAATCATTTTAATTCCAACGTCAATGAAGTTTAATGCATTGATGACTTTGTTTACACTTCACTGTCATGATCTGTTCTGTTTTGTTGATATACTGACTAAATGCTGGTCTGGAATATAGTAGGGTCCAGTAGGCCATGATTGCAGATGTGTATGATTTGCAGAGTGCAGATGTGTGCAGAGTGTGCGGGTGTGTTTTTGCAGAAAGAGCCCTGCAGGCTGAAGAGGAGGAGTGTGTAGGAGTGAGTAGGAGGGTGTTGGCAGTTTGGTTCAGGAAAGGAAGATGTTCTGACAGCTGTCTGTTTCCATAGCTCTCAGCTTATCAGCGTCCTCCGCCGAGCCGCTCTGCCGCAGCGTGTGAGAGATGAGGCGATAATATCAACATGTATACATGGCAGCCCGTCATGAGCATCTAGGACTAGCAGCGCTGATCTGTGTGTGCATGTGTGTGTGTCTGTATGTATAAGGTGCATATACAGTACCAGTCAAAAGTTTCAATATGGCTACTGATAAAAGGGTTCCTTATTTTCAGCCTACTGCTTTACTTTAGAATGAAAGTGAAGACATTACACTATATTATAGCACTCATGGAATTATGCAGTCCACCTTAAAGCCTGCAATATTCAACTTTACAGAAGGCTAAAACTGCTTTCTTAACTTGCAATGGAGGTTGATTCTAAGCAGTTTGGATAAATTCTATTGGTCTTATCAGTTGGAACTGTTAAGTGTAAGCCTGCAGAGTCTTTAAGAAAAGTTGGGTTATATATATATATATATATATATATATATATATATATATATATATATATATATCTGTGTGTCTATATCTATATATATATATATATATATATATATATATATATATATATATATATATATATATATATATATATATATGTATATATATATATAAATATATATATATATATATATATATATGTGTGTATATATATATATATATATATGTGTGTGTGTGTGTAGGTGTGTGTGTGTGTGTGTGTATACAGTAATTTACTTCATAAAATGTACTTCATAAAATCTGTTTCCTTTGATAAGATATGGAGATTTTTTTTTGTTTGTCAAAAAATCTGATTCCCTGTCATGTTTGTGGTGAAATGATATTCCGCATCTAAATCATAAAAACAATCAGTGTTTTATAGCAAAACACATGCCTAGCATGCAAAAACTCACGCCATGCCATACACTGGGATGCTTTATCAACTCTGCTGAATGGTTGATTTTGTTGGACTCTTGTAGCCATAAGTAAACGTAATGTTAACTGTTAGCATGGAGACATATTTTTCACACTCACAGATGCGTAAGGGTCGACCTTGATCAGTGGAAATGAGAATGGCCTGCCTCGCAGTTGTGTGTGTGTGTGTGTATGTGTGTGTGGTGTCCACAGGGCCTTCAGATGCCTACTAGAATCACAAATCCACTTGCTCTTCAGCAGCCTGGACCATCCCACCCCATTCGGCTCAACCCTCCTTTTTGTAAAGTCACAATAATTCAGACCTCCTTGTACGAGAGTGTGCGCTGCTTTCATATGCATGTGTGTTTGTGTGTGTGCTGGAACTGTTTGTTTTTCACACCTGAATGTGATGCTTGTTATCGCATTTTCTCTGCAAATGTTTGAAACAGCATGTATTTTTTCTGGCTTGGAAGAAAAGCGCTTTTGTTTGCTCCGTAAGGAAGTGACATCCATACAAAACATGTCTAAAGATGAAGGCAATGACAACACCTTTTCTGTTAATTGCCTAAAGCTAACAGGGTCATTTAGAGTTACACAGCCATGAAATGTGTATAGAACAAAGAAACTGTTATCTGAGGTGTGAAAATGCTTTCTATTCATCTATTGTAAAAAAAAAACAAAAAAAAAAACAGTGTAGCTTTTCAATACTGACTTTGCATTTCAGGAAAAAATGCTTCTGTTTCAAAAAGTAGGAACATACCCAGGACAGGCAATCTCGTCTGTGAACATTCATCTAGAATCCCTTCAGATTTGTTCTAACTGGTGCCTTGGTTCATTCAGTCCATCTGCATAAATAATAATATTTTAAAAAATCATTGTTGTTGAATAATAACAATGGCAAATGTGTAAATATTTACATCAAGCATTAATAATAAATGTAGAAGTGTCATTCCATAATGCTTTGTATACATGTTTAATCATTTTGAAGATAAAGAGGTGTGGAAATTATAAGCTGGCATATATACAGTATTCATGATTTTTTTAAAAGTGGCATTACTAATATGGCATTACTCATATATGCCATTGATATACAGTATGTTGTCTAAATTGGCAACTTTACAGGAGAGGGGAAAAACCATATTCATTTTAATTGAAGTCAACGGAACCAGACGTTTCTCCAATCAGTTTTGTTTCTCCAAGCATTTCTGTTGGATCATTCATCATTTCATTTCTCTTGTGTTCAAGTAATGCATACAAGTAGAAATATGGGTACATGTTTTTCTTTGGAAAGCAGTGATTTTGTATATGTGCAGTCCACTTCTGATAGTGTATCATAAACAAACAAACAAAAAAGACAAAACAACAAAAACACTGAACTAAACAGCATTTTTTCTCTTCTTTATTTTCCGTCAGTGTACTGCTTAGTGTTATGACATGTCTGCAGTTATTAGTGGCAAGAGCTTGTGGAAAAACTACTGTACACCCAAATTCTCAATTAAATATAATTGGAAATTTTTTAGCACACATCTCTCCTTTTAACAACCATTTAACAATCTCTTCATTCTCTTCATTGACGTCATGTAGGAGAGGACAGGATATTTCATTACAGCAATGTCATTTTTACTGCCTTGACACTGTATGGTTTTCTGTGCTAAAGGCTATCAGGTTATCATTGTGCTGATGCTGTCAATGTAGCCAACATTCAGTGTTTCCTCCAATACCATCACAACATCTGGCTGGTCCCTATGAAGTAAATGAAAGTACTACTCAAAGGTGTGTATTTACATGTATTTGGATGAGATTTGGGGGTTGAGTGCATGGGCTGCTGACATAGGCCACAAAATATCGTTGGTGTCCAAAGAGAAACAATTATCCCCAAAAGGGCAACTTTACAGGAGCAAAAACCTAATTTTATTTTAATGTAAGTCAATGGAACCAGACTTCACTTTGGGACGTTACTGTTTGTCTATTCATCATGAAACACAGTATAATGCATAAAAGTAAAAATTGGCCAAAATGGAGACACGTGTTTTTCTATGAACAGGGACGGTAAGCTGGAAAAGTTGCGTTCGCTTTCTCCTCATGTTTTTCTCTTTTCTTATTTTTCTTTTTTTCCACATATATTTTCTCAGTCCTCACCCAGCCTGAGGCTTTTTCAAGGTGTTTAGTAAAAAGCTGGCTTTGCACTTATGCTGTGAAAAGCAGCAACAGAAACAATGTGCTTAGAAACCAAGACAGCATTGGTGTAGTTTCTTTAAATATAGCTCTGTGAGTAGAAGGAAACACCTGCAGTGTGGTCTTAGCAAATGGTGGCCTGGTACCTGTGGATGGCCTAAAGTAGTTTTAGCACCAGCCTTTTCTGCATCTACTTTCTAGACAGCCAATGTTGAACAATAATCCCAGCCTATCTTACTCGAAATGTAACACAATGTTCCATTGTGCAGCATTACGAACCTCAGTCTGAGCAGTTTCACAGAAAACACAAATTTCATAAAGTCAGCAAGCATTATGCCATTGCAATCATAAAATAATTGGGAATCTATGAGGTGTCAACCAATCTTGACTTCTAGCGTAGCCACTGATCTGCGATCTAACAAACAGAACCAAGCAAGCAACTCTGTCATCAAGCAAACGGCAGACAGTGGTTCTGTTATTCAGTATAGAATGGATGCCAGAGGCAGCTTTTTTACCCTTCTAGCTAGAAAATAAGTCAAGATGATGAGAAGCATTTACATAGCCATCTACCTCACTCACTCTCACTTACTCATCCACTGAACTTTATCCTTCTGGGTCACGGGGTAGCCTATCCCAGTGTTCAGTGCGCAGAAGGCATGATACACTGTGGACAGGCCGCCAACCCATCACAGGCCAGTTACTTTGCTAATGTTTAAACTTTAAAGCTTATCTCCAAAATTCTAACTCAAAATTCTAAAACCTAACTCAAGCGTTCCTCCCACCTTCAAGATACATTGGTCAAAGGGGGTTTACTCCCTAGAGGTTACTGCTGCACTATGGTAGGAGGTAAGTAGGCTGGTTACAACAGGTATTAGTGGTACTAGTGGTTACAGTTGCTCCTCCTTTTGGCTCAACTGTCCATTTAAAGAAAGTAGTATATTGCCATTTTCATAGTACAACCTCATAAAAAAAGAGAAAGAATATTAAAGGTGAAGGGAGATATGATATGTATGTTAATTCACCAAGCTTTTATTTCAAGCAAGTTTTTTACTGTGTCTGTTGGTCAATTCATTATGAAACTAAAGGGCAGCTGGTGCTTTCACATTATGTAAAAAAATGAAACTGGAGCTGAGAATGATGAGGTTTTGCTATGACAGCAACAATATGCGCTGTGCAACAGCAGACCAAAACACAGCCAGTTGTGAGCCGCCTCTGCGATTCAAGCGGCACTGGTTGGGGAAAAAAGAAATTATTAATGTTTCTTATTTTTAGCCTCTTTTAGTCTATTTCAGGTTATGGCTGGAGACGGGGCGCAAGCATCTGTGGAATTGAGTCATGTGACAGTGTGATCTGGGTTAGGTTAGTGGTTGTGCTCCGTGCTTGATGGCACATCACTCTCCCTCTCGGGCCCTCCCTGTCTGGGGGTAGGGGGTGGGGGTGTTGGCTGTGGGACTGGAGAAATGAGGGCTGAAGGAGGGCCTGGCGAAGGACCGCTTCCTCCTGCTGCCAATCCATCTTCCTGTCCCCCCGGCAGGTCTGCGAGTGCAGGTGCGCTCCAGCCAGCTCTCTAATGGCAGCCTGAAAGAAGGGAGGAGAGGTGGAGCGACAAATTACGGCCAGGGCTGTTTTTTACGTGGCTTTTGGAAGCTGCATCTGATACAGAATACTAATATAGACGGACTGATAGACATAGCGGCCCTGGAAGGCTTTAGAGAATGTGTCATTCTGTTTGGCAATGAAGGACACACTTAAGACATGTGAAAGCTAATCAGCTCTGACATGTAACCCCCTCCTTCCATGACTAAGAGAGAGAGAGAGAGATAACATGAGGATGTGAAAAGAAAGAAAGAAAAACAGCAAGACCTGAAAAGAAAGAGAGGGTCAAATGAAAGAGTAGTTAAATTAGGGTTATGCTCTTAAATGCACTCATCATCAAAAGAAGTTGCATCAAGAAGGGAGTGTGGGATTGCAGTGCTATTGGGAAAGAAGATAAAGGTTACCAGGAACAATAAATGATGATACATTTACACTGATATGGTCAATATTTAATGAGCTACACATAAAGAAGTAGTGTCTCTTAGTATGGTGTTGGGCTGCCATGTTTGCTAATGCAGCATCTTGCCTGGAGTTGTAAAGGTTTCCAATGGTGTTCAGGATAATCCATCCCAAGCAGCTTGAAAATTCTCACACATTCTTCCTGCAGATTTTGCAGTAGGGGTCGAGGTGGTGTAACACCACTCATTCTGGACATGTGACACATGACAACAAACTGCTCACCTTGGCTCTGACCGAAGTGCCTCCTCCACACATGACCCGCTGCCATTCTGAGTCACTCTATGACAGTCTTGCACAACAACCATTGCAGTCTTTGGTGACACTGATGTGGTTTTAAAGGCAGTCTTCATAATGCTCTGCATGCATGTAGTCCTGCGTGGTGCAGCCATGGTGCCAATGGTGCTAAAACTAAAATGATGATTTACTGAATGCAGCTCGCTGAACGTCCACAATCATGGCTGTTGGGTCAGTCAGGTACCTTGATAAGGCCCGGCCTTGGTTATGTCACATGTGCGGCTGAGAATAACAGGTCATAAAATGCAAAAACTCAATGAATGGAAGTGTATGGCAGAAATGTGAAGGTACTGTTACAGTGATCTAGAGCTAAAATTTAGGTTTTGAATTAAACCATTAGTAACTGCTATAGTTGGGTCTGTTCTGGTAACAGAATCCTTTCCAGGGGACCAGGAGTCACTTTTTTATTTGCATTTCTTTATTTTTTTTTCACAGAGTATTAACATTTTTTCTTCCAGTAATTATAAAAAAAAAAAAAAAAGTTTTTATCACTGAAACGAACTCTAGAACACACACAGCGACAACATATGAGTTTAGTCTTCAACTTCAAATAAAGAGCACATTAGTGTAGTCCAACAAAAGTTGGAAAGTGTTCGTGTTTTATCTTCATCTTTAATTCAACTACAAAACCATATATTCTAGTAATAAAGAGCAGAATTCTGAATGCTACACAAACCTTACTGTCTGAGGCTGTGGTGCCTGTGGCCTCTTGGCCTGATTGCTTTTTGTCCAGTGCCGTTTCATCTGAGGCCGTTTCGTCAGATCTGAGACATGACGTGTTTTGAGACATTGACAGTTTTGTCTTCTGTCTGAAACCTGACACTATGAACCTGAAAAGCACACGGCAGTAGTTTTCTGTACAGACATAGTGTTCATGTAGGCTGGCACATCAGCCAAAACATTTTATTCTGCTCAGTTATATTCAGGTGTGTGGTGCCGTGGTGTGGTGAATGAGATATGATCTATACATTTCTTTTATAAAAAGTTGTTACTGCAGAAACTCGGGTAACTAGGCTCATGTAAGTCTACCTGGCTTAGTAAACAAACAAACTAACTAACAAACTAACAAACAAAAAGCTAAAGTAAGATAAATTTGCAAAAAAGGAAGCTAGCAATGCCACTTCAGTCACATCAGTTTTGAAAGCTTCAACATTAAACAGATCAATGTACATTTCTGTATTCATATTACTGTATTTCTGTGTTATAACATATTTAAGATATTATAATGATTAAACCTGCCATTTCTGAATGATTTTGAATAATATTGTGGACTTACTTAGTAAAACTAAACCTCCAAATGGTTTTATTTATTTATTTATTTTGGTTTTGTTTACCATATTGCTGAACCTAGAGACACTGAAAATAAGAAACAGGCAAAAGAAGTAGTAGAAACACAGAAGAGATGCATGATGAAGACATGAGAGAGCAGAATGTGGAAAGACAGTCTGATAGAAATAGATATAGAAAAAGACAAAAAGAGAGAGAGAGAGAGAGAGAGAGAGCGAATAAGAAAGAGCGGGGACACAGGGTTGCATTGATAGCTTAAAGCTATTTCAGGGGGCTGTGAGAACTGTGGACTGTGTCTGAGCATTTCCCCAGAACCCCATCCCCATCCTCCAAGTGGAGAAGCCCCCCCATCGCCATCCAGTGCCTCATTTGTAAGGCAGATCTGCTGTAGACTAAGGGACAGAGCAACAGCCTGTTTGTCAGCAGATTTCAGGGCCATGCTGTTCGCCCAGGAAAGTGTCGGCAGATATGATTGACGGTAGCCGTGACGCAACAGCCCATGACCTGCCTGCCTCTGGAGGGAGTCAGGATGCTCATACAAGGAGCTTCTGCTCAGGGCTTGTACCCTGAGAGCATAAGTACCATGGTCATGGTCATTGACAATAGCTACCAAAAGTTTGGAGACCTTCTATTGAAATCTTTTTGCTTCTACTTTACAGTTACATTAGAACAGTGTCTGCAGAGGTTTTGTTTAACAGTTCGCCAAAAGTTTGTATGTATTTAACAATAAGTGATCCACTATGCAACAGTTGATAGACTGGACAAGCAGTAACACTTCTTTGGACTCTGGTATACAACTAACTATGGCATAAATATGACATGGCAGAGGACAGATGTTGTTCAGTATTATAACTATCACATTACAGTAATTATAGAGGTCAGATTCTTTGATGTCATAACCACACTTGTTTGCTATGCACATTAAAACTTATATTATTATGTCATGACAAGTAACACTCACAGTAATATGACATTGTAATATCAGTGGACATAGTATTTAACAGCAACTCATGACAGGATATTTGCTGTGACAAGAACATGTCGAGGACTTATCATAGAAATCTATCTAGAGTGTTACCAAGCGAGCTTTACAGAAATTTGTTTACTCTTAAGCTAATAAAAAGTTGCACTGCCCCCAGTCCTCAAATATCCATAATTAGAAATGGATTACTCACTAAACATGTTGTGTGGAAGGTCAGATGTTGTTTTGTTTTGTTATTTCCAGCCTGAGTTCCAGTTCAGCTTGGTAGCATTTTAAAGTGGAAGCTCAACAATGTGTAACAAGCCTAAACAAGAACTCTACAAGTGTGACATTAAGCTGAACAGAATCTTTCCAAGCTTATCCAACTACACAACGAAATATGGATATACGGGTATATACTCTATATATATGTTTGTATTGTAATTATGAATATATCTCTGAATTTGCCTGCCTGTGTTTTGACCCCAGCCTGTATGGATTTAGAACATTGGACTGCTCCTGATAAAGCCACTTCCATCCACTCCTTTGTTTTATTAGCTCTGTTCTATCAGTGCTGATATCACAACAAAATGTGTAACACATGTAGGATATGTAGTTTCTTTTCTTGCTTGCCCAGAAGGATGGAGTCAGGAGACTGAAGGCTAGAGATGTTGGAGTAGTTTATTTCGAGGCGATTGCAGTTCACTCACATCTCTCCTCCTTAGCCAGGCCAGTCCAGTACAATCTGAACTCGGGCCAACTCAGTCAGACCTCAGTCCAACTCAGTCTGAAGACAGAGCCTTGTCACAGAGGTTTTATACATCGTGTCACCACACCCTAAATGTAAGAAGAATGTGTCTGGTTTGACCAGATGGGTCAGCTTATCTCTAAATTACTTTTGACCTATAACCTCTAGAGCCCTGATGGCAACATTCGCCCAGAGGCTCCGACCCCATCGTAAATGCATACAATTCAGGTTCTGTTCTAGGAATGCAGTTGTTGCCTCGTGGTGAACTTATACACACTTTATACATACATACTTAAACAAAAACACTGATATCCAACAGGTAAAAGGTGTAGGCTTTGCCTTTGGTCTAATTCCAGTACTCAAATAAGTCACTAATATTTATAGTTGTTTATAGAGTTATGTTTCCCTACAAATAAACGTGCTTAGTTTAGAAGTGCCACAAATGCATGTGCAAGTACGAACGGGGTCGCTGTCCAGTGCTGAAGCTTTGATTAATGCAGTATCATATTGTAGACAATGCCTTTAAGAGGGGGATACAGTATGGACCTAGATAAAATAGCAGTGATGAAGGAATGATGGTTGGGATAATGGACCAAAATGGCCGTGTTTATTGTATGTTTGTATCCACTTGTAAAACATACATACCTATATATATAGTATTACAATGGATGACAGCAGTAATTGCCGACTTTTAAAGGTTAAACGTTCCAATGTTTGCACTGAAAGCCAGTTTTAATGGACATGTGTCATGTTCACATACATACCTGTACATGCAAAGAGCACATCTGAGTTTGGAGTCGGCATTTCGAACGCAATTGCAAATGAAACTGTCATAAAGACATGCAGCAAGGCAATAATATTTCCTTTTCCCTTTTTTTTTCCATCAGAAAGACATTGCTGACCATGACGTCTGGCTATGAACTCTGCAGAGCAGTAAACCCCAGTGACCAATCCATTATAGAACACCACAATGACCACCAAAGGCCTCCTGGGGATAATCATTAAGTTGTCAGCGTGGGCACTACAGGCTATAGAGCTGGACTGGAATATTGCGGTATTATTTTGAGGAACAGTGCAAAGAAATAAAATAATTATGTGGTTCTGATGCCTTACATGGCCACGGTGATCCATGTTCCTCATATAACAGGACTGCGTTGTCCATTGAGGATTGTCAATATTGTAATATAAAGCGGCAAAGAAACCCCTGTAGCTGTAATACACCCCGTTGGAGTACTATTTCTCTTTCATGTCTTCTCTGAGTGGTCGATGCAAAGCAGCAGTGAGGTCAGATAAGCTCCAAACTGTGTGGGTACAGTAGGAGCACTGTTGTTGGCTTTTAAAATACTTCTAGTGCATACATCTAATTCAAAATTTACACACTTAATGTTTTTTTAATATTTATATTCATTTATATATATATTTATATTTATATTCATTATATTCATTCATTTATATTCATATTTAAACTTATAGAGCTTAATGTAGAGACTATAAACATTATGGTGAATACTAGTTACTAATATGCATATGGCAAGATCATAAATCCATGGCTTATTATATCTGAAGAGGTGACCCCCATGATTTTACAACGTGAAAGGTTAACGGTCAGCCAGAAGCAGCTATACAAAGAACAGTAGGCAATAAAATACTGCACAATCGTCTCACTGCTACACCTACAGATGTCAGCAGAAAAGTTGCACAAGAATTTAGACGTATTGGTACAATATACTCTGGTCAGACAAAGCAAGTACAAAGACGGGAGCATCACTATAGAGGGCTACCTCTGCAAACACATCGCATCATCACAGGAAACAGGAATGTAATGATAGATATTAGAGGAGAATTTAATCTCAACAGCCAAGAAAGGGAACCTGGGAAGAAGATGAAGATAACAGAGGACAATGACCCCAAATATATTCAATAACTCAAGGCTGGTTTCTAACAAAGAAGATGGAGGTGCTTGTCTGGTCTACCCAGGCTACTCACTTTATTCCTATTGAAAATGTATCGAGGATTTTGCAATTGGACCGTTGCACCCTCACAACTTTGGGAACTGAAGACGGTGTGCACAATGTGAACCACAGTGCTGCAAAAAAATGAAATTATTTCTAATCTGAATTTCATAAAGCTGTTAGTTTCAGCAATGGCCTTGTTGCAAGGCTATTACTTGGTGGTGTTTGAACAGTTTATTTTTTTATGCTAATGAATACATACTTTTTTATCTCATTTATAACTATATAGTCAAACGACATGGTCACATTCACATTGTGTTCACTAACTAACATTAGGTAACACATTGAGAGTGGTTACAATGAGTAACTAATGTTAAGTAAATGTAACAATTACTACATGTAAACTTAACATTAGTTAACCAGTGTTAATGTATTGCATTCATGTTAACTAATGTATTACTTCACGTTAGTAAGTCAATACTTTTGTGTGTACATTGTTATATGTGCACTGGAGCTGCACTGGAGGTGTATTCAGTAACAAAGCAATCTGCATACTTGTTTATTCCCCTCACTGTAGATGTGGACTGGTGTGTGTATATGTCCCATTGTGTCCCTGAGGCGTATGTGTGCCCTGCTGGTTCCTACAAACTGTGCGGATGCCCGTGTGTGTGCTCGTTTGTGTGTGTATACGAGCGGGACTGAATTGAGTCGTCGCTCGTCATCGCACTTCGCCGCTGGGTCTCGCTGACCGGTCGCCATGGCAACATGGGCAAACCACATAGCAGGCCACTGCACAATCCATTAGGTGAGGGAAAGAGCGAGGGGTGTAGGGGGGGGTGGTGTGGTGAGATGGGGTGGTCAATGAGGGAAGACAAGACAACACACATTTATTTACCGGGTTTACTTTACCTGTTTTTCCTTATTTATTATTTATGATGGTATTGATCTGTGTCGCAGGCAGACGCTCGCCAGACTGCCGCTGGGACGGGCTCTCCTTTGTTTCCTCTGAATAAAAAGGTTCAGTCACTGCTCCACCAGGCAGCATAGACCTGCCACAACACATATACAAATGACTCCCTCTTCTCTGTATCTTTTAGGAAACAGCTTTTTCTTTCAGCTCTAACTGATGACTAACCATAGGCTCTGGACAAAGCTTTACAAACCTCAGTGCCAACACAGTCTGGGCTGTATGTGGTCTGAAAACAGTACAAAGACAAGATATTTCATATCCCAGTTCAGACATTTCATTGTTTTATGTAAATATATGGCATCATTCTGAAAATTATACCTGAAACACATTGCAAAGGTTAGGATAGGGGTAATCTAAGATCTGTTCTTGAACAGGCAGTGTAATCATGCTAGGTGTAAAAGGAGCATGTAGGAAAGCCTAGCCCTTCATTTGGAGGGATGGCTCAAAGCTCTCCATTTTGCATAAATTTCACCAGTGAGTACTCCAACAGAGCAGATCTAATTCACCAAGCATTCCTTAAAAAAAGCCACGTACGTAGTTTTTAAAGTTTTCTGACATTCACCATTGTATTGTTATTTGGAATAAGTTCTTAGGTAAGCTTAGAATCTACACACACTCCAGAGCACAAAGGTGGATAGGATCCAAAACCTCCTCATGACGCAGAAGGATAAAGCTTTGGATGATGAGTGAGAGTGAGAAATTTAGGAAAAAGCTTAGAAAGATATTAGTGAATAAGGCCCAATATCTCTGTGAGCCCTCCAGGCCAAAGAGGAAATGGAACATCCAGGCTGTTACCAGTATAAAGTTCAATAGCTGGAAGCTATCATGGCATGCGGGTGTATTAGAGCCCCTGGTTTTTGTACTGTTTTCTGTACTGTCACAACCTGTTTGGAACTGCGTTATGTAAAACACTGTACTTTTATATAATCTACTGTATATTATCATTATTATTATTGAAATACCAAAAAGAAGGGAAAAAGCTACTATTACTGCAAGCACTGATAATAACAGTATAAAAAGTCACATAGAAACACAGCAAGTGAAACTAGGAGAAGTGCTTGTGTGCGGTGGAGCCCTGTGCACTTGTCTTATTTTCACTGTACTAAGTCTGTAAACCCCATGAAGCTCTTGCTTTATCTCACACTCGAAACACACTTCGCCCGCGTCTAGCCATGCCTTGTGTGCCTGCTAATGCCGGATTTATTATACGTTCATTTCTGCACAGTAGAAACCCAGAGGGTAACACATTACTTCCTCTGTAGGTTTTATTTTAGCTTCTCCAAAGAGGAGCATAATAGGCTGTAATTTCACAGCTCTGCCAGCTCCTGTGGTAGGCCGTGCTCCGTGCAGTTTTATCATGGCGTTTGGAGACGGGCCTGCCAGGCCTGTGGTTTTCGCAGGGCACTCTTGGCACTTTTCACAATTCTGTTTTGGAAAAATGGCAGCAGATGAGCGGAAATTCAGCAGGACAGCGTGCCAGCGCCTGATGGGTCTGTGTATGAGAATAACACAACAACAACAGAACAGTTTTTGGAATCGAAAGAAACGAAGCCCTTGCCACTAAAGTTATCTAGAGATGGTTAAGCTGGTGATTAAATGGGGGGTGTAAGTAATTGTAAGCATTCTGTAGGGTTTAGTTTTCCTTTGGAGTCGTTCTTTATATGGGGAGCAGGAGTGAAAGCCGTAGATGGATATTTGCTCCGCTTCTCACTTCCTAATAGAAAGCTCTTTCATGTGCTTTATAGCAGCGGACAGTGGGCTGTTATAATGGAGGAGATGCAGGCTCTTAGGGAACAGAGCCATGCTAATGTCAGATTTACACAACAAACCTCAACTTGTGTTTGTGCTGTTCTCTATCACTGTAAAAATAAATGGTGTTTTAACTTTGCACTGTACTCATTGGGTTCGGAACTGAGACTATATGTACAGTGTCATACAGTGGGATATAAAACTCTGGGGACTCCTGGGCAAATGACATTGTTTTTATTTTGTTATATGGCTATATAGACAGCTTTTCTGTACAGTTTACTACATAATTACTGCTTCTTTGCTTAGTGTAATGTATTAGAAAACAAAATAAAACACTAAATGTAGCCTAGGTAAAATTAATATAATTCATTCATAATATATTCATATTATAACATTCCAATTAGGTGCCTGCACTAAACAGAAAAACAAAACTGGCATATCATGTGTTTTGGAGAGGGTGCATTAACTTGTTAACTTGTGTAAGTATTTCAACATTTGATAGCAATTAAAACATAAATTTGTTTTCATTTGTCTTTAAAAATGTTTTTTGTGATGAGGTGTATTGATTTCAGTACATATCGAGGGGGTGCTTATGTTACATACATACATCAATGCTGAAATTAATGTTTTTTTGTTTTTTTTCCTGAAGAGCTTATAAATTGTATGTACAGTCATTTTTGTGGGTTGTTTTGTTAAGAGGTTGGTGTGGTAGACACTGGTAAAGCAAACTTGTATTTGTCAGTGCCCAACTATTCTGCATTGAACAGAATTAGCACTCTACAGAATCAATCCAACATAGTTATCATACACAATAATAAAAAAAAATTAGCTGAATTAAAATCTTGACCTCACTGAAAATTGTACTGAACCTGACAGTATGTGCCTCACTGTGACAGTATTGTACACGCACATATGAACACTACAGTCTCTCTTCCAGAGGAGTTAATGGTGTATGGAGTCAATGCAACATAATGGCAACAGATAGTGCTGTAATTATGTTCCATATATAAAGGACTAGAGACGTACAGTTGAGTGTACCTGCCAATTGATGTGAGGTGTTCCACCACACTGACTTAAGGGGTACAACCCCAGTGACAGTATGATCTGTGAAGCAGGAAACACTTGATTGGCAACACTTTAGTACAGAGGTACAAGCTTTAAGAATCCAGTAGCTGGTTAGTTACTAGGGTCCATATTACTATATTATTAAGCAGTAGCATGGGGATAAACATTCTCCAGATTAAAATACTGTTATAAAGCCTTAACAAGCCAGAAGTTGGTAGTGAACTGGCTTCTGATGTTTACATTATTGGGCAATACCAAACTAATAAAGTATTTATCTGTGTGCTATATAGTGTATGGGTTATAGATTTGTGTGCATAGGTTACAGAAGAAGTCTCTTTAACCTCAGACTGGGACAGGACTGGGACAGTTAATTTCTTTTGCTAAGGCTCAAATACCACAACACTGTATACTACTCAACACATAAAGGTCTTGGGTCTAAATTCACATTGGCCCTCCTTCATAATGTAGTAACAAGCAGACAGTTAGGTAGAAGTTATGGACAGTTGACTTGATAAAGCTTTATAAGGGTGTAACAGTGGGGACCTACTATGCTGTGCAAAAGGTTCTGAGGTACAGTACACAAATGAATGTGCTTTGAATTTTTTTTCACCCTACATGTTTATTAATAATGCAGTAATAAGCAGTCTGTTGAGTACCTTGTACTGGCTTGTTAAGACTTAATAACTGAATTATGTGGACATTATATTATCTGCTTATACTGAAGTGTTACCCTTAATTTCAAAGTATGCTAATGTAACGAGAAGTGTTTTTGGATCATCTCTACGTGTTTGCACAATGTGAAGGGCAGCTGATGTTTATAAACTGCATAAAACATGTCAGCTATGATGTTTTTAATGCCTCACTCCTGTAAGAGATAAAACATTTCTCCATCACAAGATCTTTTTTTTATGTTGTTGTTTATTAGTGCATGTTCTAACTGCACAAACACTAATAACAGCGGTTTCCATCATTAGTACTACAAGATGAATTGTACTTCCGAGCCCCTGTGGTCCGATGGATGAGTTTAATTAAGTTCAGGTATCGAATTAAGATCATGGCACAGATTTAAATGGCTTAGTCTGAGCTAAAAATAGGCCAGTGCTTGATGACTCTCAGTGGAGTGTTTGGCAGGAGGGAGAATGGATAAGGGCGAGGCTGCGGGCTGAGAACTGAGTGGCTGCTTCTCACTTCAAATGGGCCGGTCCTGCACCGAACTGTATTTGCGTAGCTGGAGGGTAACTTTTGGAGCTGAATTCATGAGCTTGGTTTCCGTGCAATGCCTTGCAGAGATGCTTCAGATAGACTGTAGATGAATCAGCACAAATGGATATAGGATACATTTGCGTTGAAACAGAGCAGAAATGTAATGTAGTGCATGTGCACTGAGAAATATGGTTGAACTTGATTCATCATACATGATATCAACTCCTCATGTTGTGTAAGTGTGTAAAAAAGGCTCAGCTCTTCTTGGTTCCTCATCCATGAACTGTGTAAAAGGTCAGCACGCCACTAGCTCTAATGGAGATGGAGAAGCTGTGGGTAGCCTTTGCTGCAGAGTAGATGTTAAGGTTACATGTCACACAAGACTCGATGTTGTGTTGAATTGTTACTTAATTAAAAGCTATACTGACATTACTAGCTCAAATTAAAGCAGAATTCCAGAATTTTCAGGTTGAGATATCAGGTAAAGCATATAGAGTGGACTAGTGTGGAATAGCTCATTCTTATTCGCTTCTCTACAGTGGCAGTAATAGGAACCAGTTTACAACACAAATAAAGCTGTTTTATTTACCATCCCGAATAACCAGTTACTCTACGTAGCATCATTGTCCAAAGAAAAACATGCAACTCCATTTTTGTAGATTTTTACTTTTATGCATTATTTGAATCAGCTGCTGATTACATTGTGTGTAAATGTCATGATGAATGAACAGCTGAAATGGTCCATAATTGCTTGGTGATAGGTTTGGTTACACATGGACTTACAATTGAATTAAATTAGGCTTTGGAGATACATGTTTTTCTTTAGATAAACGTAATGTTGATAATGACCAAGCAGAGGTACATAAGCAAGCTTTAAATAAACCTTTCAGTTCTAGATTAATTAAAGACTTTAAGTTAAAGACTAGAAATTTATTTGTTTGTACTTGCCCCTGTGAAATACCATTCATTAACAGCTTTCCTCGTCATGACTTTAACTGCTACAGAGCCCTCTCTAGCAGTATGTACAAGTAAAGGCAAAACTGAGTTGATTTTATGTACTTACTGTAGTTATATATATAGTAAAAGTGTTAAGTGTTTTTATTGTTATTCCTGAAAATAACTTACATACATTAATACAGTGGAACAAAACGTTCCAACAGCAGCACACCGTACAGGACAACATAGAGTGAAGATATCTGACAATGTAAAACAAGTGCAAAACATACAGTAAATACACCAGACAATAAATATACACAGCATACATACATTAGGCAATAAATAATATTGGTATGCTGGTTTTAATGACCAGGAATGCGTGAGAAGGTACAATGGCTACTGTTAACCACAATAACCAAGACACTCATAACAGGCAAGGGAAGGACAAGGCTAAAACCAGGGAAACAAGTGACAATCAAAACCAGAATAATCAAATACTTTGCATAGGGGTATATATACAAATAGCTAAATAGATAATAAGTGTTGTGAATCAGTGATGACGAGCAGGAAGGCACTTAACGATTGGGCGATGGCTGATACATGGTGATGATGTTATGAGAGGGTGAATAGTAAGAAGTGTAGTTTGTAGAGAGGACAGAGGCAGGAGAAGAACCCAGAAGCACGACAACTATACAGGACTAATATGTACAAATGTAGGAATGTATTTCAGCATAACCTGTCAAGTTATTTTTCAGTGCTGTTTTGGTCACGCGTAGGCCGCCGATCAGAATGAATGGTGTTGTATGAGTGGAGCTGTTCTTAGACCAAGTTTGAGCAATCAGTCTGAAGACTGTGGATCTCTTTTTATCATCCTCGCTTTAGGTTTAGCTGCACCTGCCCACACACTTTCCTACATAAAGGCTGCATATTTAACAAGTGAGCCCTTTCTCTCCTTTTTTGTGTGAACTGTGAGCTATGCATGTGAGCTAAGAAATGTTTGGCTTGCGTACTGTGGAGTTTTCTGATTTTGCCTGCGTATATTTAATGTGTGTAGGTGTTTAAGGTTATAAGAACTTAAATATAGTCATGATGCATCGTTTCATTTAACTTGAGTTTATGTACATTATTATGATATCATTTAAAGAGATCAATCTGTCTCTTCCCTTCCAATTGTGATATTGAAACCTCCAGTAACTGTATATAACGGACAGTAAGTCAATATATTATTTTTGTAAACCACTAAGCTACTTTTAATTGGAGCACCTTATTAGGTCATGACATCATAATGCATTATTCAAAAGACAAACTTCCTGTTTCTTTGTAATCTCTGATTAAAGTGTGGTGACATTTGCTCATCTCAAAACTTTGTCTGGTGTTTGTGTGATCCAGTGGTGGCAGTATGTTAATAAGTGAGTTTAACCCCCTCTTCCACTGCAGTTCCCAAAGGTGTTACAATGGTCTGACTGTACATTGTAGTTTAGAAGTTTTCATGATCCGATCAAATGGAAACATAGATACGTATCATGTCCTACTCACAAGTACTTTGGAATTATGTCACTTAACAAAATTTATATTTGTGTGGCGTATATAGGATGTTGCCTTTTATATTTTCCCAAAGTACTTTGCACAAGAATGTAAGTAAAACATTGGAGAGATGAAACTCTAAACTCTAAATGAAATTAACAACACAATTACTAACAGGAGGAAACGAGCCTAATGTTCTGTGGAATGCTGTTCCAGAGTTTAGAAACAATATAAGACAATTATCTTCCCCCAACTGAGCATTGAATGGCCCAAGGAACTGGCAGTAAGCCTGCCTCAGCAGAGCGAAGGGGCCTGGACGGGTTATAACGTTTCAGCACATCAGTAAGATATACCAGGGCTCAGCCATTAAGAGCTCTAAACTTGCCACAAGCAAGACCAGCCAATCTGGACCTACTCATGTACTCCGCTACCTCCCACCAAGAAATGAAGGGTTTCAGTTGAAAGTACATTGTAGGCCATTTATAAGAATGTCCCTTTTTTCATCCTAAACATTTCTGGGGGTAAACAACAGACGCAAGAAACATCAGTGCTATGTTATAAAATTTTCCATTATGTATAATTCCCTTATACGCCAGATGACATGACATGACATGTTTCAGGCTAGATTTGTTACAGGATTGGATCTGATTATTTTTTTATTTCACTCTGACATCTGGTTCATCGTTTCCTGCTGATAGTACCAGGTTCTTGCCATTCTTATCAATATCACTTACATTCATTAGCTTTCTTTACTGATTTATGAGTTGCTTCTGCAAGCCACTGTCCATGGTGCTGAAACAGACTCCTGTACTCCCATTCTATATCTTGAAATCCCAATGCCCCTTTCTGAAGTAAGAACGCTCTTATGGATGCTTTACATGAGTTCATGCAAATTAAACTGAACAAAGCTAGAAATGATTTTATTCTAAAAAGGTTCTAGGAATGTGCAATGCAGTGTTCCGAGAATGTACTTTCTAAAAGTAGGAGAACGTTCTTTAAACACATTCTGTTATCTCTGGTCTCAATAACATCCATAAATTCTTCTATTGTTATTATGAAACATTATTCATGGCCCTGACAGCATCTTCGAAACATCCTCTGAACAGTACAGTTAATATGGTTTGTCTTAGTTAACATTTAGCCTTAAAGGAACTTCACATTTACATCTTTAATTAACAGCATTAGATTCAAACACTTTCTTTACAACTTCATTAGAACTTGTAGGTAACATTAGCTTAAGTATTGGAAATGCCCCCTGCTAGTTCCTGACCCATTACAATGTTCACCTTTACATCAAATAAAAAAAAATACATGTAATAAACAAACGCAGGAATGAAATCTAACTTTGTAGCGCAGCCTGCCATAATGCCAGTCACTTCCCAACTCAATCTCAGTCTAAAAGCTTTGTTGTTCTTCTACCAAATACAGCTGTCAAGCAAAGCAAGTCATTTCTGTTGTTTCTGGTCTGAAATATAGTAGACTGACTATAACAGAAGACAAAGGGTTCAGTCCTGAAGTCCTCACCCAAGCATTCGATTTCTCTGTCATTTTAATGCACAGAAAGCACTGGATTAATTCATGATCCCTTCCAACAGCATGAATTGTCTGCTTACCTGAGCACACGTCCTGTGTGCTATTAAACAGCTGCTATGCTCATATTCCGTTCGTTTATACACATGACAAAAATACTTCAAAGACTGATTTGCATGAGTGCACTCGGCACACAGCGCTTCGACTTCCTGCTTCTATCACCCCCTCACCTCCCCCCAGCCTTATAGATTTATTCCCACTCGCTGCTGTCCCCATCAAAGCCTGTTCTCTCCTCACTCACTCAGCGACTCCGGCTCTTTGCTTCTCACGGGACTGGATTCGTTCAGATGCTGCAGGCTTCCCTGCAGCCATTTTACAACCTACAGAAACTCTCTACACGACCAGACAGCCGGCCCTTATATCAGCACCTCTTAACTGTGAAATATCCCACCTGGTACTACACCAGGCGAGGAACCAGACCATGTTTTCAATATGTAGAAGACTGTAGTAACAGTGATCCAATTTTGTATTAACTACAAAATGCAGCGAATAAAGGGAAAGGTTCTACGATAATCCTTTAATTGGTATAAAACGTCTATGGGAGGTTCTTTCATTTTTAAAAGCACACTCAGACATGAAATTTGCAATAAATGTTTTTAGTAACCTTTAATAACCTTCTGTTGTAAAATGAAACATTTCTAGTAGTGTCTGAAAGTGTCTGAAACACAGGACACTGACATGTATTCTATTTTAGCAGTTGGAATATCAGTTCACAAAGTTCTCCAGTTCATGTACTGTTTTACTTCATGTAGAAGATCTTTTATGATCATTCATTGTTGCCATTTTGATCTACATGCAGGGCCACATTTATGCCAGGTTCCAGATGAAGCAGAGTGCCTGTCTTAGTGGATCCAGCACCTCATCCACATTATAAATAAATTCACCCAATGATATCTGGGAGAAAAATCATCATATAATAATATTTTATGCAAACAACTTACAGCTTCCTTAACACACAGCTTAGCTTAGCTCTAAACCTTTTTTATTTTTTCAACTTTAACCTGGGTACTTTTGTGATACAAGAATAGTTCTGAATTTAAATCTGATTGGCCTGAGCTATTGTTATTTAATGTTTGAAGCTATTGTTTGAAAATACTCAATTGCTCAACTAAAAGCTTGACATCTCCAAATCTGATAACTTTATAAGAGAAAATATACTTAACCAAAAGTGTATGGATCATTGACTGGTAAAACTAAGTGAGATAGTTTTGTGTGAACTGAAGGGCTGGCAGCTTGTTGTCTTAGCAATTAGGATAGAAAATATTTAAGTATAAAAGAAGAATTGAGTTATGATTCACTGTAAAAATGAGAGAATACGATACTTGACTGTGGTAAAGTATATTACAAACTTAAACGTCATGCCTAATGATACCCCTATACCTATGGTAAAATCACTGTAATGCACATCTCATGGTCCATTCGTTTTTTTCACTGAACCTCTCTTGAGCTTTATTTTTATCAGCAGGTTAACAGAACACACAGTCCTGTTTTCGACTCAGTGATGTTTCCTGTAAAATGACAGAACAAGTAACACATCTAACTTAAAACAAATGTTTTAAAAACCATATCGAATAAGCTAACAAAACAACCAAACACTGACACATTTGAAAAGAATGAATGAATTGTTTACTGTAATTTATTGAACCGTCGAAATATAAAAGCAACACTGCATAAGATTTGGGGGTTTGAAGACCTCTCTGGTAGATATATGTAATTGCATGCATCATGCAGAAGAAAATTTTGCAACCTTGCTTATGCATCGGATCCCCACAAGCAAATGAATCAGACTTTTGTGAGTGCATTGAAAGAGCATATTTCCCCACATTCCTGACAAAGCAAGCAACCCTCAGAATAACAGATGATTGATTGAGTGAGTCAGACCATGCTTCCTTCTGAATTAGCTTAGCGTGTGTTAGCCAGCCTTCACTCTTTGGCTGTGTGCAGTTTTAACAGGGCCTCATTAACAACTATCTGCATAAATAGAGCAGATAAAAAAGATAATGCATTCACCGCCGTATGACATGAAATAACCGCTTTGGTTTCCAATTAAGCTCATGCTTTATAATTAGTCAAAAAAAGCTCCAGTGCCTCCCTTCCTTCAACTTTGTTCGACCCCCCCAACCCCCACCCCACCCCCATCACCACCCTATTTTTTCAGTCGACTGCATAGCGAGAGAAATTAGATCACTAGCCAGTGCATTCAAATGGAAAGCTCCCTGCTCCCGCGTGGGTTGGTTTAATATGATCAGACAAGGATGTCAGATGCAGCGCTGGCCTTGTCCAGGCCTTCTCTGAATTTGGTTTACCCTGATTAGAATGATGGTGACTGTGTGTTCCCCATTTAGACCTTCAGCTTTAGGCCATTCACAGAAGCACAGAAGCTGTTTTCCTAGGGTACATATGATTTTAAATAGACTGTTCACAGATGGTATAAAGTGCTAAATATATTTAAACAGGAACATATAAAGAATATTCTTAATATTTTTGAAAAGTGAGAGCTCCGGCATAGAGCTGTTTGCCATTTCCAACAACTGACTGAACGCTGTGTAGTGACTGATCATTTCCTAATTTTGTTGTTGGTTTATGCAACATGTAAGGCCTTCATTCCAGCTCCTGAAGTCTAAGTCCTAACCATTAAGACAGCTTCCTTGCCTACAATGAGACAAAGACCCTGACGTTTTTCTATTGGTCATCCGAACATCTTTTACTTCCCAACCAAACTTTATAGTCAAATAGTGGTATACAATACCTGCGGATGTAAATATAACAAGCACAGCAATTATATTACATAAGCATTTGATTTGTTCTGAGAGATGATTAGACTTTCTCTGGTCAACCCTCAGGATTCCCTACTGGATATTGCCAAAGGTTACAAAATGCAGATGAGCCCTCACAATAATTCGGCTGGGTGTTTTGATGAAACAAGATATCATTTATATAATGTCAATCAAAGCCAGTTAATATTGTCAAAGTAAATTACCCTCCCATGTTGAATATTGAATTGATGGTAGACTTGACTGTAGAGTGACTCACCATAATCTTTTGAGGTACAAAGTGGTATTACAAGAGAGAATGGTAAGAGAAAGAACTTCATGGAAAGAGAGAACTTCAGTAGATATTTCTATCTACTGGATGGTAGAGACATGTCTTTACCAATATTTTGGAGGGATAGTATTGTCTCTGTCCATATTTTAACCAATTTATCTTTTGAGAGAAGTCATACAGAAGGTAGACATAAAGAAAACACATCAGCATTTTCAGTTAGCTCCCGCATCGCTGCTATATTCTTTGTGGAATGATATGATAGAACTCTGATATGCATGCCCATAGAGGCGAACCTCCTCAGCAAATCTACCCCACATTCAGTCATTGTAAGATTCAGAACAATTTGGTTTCATTAGCTCTTATTTTAATATTTAAAATTGGCCACTAAAGTGAAAGAGACTGTTTGAATCACATGCTTGTATGTATCTTATTTATCCGTGCATTTTTTGCATCCCTATTCACTGGTTAAGACCTTTTTCAGTGTGTACTGTAATGTTGTTTGGTGGGGGTCTAATGGGTGGGTTGTTATGTCTATGCGAATGTTGAGACTAAACCTATGGCTCTGTGTCTTTGTTTGGTCTTAAATAAAGTCAAAACTGTCCACTGTTTTTTCTTCACATTCAGTGGATTATATCAGTTAGTTCTGGAATGTTTTAAATTAAAAGCTTACATAGTGTAGTGTTTGTTCACCAACATGTTTTCAGAATATTACAAGGCATATGGCGATATGATGCAATGTAATGACAATATTAGTATTTTGTCCATATCATGCAGCCGGAGTTAACACCATCGCTAATTAGGTTGGGTGCAGAGCATAAGAACAAACTTTTCCCATAATTATGCAGTCTTGAGGCCGGCTACAGTATGTCAATGGTGCTACCAAAGTGAAAGAGCGGTCGTTACTCGCTTTGATCTAGTATGCAATCATTGGCCTTGAGAGTGGAGCTGAGAGTAGTTTCTTTTTCTGAGCCTTCTTGCATTTAGCTGCAGAGAAGGACCATTAATATTGTCTTGCGTTGCCATACATCTAATAGACCGATAATACAGGCATGGCCCCCAGAAGAAAAGAGAGTGCATTACTTTCTGTCAAAGAGATGAGATGTGCACAGCGGAGCCTTGATTTACCCCGTGTTTTTCTTTTTCTTTTCGTTCCTTCCTTTTTTTTTTTTTTTTTTACAAGAGCTGATACATCTGAGATAGCCCGACTACATGCGTAAAAAAGGAAAAAGTCTACTGTCAGTCGCCTCCTGTGCTCTGTCTGAATGGCTTGTCCCGAATGTAGTCGTCGCAATCAGTGGGTTTTATATAGTGAAAGATTACAGCAGTCGTTTTCAAAAGCCACCAGAGGAATTTAAATGAAAAGAGATAGAACATTAAACCGCGATTCTTCCATTAAAAGTCCTCTCTTTTGCCCTCTGCCTCTTTTTATGTCTTCCAGTTTAGGACAGTTTCCAATCGTTTATGATTACGATTCCCCCCTTTTTTCGCACGGCTCGGTCGGACAGGAATGACTGACAGCCTAATCGGAATTAATAGGACATTTGCACTCTTCAGATTCCACTTCTTTCTCACCCTTCCTCATGCTTTATTAATCGGTAATGTTTCAATGCAAAATTGATATTATTTAATAATAGATTGACGCTGTATAGGTTGGATGAGTTCAGAGTTAATTGGCGGGTATTTAGTATGTAATTGGCAAATCATTTATGTAACAACTGAGCAGAAGAAGTCAGAGCGAAGCTATTTTTCTGTGAACTCTGAGCTGGAACCGAAGCTTTTCCAGTATTCTTATTAATATCACCATTTTTCATACGAGCTTAATTGTTTCCAACAGAACAAAGCTGTTATTTATCTGATTCATTAAATATCATCAAATACCGGCTCTTAATAAGTGGAGCTTTTCTACACAACTCATTTCTGTCTCTTTATTAAACAATGACATAAAACAACTGTTCACATGGTTCTTTAAAGTTGTTACTGGGTATGAACACTATATTTAAATTTAGATATCTGTACTGAGCCATTTTTACCCTCTTACATGTGTTTAAGTGCTGTTTGTATTTATCTGTATTGCATTTTCAGTCAAGCGACAAAAACTGAACCTTGAGCCGCACTTGCTAAGCCACTGTCATTAAGCGGTTGTTCAGCATTAGTAGTTTTCGGAGGCCTATCTGCTGATTAGGACCTTAGGAAAACAGGAAAGGGACAAAAGGAAGAAACAACTCTGGGATTCAGATCTAGAAAAAAAAAATCTAATTTATTTGCCGAATTGACCTGAAATTACTTTGACTTTATACAGCGGCGTGCTAGGGTGCCGAACAAAAGATCCCCGACAGCTCATTTGAAAAATAACAGAGCCTGAATTGACATGGTTAAGCAATGTTTCCATTGCGGTTCTGAGTCAGACACAAAAGGCCTTGTACTTATTGCTTGGAAGCCTCACATCAAACATCAGTGTGATAAAGAGTGAGGGTTACTTGCCACTAAGAATGAGTCCCATGCTTTATAAGCAGATGCCTAGTCAAAACATCCTTTGAATTTTAATACACTGTGAGAGATAAAGACATGTCTTCTTCCAGCACACTTCACCTCACTACATATACCCCTGAACATACCTGCTGAGGATACAGCAGCGTAGAACACACACAAGATTATTTAAAATACTATGAGGATGTCATACATGTCCTTTCTTTTTTAAGAGTCAGTCTAAGTTCAGTCTTAGAATTCTATCGCATTTTCTGTTTCTCGTGATTCAGGTAGCCACAGTACATAAGATCACCTGTACCCGACATGTACCGAATAGTGTTTAATACGTTCATGAGGACAAATAGCAGCTGCAATTCGATTTGGCATGGACTGGACAGGTTTCTGGATGTGGGCCACATCAGTGTTCAGCCACTCTTTCATCAAAGAACTGCACAGTTGGGTCAGATTTGGTGGATGCCACCCCAGTACAGTTCTAAGGAGAATTTCCTGTATACTGGGATTTTTGCCACTACTCGTAGACCTGTATGACCATACGATGATCTGCTTGTACCATTGCAACACACACTAACACACAACCACCACGTCAGTGTCACTACAGTGCTGATTGTCACTACAATGCTCCGCCACCCAAATAATACCTGCTCTGTGGTGGTCCTGTGGGGATCCTGACCGTTGAAAAACAGGGTAAAAGGGGATTAACAAAGTATGCAGAGACTGCAGCGCTACAGTCTGCAATTGTAGAACTACAAAGGGCAGCTATATGATATGTAGAGCTCATAAATTGGGCAGTGAGTGTAGATCCAAGGATGTGGTTTTATCGTTATGGCTGATTGGTGTATGTATAATAGTATATTGTATATGTATATATGTGTGTTTAGGAAGATTTAGGCCTAACCTGTTTTTTCCTGAATGTCAGGCCATTTTTATATTGGAGCTACACATCCACACACACCAATGCAGTCCCGTCTCCCTCAGCCTAGGCCCGCGCAACCCGACGCAAGGTTTTATTTCCCTGGTGGAAATATTGGACTGTCACAGGCAGATCAATTGCCAGTGTCCAGGGCACTTCATGGTTCCTCTAATTATAATCCGCTGCAGCTGGCGCAGGCCCTCTTGTAGCAGTGGGGCAGCCATTGTAATAGAGGCATCACTCCACGATGGATAGACCGGAGCGCTGGGCCAAAGCCTCCCAGTCAGCCGCTGAGGCTTCTTGGCGCCCCGTGTGAGAAGGCTTATTGGAGCAGCAGGAGCAGGCAGCCAGGCAGGCCTTATCTTCACTGCGCACGAATCTGTGCGCTCACTGGGGGACTGCATTACTGATCACAGGCGCGGCTTTGTCGGCCCACTCCCAGCCATGGGCCCTCGGCACGCTGCCACTGCACAGGAACCTCCTGCTCTTTCACTCAGTACCAGCAAGTCGTGGTGGTTAGCTCATGCTTTGGTGGAAGTGCTGATGCACAGATTTTTGCTGTTGGCGGGATATAAAGAAAGATGAATCGTCACTCATTTCTTAATATAGGGGGAGGGCTTTTGTCTACATATAATTGTCGTCATATTTTCCATTGCTGACAATTCTCCATTTTCCAGCTCTGTCTGTGAGATATGAGGTTTTGTAATGGCAGCAACAATCTCCCTGTAATATCATTTTTGAGATTTGTTCATAGCTAAACCGATATGATATAAACAGTGTTATTCAGAGTGGTCTGATATGAAATTCTCCACTCTAGAGTAGGTCTGGAATTTTTCACAGTTGTGGTGATGGGAAAAACCATGCAATCCTTCTAAAAGCTTTGTCACAGAAAGTTATAGGTTACAAACACTGGTCCTTTTGATTTGTGTCTCAGACATTGGGACCCCTGGTTCCTATCACCATCACTGTAAGGAAGATCTGAGTTGGTGAAATGAAACCTGAAAAAGGGTGAAATTCCCTTATTAAACGTGTACTCCTGTAAGGTTTTTGCAGCTTATTGCATTGTCCCCACCATTGTGACAGATGACCCAATAGCTGCTGAAGCAAAGCAATCTGGCAGGAATTCACTGCTTTGTTGGAAACATCTCAGCGTCCCTTAAGAATATTGGTAATATTTGATTTTGTATCAACATATTACAGAGTGGAAATGATGGGAGAGAAAGGGGAGAGGGAAAGATGGGGGAAGGAAAGAGAATACTGTATGTGTGTGTGTGTCTCAGCGAGAGAGAAAGAGAGAGAGATGCCTGACAGTTTGGGCATACATACTTCAAATTAAACGAGTTATATAAGCAGATGTTGGCGGGGCGCTGTGGGCCAAGGCTGGAGATGAATAAAACTCCCTGTCACCAGAGTGAAGAGAGAGAGAGAGAGAGAGAGAGAGAGAGAAAGAAAGGCAGAGAGAGAGAAAGCCTTGGGGGCTCTGGGAGTTGGGGAGGGGCCGAGCCTGCCAGCCTGCTAGTGGAGCTGAGAGCGAGGGAGAGAAAGATGGTGGATGTCAATGGAGGAGAGGAAGTGAAGCCATACTAAGAAATTATAGAAAATGAAAAGAATAAAATAGAATAGAAGAAAAGAAAGATCCCAATCTTAGTTGGCTCCTTGGTGCATGCTAAGCCGGAGAACATGAACCATGAACATGCATTTTAATGGGATGGTTTTTGAGCCAATAAGAGATGTGAATCTGTAGGCCTGTTGGAAGTCCTAAATGCATGTGTGTTTGGGCAGGTCAAATCACCTGGAATAGTTGCCTGCGAGTAGAACCTTATACCCGGCAATAAACATAACTCGCACTACGCGGTTACATCATTGTACTGTTTTAAAATGACTTATTTATTTCAAGTTTTTACACTTTTAATTTGGGTTAGAAGGGACAGGAGGGCAGTCAGTGCTAAGCATCAGACTCTGTCAGTGAGCACAGCCATTGACTCACCAGCCAAAAGCTGTTGTTTTATTGGCCATTGACCAAAAAGCATGAATTTGGTCATGCTTCATGTCCTGCTTCATGGTTGGTGTAGCTCAGCGGATAACACCACTACCCACCAAGAAGTTGCCACCACACGTGGGAGACTGGGGTTCGAATCCCAGGCTGAGTGCCTGAGCTGTGCTACACCAATAAGAGTCCGTGGGCAACACTCCTAACAATACACTGGCCTACCTGTAATATGATTAACCTTGTAAGTGGCTCTGGATAAGAGTGTCAGCTAAATACTGTAAGTGTAATGCTTATCGTAGGCTAGTGCCTGATATTACAACCTGATACTAATCTTTGTCGTATTAAAGTTTTCCTAGATCACACCTAGAGCACAGCAGAGTTGTACATCCTTAAAGGCAGTTAAATCCACACTCTATAATTCAGCATTGATGAATAAGAGTTATGTGACGTAATGTAGCATGAGGATAAACAGTGCTATATTGCTCACCCTTGCTAGCTTTCATGTTATATGGCTGTTCTTTAAACTTTAAACAGCGTTTTTTTAGTTTTCACACCAGCACATTGTTACAACACTGACTCTTTAAAGAACCAGTCACTGAAAGGTTCAACCAAATGCTGTTCTTTTTTGACATTACTGCAAAAAACACACATTTTTAATATATGTGTTCTAGTCTAGATCTGAGCTCACAATCAAGAGCATATGTTTCATCACTTCTTTAAAGAAATTACAGAACGCTATGCACAGTGATAATAAATAAATAAAAAGTAAACTCTCATTTACTCCAGAACACACTCCTAACCCCACTGTCTCCTATCTTTTCTTCCTTTCATATCTTATTTAATCTTCTCTTCGTGTTCTCCTCCTTTCCCAAAGAGTCAGTAACATTGTCTGTCCCTCTGTTTCCTTGGCTGAATGCTTCATGCCTGGCTTGTGCAGTGTGCGCGATGTGACAGGTGTGTCATGCCTCTCTCCATCACACTCCAAGACTTGTTGACCTTTGTCTTGGAGATTACTCTGGCTTTCAGCTTTTCAGGCTTACCCTGTGGTGACAAGATTGCCTGGCAACCAAAGGGCCTGGTGACTGCGGCACCCCGTTAGCTCTGCGATACACCCCTAACCCCCCCAGCCCACCCGTTCCCACACTGGGTCAGGCCTGCTGAACAGGAACCCTCACAGCTCAACACTTGACGAAAATGATACAGAGAGCAAGTTGGACTAGGCTTTTCAACTAGAGTTTTCAATCTGATCTCTGTCTGGTACATGTTATTGTACCATGAATAATGCTAATGTTTCTCTATCCTAAAAAAAATATATATAATAAATCCATTGATCAAATTTCACTTATAAGTGCCGTTTGAACAGTTACTGAATTCTCTCATAGGCAAGATCTCTCAAAGATCATCCCATTAGGCTCAAAGATCATCCCATTAAAATGCATGTTCATGATATATATATTCTCTGGCCTGGCAAACACCAAGGAGCCGACTAAGATCAGGATCTTTCGTTTCTTCTTTTCCCCTTTTTTGGTTTCATTTTCTATAATACTTAATATGTCTTCACTTCCTCTTCCCCAATGACATCTACCATATCTCTCTCTCTCGCTGTTAGGTTCACCATTGGGAATCCCCCATGATGTCAATTAAGCAATGCACTGTAAAGAGTAATAAATGGTTTCTTTCAGAAGTCGAAACTGCACATCCCTGTCATATTCAGTTTTGAAAGTGAAAGCCTGTAGCTCTTCACATTATATGTAAATTCCATAATGAACTGACCAATGAAATGAAAGAAGTCTGGTTCTATTGACTTACATTACTATTAAATGATGTTCTTCTGCATTAGGAAACTGGAGGGAAAAAATAAGATACACAATTTAAATTAAGCCATGTATCCACCCCCTACTACCACAATACATTATTAGAGAACTGGCACTCTTGTGTCACTGCTGTAAGATGATGATTGTAGACATATTTACAACAGGTGTAGTAGTGGTTACTAATTTGACTTAAAAATAATTACAAAAAAAAAAAATTGCTTCCTGTTAATATTCACTGAGGAAATGCGGTAGCTGCCCAGTGTCATCCTCAGTGTCGTGTTTTTTGTCCTTTTTAGCTGTACCTTTTCCCCTCATTTAAAGGAATAACAGTCCTCTCTGAGTGACCCTACTCTACAAATACAGGCATTTTTAAACCTTTAAAATATCACATCTAGGAAGAGAGGGAGTGTGTCGGAGAGAAGGAAAGAGCATTTGAAGAAAGAGAGGTGGCAGGATCCTGATGTAAGTATATACCCCCTCCTCTCCAAAGGCAGGGCCTGCAAACTGTAATCAGTCAACCTTAGTGCTGTAATGTTGCCATCTGGTCTCAGGGAAGATGGCAGCTTCTCTCCAGCTGAAAAATGTATTGCATATATCCGGGGTGATTACTGCATCAGCTGTATGGCCCCCTTCTACACTCCACCTCCCCTCCCATGCCTTGCCTTCCTTCCTTTCTTTCAGTTTTTTTCTGAGCATGAGGAGCACTGGCAGCTGCAAGAAAGGTGTCTTTCCCAGTTTGCCTCCATGATTGAAATATGATGGACGGGTGACGGCCAGTGGTGAAAATACATGCATTTCATTTCCAATCCATCTTCAATTTTTGAAATGTGTGCTGAAGTAACTGGTGAAGATGTCAGGCTTGTGTATGGTTTGAAATTAGATTGGGATGTTGGATTGTTGGGTCATAGTAACTGCTATAATGATGTCGCAGATGTTTGATAAACCAAGGTATAGGACGGGCAAAATAATGCAGGTCAGTCAACTTTGTCACATTACAGATTCATAGGCATTTTCTCTAAAAGTGATCATTTATCTCTTCTGTATATATATATATATATATATATATATATATATATATATATATATATATATATATATATATATATATATATATATAGTGTAGTAAATAATATCATTAAATGCAATGTATATTATTAAACATATTTTTTCTAATAGCAAGGAAACCAAACAGTCAAGGAGTGGAAAGATGCAAAAGTAGAAACTTCTTTTTTTCATATTACAACTTTTTTTTTTCTAATCACATTTTTAATGATAAGTTAAGGCCCCTTCGGAGTTATTTTAACCCTCGCCTGCATTGTGAAATGCTGATGTAATTTATTTCTGCCAGGATGAATGTTGCCAGGTCACCCTTATTGCCTGTAACCCATCCAGCCCAGTAATTTTCCTAACAAATAGTGCTGTGTCCCTAGAGGCACTGGCACTAAATACTTTGAGGAACAGCATTTGACGGCTTTATATGTTGCCATGCATATAAGCATGCTATTCTTACTCTCTCTCTCTCTCTCTCTCTCTCTCTCTCTCTCTCTCTTTCTTACTCTATCTTTCTCTGCCTGAGCAGGGTCGAGGAATGAATGATTCAAAAATACCCCTCATAATCAGCCTTCACATACAAATAAACGCATTCGCATTCACTCGGCGCGCAGTTCGCTGTGCCAGCCTTCACCCGCGCCCTGTTATCTGTGTTCTACTTCATTTGGACCTGGGAGAAAACAAACAAGGCACATCATTATTTTTTACATCTGCACACTAACACCACCCCCCGCTCCCAGCTCTCTCCTAACCCCAGCCCCCTAGTACTGGAAATGTCTCTCCTTTCTCTTCAGCTCCGACTAGGCATAGCTTTATCTGATGGAGATATATGGAGATACAGTATATTGAAGTTAGTGTAGGTCAGAAGAAGGGGAAAGGCTTGAAATGTAGTAGCGGCGAGGCTCCAGCTTTCAGTAGCAAAAGAATGACATGGCCTTAGCGCTGCTGAAGAGGGACTGTAGAAATGAAAGGAGGAATTTACATCAAAAAGAGTAAAAGAAAAGCTGAGAGAGAGAGAGAGCGAGTGAAAGATGTGGAATGGAAGGAGGTTGAAGCTATGTCAATCTCAGGCTGGAGTCTTTAGAATTCAAAGTGAGCATAAAATTTGAACAATAAGCAAAAATATGGATTTGTAGCGAAATGTAAAAGTGACAGATAATAATTTAGATATGAGCTTTTTTCTGTTTGATCAGAACACAGGTATGAAAAATAGAACGCTGATTCTGTGATACTGGTAGGCAGAAGTTGCAAATTCCTTCGACCATCTTATATGGTATTTCACCTCGTTCTTTAAACAATGTTGTATTCCAGCAATATAGTGCAGCAATACCTTAACAGATGACATGCGATGCTACATTTAACTGTAACGTTAAAACGACCGTCCCAAGTTTTTCCTGTATGTCTTTGTGGTCTACTTAATCTGTTTAGAGTATACATTACATTAAGCCTGTGATGTACTGACAGCCTGTCATGGGTGTTTCCTGCCTTTTGTCCAAAAAGCACTGGGATAGGCTCCACCTACTCCCATGATCCAGGAGCATCAGTGGATTAATTATATATTGCATTTAGGTATATAATGCCAACAGCCAGCCATTATTCATTATTACATGATTTTCTGCCCTCTCTTTATTCCTTAGAGAGAGTAGCCTTTTTTGTGATTGTGCTTTTAAGACTGACATATGTAAAGAGGCTCTGTTCTGGTTGGCTGCCCCCTGTTGTGCCTTATACAAAAAGCAGTCTGGGCTGAAGCCCTGCTAATAGCTTCAATTTGAATCAGTGAGCTGAAGAAGGTGGATACAACTGTATCAAATGTCTGAAGAGCAGTTATTGGACAAATATGTAAACCATTTCATAACGTTTGCACAAGCCATATTTTATGCTTCATTCATTGATTAAAAAAATGTTACATTCAACAAATAAATAATAACTGTGTGTTAAATATGCAGTAGTATTTTTTCTTTAGAACGTGCACTAACTTTCCTTCTACTAAAAAACCAACAAATCGTGTAATTTGCATATGACAGAATACATAATACGCTGGTTCTGCGAAATAACAAAAACGATTACTTGAAAATGGTCCGATGTTGCAGTTTCCACATGTGGTTTGCATGAACTTGGGAGTGAATGGTATGTTTAAAACTTCAGTAATGTTTACATCCAACTTTAACAAGAGGAAAATTGGGTTTTCCGTGATATGAGTTGTTTTCTGCGTGTTGAAGACTTAAATAAACCAAGAAATGCTTATTCAGTTTGGCAAAGAGATTTAATTTCTGAAAATGATTTATAGATGTGCTCGCTCACTGTTTATTGAAAAAACAGAGACCTGCTCACACACAGAGGCTACTTTCTTTCATGCTAGATTCTGTTTGCATTCACATTTCTGTTTGCAGACAGATAAATTCATGAGCCACCCTCATAAATTCTCCTTAAGGAAAAAAATGCTCTTTGTATTCATGCTGTCTACCTGCTTCTAGTCCATGGCCTTGGTTTTTGGTCACATGCAGAATGTATATCAAGCAATGCTGTAAACAAAGTCCTTTCTTTTTGTAATGCTGCCTGTCCTCATTCTTACTGTACATCTAGTGTACAATCATCATTACTGAAGTACATAAGCAGGGTATTTTAAGGTTGCCTATTGGACTGTTGCAATGCACTGAACTGCAGATGGCAGACGCCAAGTCAATTTTATAAAATCTGATTGCCATTGCATTTGAAGTTGTTGTAAAATACTCAACATATGTGCACCTATCAAATAAATTCTGTTTTAATGCAACAAATTGGCATGCAACTTATGTTAAAAATAAAAGTAGGCTGGATTTTGCCACAACCACATGCCCCATAACTGTTAAAAATGTGTCAGGAGCCCCTTGGAGACCAAAATGCATAACTGTGTACTTGTACAAGCCCATAAAAAAATGGAACACTGTGTATGAAAGAAATGATTGTCTGAGCACTAGTGGATTTTGTTTTGCTGGTGTTTTATAAAAGTAACGTCACTCTTCTTCTCCTTATGTGCTACATTACTACATAATCTCAGTACAGATAGTAAATACTGCTGTAATGAATAATTACATATGCATTTACGATATTTGGTAAAGGGGATAAAGAATAGCCTGTTCAACTTGGCCACAGTGGTATGAATTCAGACAATAACTGGGTTTCCTATAAATGTTGTGAAATGACTACCATGTGTTCCAAAGTGTTCAATACCATTTAATTACTGTAGTTGTTCATCATCACTTTTGGGAAATGCACCCCTGGAACATGGGCAGTGTTCTGTAGGACACTGTGCTGTTGCATCACGGAAAAAATGGATAACTTCAGGAAAGAGCAAAGGTCTAAAGTAGCACTCAGAAGGCTAGAAAGAGCACAAGCTGCTAGCTAACCCACCACAGTGGCTCTACTAAGCAAACATTAGCAAGTAAAATATTTTCAACTATTAAATTTAAGAACTGAGGCAGTATTATTTGCTATGATTTGTGAAGTGTAGAGTTCCATTTTGGAATGGATTGTAGTGTAATTAAAGTAGCATAGTGTAATGTAATGAATGCAACCTCACAAAGTAGCTTTAGTGTGTTGTTTGAATTGTCTGTATTGCATGATTGTGTAAATAATCACTCTGGCCAGTGTAGATTTGAGTTTTTGTGATGCTCTGAATCATTTCCTAAAGGATCGTAATTGAACTGAATCATTTGGAGGTCAGGGATTTACACCCGTAGTTAGCCAGTCTAAACAGTGGCCATATTTGGCTCTCCAAGCAGGCTTTCCCTCAGGGCAGTGGCATCAAAGCTGCCATGCCAGAGAACACCTGATGCCTGACGGCCAGCCCTCTAATGCTGAGCAGATAAGCGAGCCAACCGAGAAATTTCAAATTAGAGAGAGGGAAAAAAGACACTGAGTAAAAAAAGTAAAAAGAGGTCCAAAGTCCATCTCTTATCAGCTCAGTATTCCTCCCCTCCCTGCCAGTCGCCTCACCCTGACAGGCCTGATTGGACGGTGGATAGGGCAAGAGCAGAGGCTGATAAGGGCCGAAAGTGTAGCAAAACGAGGCAGATGCCAAACGGGGATAAGAGAAACGCGATTACGCTGGCAGCTTTCTTATATTAAATCACACACACACACACACACACACACACACACACACACACACACACACACACTTTCACGGGTACACACATAAACACACTGTAAATGGCCAGAATCTAATCCTAGCATGTATAGATCTGTGTCAGCTTTTAACACTGCTGTAATCACCCCCCACCCCCACACATCAGATTGGACGTCCTTGATAACAGGGACAGGGTGAGACAAAGTCTTTGCTTCATTCTTGCTAAGGCACGATACATCAGATAGAAATGGTGAAAATAAAAAATAATTGTATGCATTTTTTTTTTTTTTCATATCTAATTTGAACACAGCAGCTGCTCTTTACATTGTGTAACATTTTTATGATCTACAGACCAGTAGAAGTGCTCTAGAATTATTTGGAATAAAATCTCTTTACATTAATTTACATCTAAATTTAAGAACAGGTTTGCACTCTTCCTGTCATTACTGAAGACACATGGTTTTTGGACAGCAGTGATGGATTCTCATTGTTTGGCTTTGAGCTATTTTAAAAGAACTGCTATATGAAATGCCAGGAGCTTCATGACCTGGGTTTCACTGCTGAGCAGCTGCATGTAAGCTATGCAAACACAATTCCGAACGCTAAATGGAGTGGTGTACTGCACGCTACCACTGGACGGATCTGGGTTTGGTAAATGCCAGAAGAAAATTACCTACCAGGCTGCTGTCCTGACTGTAAAGACTGGTGGATGAGAAAATACCCTGGACTTAGTTTTCAGAGGTCGGGCTTGGTCTCTTAGTTCCAGTGAATGGAAATCTTAGTGCTTAGCAACTTTGAAGAACAGTTTGGATAGGGCCCTTTTCAAAGCATTGTTGGAAAAAGGTGACTGGCCCACACAGAGCCCTTACCTCAACCCCACTGAACACCTTAGACATGAACTAGAATGGCAAAAAGACATACTCCAAAACTCCATAATCCAAAATCTAGAAAGCCTTTCTAGAAGAGTGGATGCTGTTATAGCTGTAAAGCGGGAAAACTGCATATTAATGCAGTTAATACTTTTGTCCATATACTGTAAAATATACTGTCCAAGTAGTGCATGTAGTTATATTGGCATAATCAATGTATTTTAAAAATGGTTCATAAAACTTAATCATCAAACTTTTTTGTGATCCACTCCATACTATTTTTAATGAACTGTAATTGAACTCAATTGCTTTAAAGTCAGATATTAACACTTCTAGTAGGAGCAGCTGCTGTGACCCTTTAGCTAGATTTAGCTTGTAGTTATTTTGAGTAATGATTAGATTGTTGGAACTGAATTAGGTTTTAAAGTGACCTCAGTAAAAAGGGAAATGATGAATATACCATGAATAAGAAATGATGATATAATGAAACAATTAAAATTCTCTTTTCATGAAGGTTTAGTCTTAAAGGTACACTTGTTAAAACAAAGGTTCTTCTGTGTTTCTCAGCATAGGCAGAGGTTACCATGAATTTCAGTCCTGTCAGTCTTGTTTTAGATTTGTGTGTAAATGACTTTTATAACTCGCTTTAAATTCAGTTTAGCAAAAACCTTTCATTCTGAATGTTTTACCAATTCACATCCACCCATGTGGCCCCACCACTTTTGTCACAGAAGTTTGGACCTTTTTTCAGAGGTGTATATAAACCTAGTCATGATGCTGCAAAGATACTGCACAGTGGCTGGATAACTGAATATCTAGCTGATCACCGCTGTCATTGCTGTACCGCTGGAAGAATGAGTGATCTTGTCATTACTACAAAAGCTTTTCTCAACATGGTGTCTCTTTGATAACCAAACAAACAGAACAGGCAACTCAATCTGCCGAGACACGATATAAGTAATTAGAATAATCTAGGAATAATAATCCAGGCTAAACTCAGTAGACAGAAACGTAGGCACCTTGCATATTTCCAGCTTCTGCAGATGGTGTTGCACGAGGATGATGAAGCTATAAATGCCTTTGGGGTATGTGACGTAGTTCAGAGATTGAGAAGAGGTGGTACTATGCAGTGAATGTTTTATTCCATTTGTGGAAAATGGCTGGCAAAGCAGATCTTAATGATTGGCTAAAAGGAGTGATTGCATTTGGGCATTCCAAAATATAGGTGAACCAAAAAGTTTGCAGGTGTATGGAAGCGTACAGTCACACAGGTCTACCAGCAGTAGCAAAAATCCCAGTCTGCAGGAAACTCTCTTCAGAAATGTGCCAGAGAAGGCACTACTGAAGTTACTGAGCTCACCAAGACCCCACAGTCCAGTACAGGGTAGGACATCCTCATCCTCGTAACCCTAATCCATCAGTCCTAAATAACTCTTACTGTTGAGGTGCTACCTGTGGTAATCTGCGCTTGCCGCTTGTGGGAATATTAGTAATCACTTGGAAAATTTCAGTGTGGAAATTTCTGTTTAACAGGGTACACTATTCACTGTAATTGGTGTATAATTATGATAGACTTATGCTATTGATTTACACTCATATATCTGCAAAGAAGCGTAGATGCGGTGAAAGTGGTTCTTCCATGGCACCACATCAAAGAACTACATTTTAAAGTGTGTAAGAGAAATAGACGCAGGTAACTGATGCAGATTTGGACTAAAGTGCTTGTTTTCCTGCATGCTGAGAATCTAACAAAACATGCTAGCTCCGTCTTCCAAACAAATGTCTTTTGCAAAAAATGATTTACTCACACTGGGAGGCAAGCAGGAAACACAGCAACTGCAGAGAGACATCGACATGTCAGTGAAGAAAGGGAGAAAAAAGAAGGAGCGCCGCAGGTATCAGTGTCGTTTTGAAAGAAGAGAAACATAGTGCTTTTTTAAACAAGCTCTCCTCTCTCTTTTCTTTACATACTGGACCTGCCAAAGTGCTATTATGGTTTGTGGGTCACACCCCTCTCAGAGGGGCATTGTGTGGAGGCCACTCAGCCTCAGAGGGAGAGACAGGAGAGGGTAGAGAGTGACTGCTGGCCATTGTGCTGAAGGAGAAAAACTGATGACTGTATAATTAGCCTTCGAATGCATCCCCTTCCTCCATCACCAACATTTTTCTTTCTCTCCCATTCATTTCTTTCCCGTCTCCCACTCTCGCTCCGTTTTCTTTTTCCTTTTTTTCCCAGCAGAATGTGTGCTAATTAAGCGCTGCCATTAGACAGCATGTAATTGGCTTGAGAAGTAATGACAAGTAAGTTTATTTACAAGGCAATTAGAATAAAGGGAGCCTTTGAACTGATAATAATCATTTACGACTGGGAAAGAGAACTGGAGAGAGAGGCAGAGAGAGAGAGGGGGAGAGGGGAGAGGGAGTGAGCGTGACAGAAAGTGGGAGAGAACATTTAGTGCTGCCTTCTGATTGACAAAGCTTTAACTATGTGTACTTATCCATGTTTTATTCACTGTGCAAACTCTGTATACTCAAGTGATTTTTCCCTCTATCGCTGTGCCACGCTGAAACAGCAGTAACAGCATTTCTAGACAAGTTGCCTTTGATTAATGGAAAGATTGAGTTGCATCAGAGGAGACGTGCTGAGAAGGCTTTGTCATCCTTTTTTGCTTTTCCTTCGTTCCCTCGTTACATTAACAAACACCGTGTCAGTTCGTCAAAAGCCGGAACCAGTGTGCTACCTCATCTGTTAACCCTAAAAGCACATACGATGCTCTCATCCCACAGACTGGTTTGAGTTGGGCACAGTTCTTTAGAAAAGTAGTGATGGCTGAATGCTGAAAACACTGTTCTAAATGCAATACATGAGTACATATGGTATAGTCCAAATGAGAGATCGCTTTCTGAACAAGCAGTGTAGAATAAGTCAGTGTAGAATAACTGAAGAGATCTCTCTACATTATACACGGCAGTAACTGCTGAAAACATGAAAAGACTATGAAGTATGCAATACTGAACTGTGGAGTTACAGGCAGGCAGGCCTGAAGTCATGTCTCGATGACACACTGAAGCCATACATTGTATGATTAGACGAAGAAGAGGTGGATTGATTTTATTCATACCATCTGTGATTTTTCTTACTTGGGTTGGGAATATTCCACTTAAGGTAGCTTTTCAGCAAACAGCTGCTAGCCATGCTTTGTTAGTTAGCTAATTAATGGCGCTATTGCTGTACTGTACATTGTAGCTTGCCACAAAATCCTTAGCATGCCTGAATTCCTACCAAGATTCACACTATATATTAATTGGAATGCGTCCCCTTCACATATTCAGACATGCTCAAAATGTCACCCCAGTATACTAATATAAAAAGCTTTAGCTGAAAAAACTGTGAGGTAAACACTAAGTTAACCACAATGCTAAAAAGGTCCTTAATTGGCAACTTGGGTAACACTTTACATTAAGTTTTAAGTACTGCACTAGTTAACATAGTATACATTAACAATGAATAACTAATGTTAAATCAGTAACATTAAAGTAAAGTAAATATGTAACAACAGTAAGTGTTGCGTGAAGTTAACATGTAAAATGTGTATGGTACATATTTACTTAACATCCGTTGTTAGTATATTACTTCACGTTGAGTTAAATTGCATTAATGTATGTCAATTAGTTAATACTTAATGTACAGCGTTACTGCAACGTCTTATTCCACGTTTCTTTCCCACCTTAAATGATGCAACGATTTCATCCTGGAGTCCATGAAGCATTGGTGTTGAGTTAGTTGGCTGCTTCTTGTGTAATAAGTTGTTGTTGAACATGTAATTCTATCTATATAAAACAAGTTTGATCTTTATCTGATGTTTATTCCTTCTACGCTTCATCTGTGCTGTTTGAGCACATTTAGTCGTTTGGCTTTATTTTAGATTCTGGTTCTGGTGGCTCAAACATATTAAGCTACATGAGTCTGGTAAAGCTGCTGGATGGAGCATTTATGTTACGTGTGATACGTAGACTATAATATATTTATTACAACTTAAATACATGGCCATTTTTCCTGGGTGGGATATTTGGGTATTAGATTTTTTGGCTGGATGGTTATACATTTTACTGTGGTGTGACACACTCAGCACATGGTTCTCATCTTTCAGGAGATATTGTGTAAAGAAAATGTCTGTCTACTGTGACAATTGCAATGGGTCTGGAAGGATGTGTACCTATCAAAAAGCCCTTACCTAGGAAAGGATATTATTTGCAAATAAAGTAAATGAGCTACTAGTGTTCCCAGAATAGGGACTGACCTCCCCAGAGTCGAGACCTTAATATCATTGATTGTGTTTGGAATGACTTGGTAGCGGAAAGTATAACTAACCTCAAAGGCTGAACTGAAGAATATCCCTGCAAGAAATGGAAGTTGTAATAAAGGTATGAAACATTAAAAAAGATATTACATTCCTTTATATTCCTACATTCTGTAGGCTTCTGTGTAATTTTCAGCTTTTTTTTACTGGTGCAGAAAAATGAATAACCGCTACTTAATGGCCGTTATGATTTGAAATTAAATAAATGAAGGGTGGTCCATGGCTTTTGAACAGTGCTGTATGTGCAAGTTGGAATACTGGAATCATAGTAGTTGCTGAACAGTTCATTGCAGTGACTGAATAATAAGTAATTACTGGTTAATAAGTGGTGGTGGTGGTTGCGTTTAGGGTTGGGTTTAGAACTCTGTTGAGCTACAGTGGGCTGCAGTTATTTTCACAGCTAGTGAATAATTCAATGTAGTTACTGTTTAATACAAGTTAATATTAAGAATTCACTTTATAACATTTACCATGAACGTTTAATTGAATGTATTTCCCAGTAAAATCCCTACTTTATTCATCTGCTCATTTACTTCTATTACACTTCTTGGTTTTGAGCCAATAGACTTGCTGTTTCTTTACTAAGCACAGGGGAATGCAGTTTAAATGTAATAGATAGAGATTAAGTTGGAAAAAGTGGGAATATCCCTTTAAGGGGTTAAAAGTAGAAGCTTGAAGATGGAAAAAAGAACTATAATGTGATCTGGTTTGTGAGGCCAGGGCAAGGGTGAGCTGGGTAAGAGCAGGGGCTGGCGTTCTTGGCCATCTATGCCCTGCTCTTCTCCAGGCGACAGATGGAGAGAGTGTATTAAGGCACCCCAGGGTGACCCTGGGCACCCGCTGCCCAGCCAGGTTCAGCAGGAGCAGGTGGGCATTTGCTTCGTGTCCTTAATCGTGCTGTCCCACCGTGCACCGTGGCTCGCCCTGCCCAATGCTGAACTGGCGGCTAGGGCTGCTCCCCTTGACCCCTTTTTGCCCTCACTGGTGCCTGTGTTTGACTACTCTCAGGCAAAGCTCGTTATTTCTGAGCTACTAGCAGAATGTGAGCTAGTCAATCAGTGCTCTTTAATCTTCATAGGATGGCTGTATATATGGCTTCGCTTGTCTCATTACGTCATAGTAGAAGGTATCGCCAATCATCAATAATTGTTGGAGATCAGTTACTATCTATTTTCTCTAAATTTTAGGTTTAATGCAGTGTATTGATGATCTGATGCTTACTGTTGGTACAAGTTAACAGATAATATCATTGGGAATGTAGACTGTTACTGTAGTCTACGTTCTGTAGAAGCCCAGAATGTTTGTAATATTTTAGATATTTTGATAGTAGTATCTCAATGTAATTATTTTCTTAATTAATTTCTAAAATAATGTCTTTCTGTGTTTAACTGATAAATATCTATATCAAAATAATATCTTACCATGTCAAAAACAATGCATATTAAATTTTAGGAATAAGAAAAAGGAGTAAAAGGTTGTTAATTCAAGACATCAATGAAAATTTGGTGAAAATAACTACACTCATCATCAAACAAAATAGTTGCCCCCAGCAGAAAGTGTCAGATTGCAATGCTATAGGAAAAAAAGGTAAAGGTTACTGGGAACAATAAATGATGATACATTTTGGGCAATATTTATTGAGCTACACATACAGAAGTAGGGTCTCTCAATATGGTGTCAGGCCGCCATGTTTGCTAAGGCAACATACCAGATGTCTTGACGTGGAGTTGTATAGGTTCCTAATTGTGGCCTATGATAGTCCATCCCATGCAGCTTGAATACTCTCACGACGTTCCTGCAGAGTTTGTGGTATGTTGCGGAGTGTGAAACTGGAAACATTTGCATGTCTCATGATGTCAAACCTACCCAGCATATTTCAGTCCTGTTCAGTGACTCCCTCTGGGAGCAACTATTCTCTTGATGAGGAGTGTAATTATTTTGAGATAGCAAGCCATTATTTTGACCTACGATAAGTGTTAGGCAAAAAGACTCCGACGTGTGCAGAACTAAAAAGCCAGAAACGGTTTATTAACAATCAGGCAAACTCAACAGGCACCAGTAAACAGAGCAATAATGGTAAACGCTAAAACAGAGTCAGGAAGAGGCGGAGGTCAGAACCAGATAGAGCAAGCAGCGAGAACAAACACGTTTAAAGGGATAGACCGAAGTGGGAAAGCAGAGATTCATACTGGGGAGTAACAACACGAACAAGAGTTCGTGAAAGAGTAGTCGAAGAACGAAGAGAGTCGGAAACCAGAAGTAGACAACGAGAATTGCTAACCTAGGTTTGGCAAAGCTTCGCAGGGAACCCTTGCAAACCACAGCCTTAAATACAGACAGTAATTAGACACAGCTGAGTTAAAACTCGGGCGATCTAGAGCGACTCAGAGAATCAGAACGGGGGCGCATGGACATGACGTCATCGAGCGTGGCCCTCTGGGAAGTGGAGTCCCGAAGAGCGGAGAAGCCGGGAAGACCCGGAGGCGTGACAATAAGTCAGAATGTAGAGATAATTGCTCATCGTTTTAAGATACTGCATCAAACTTTCAAAAAAGTAAGTAAAGTTAGTAAAGAAAGTTCGTTCAAGTTGGTAAAGAAGGACTTTTAAAATGACAAAAACAGAAAAGGGTTTTTCCCCACCTAATCTAGCTGGTGGGATTAGACTTCCATAATATGTACCATATTTAGGGCAAATGGCCATGCGCAAAGTAAAACATACTGGACTAAAAGCAGGTCGCTCAAATGGTCTTAGAGGGATTAGGCTGAAGCTTAGATGTTTTAGCCACATATTAATGCCCACTAACTGCACACGAAATAGCTGGTCAGTTTTATGTTGTCTTAAATGTGACCTGGATGGCTTTGGTTGAACAGAGCATAGGGCAAACGTTACCTCTTGTTCAGCTGAGGCTGTTTTGTGCTTTGCTTGAAATGCCACACCGAGCAGGCCTGACTGCGATAGTGACGTAACAGTAGTGCGGTGGAAACCTGTGTGTGCAGGTGTGTGTGCAAACCATATTTGCCCCAAATTGCTACAGTCTATCTACAAAGCACTGTCCCCCCTGCACATTGTAAAAAATGAAAAGAGGCCGATCTCCTATGGATGCAGCCCCAACTTTAACAAGGCCTTGTTTCTCATTTATTCCGCTTTAGAGGTAAATGACCTCAGACAGCAGCTGCTGCGTTAAAGCAGCGATAGCGTTTCACAGGCCTGGCTTTAAATATTGAGCAGGCCTCGGCCGTGGCGCAGCAAGCTTCGGTAAATATGATTGGCAGGCACGTTTCAAAGCTGCGCTAATTCCATTAAGCTATTGATCTCTGCTGGTTCCTTGCGACCTCCCTCTTCGCTGCCTGCCTGGTCTGTCGTTGTTTACTCCAGTGAGAGAACCAGGCTAAACCCGAGTCTGAGTAACTCTACCGTTCTTTCTGCCTTGTTATTAACTTTGCAGAAATCCTCGTGTATGATGCAGACACAGTGTCTGTAAACAAACAGCCATGCCGAGGCTTGGACTGATTTAACAAGGCCCAGAACTGTGATGCTGAGTACTGCTACGCATGTGTGGATAAATTATGTGCAGAGCACAACTAATGCATGGATGGATAGATAAGGAGGACATTCATCAGCACATCATCACAGGCACCTGGTCTACAGTAGTACATATTTCTCTGTTGAACAGTTGTAACACATTTGTAAAGGTATCTCAGGCTCAAACTGCTGTATTTGTACTGTACCATCCTTTGCTTTGATATCTCTAAAATATGACATATTTAGCGTACAGCAGCATGCTGAAGTAACAAGCTTTGTTCTAGCTCTCTGTGATTTTTAAATGAGGCACAGTACAGAGCTGGAATGACATCACAAGACATGCGAATGATTCAGGGTTCATGTTCAGCTGTACTTGTGATGTAAGCACTGTACCTGACAGACCCAACAGCCACAATTGCGGTCATTCAGCGAGCAGTGATGCTCTTAATGAATCATCCTGTTAGTGCCAGCACCATTGGAAGACGGCTGAACAACACAGGACTGCATGCACGCAGAGCGTTACGATGACTACCCTTAACACCACGTCGGTTTCTCCAAATACTGCAATGGTGTCATGCCAAACTGTCATGGAGTAACTCTGATTAGCAGCGGATCATCTTCAGTCACATGTCCCTCTTTTGTTTTGTTGGAGACAACCGTTGGAGACGGCCTGGTGTAACCTCAACCACTAGTGCAAAATCTACAGGCAGCCTGATGCCATACTGAGAGACACTACTTCTGTAAGTGTAGCTCAATAAGTATTCCCCATATCAGTCTAGATTTATCATAATTGTTTGTCCCCGGTAACATGTATCTTCCTTCTGAAGCACTGAAGTCTGACACTTCCTTCTGGGTGCAACTATTCTTTTGCTTATGAGCGTATATAAAACAAAACATATTTTTCATTATATAAAGGTTGACGATGGATGGGATATATTTCTGTGCGCAGTGTGTTTTCCAGCAGGGATGAGGGGGAAGGTGGAGTTGGGGCTGTTGAAATTTCAAGCAGTGTATATGACACATGACCAGTGACGTCATGCAAAATGATTTGCGTTTTTAGATTTGATTATTCATAAATTGCCAGTTGTTCGCTGATGCACATATTTGCTTGACTCTGTTCTGGGCAAACTGTATATGTACAAATAAGCTCGTCATCCACAGTCTTCCACACACCCATAATCTTGAGGGTGGAGATTGAACACTGAGCGAGAGATAAGAACTTCATGATTATTATTATTAATGATTTAAATTATTAATGGTTTAAACCCAATATTAGACTGCAGTGGGACTCAGTACTGGTCTATAACGCTGTATACACTTTCTCCCTTGGCACTTGCACTAAAAACACAACCTGCATGTTTTTAGGGTCGCACCCAGAGAGTGGTCAGTCCCTGCAGACTGCCGCAGACTCTGAAAGCATAAAAGTGGAAACTCCGCTCTAACACAAGCAAACAGGGGTCTTAACTACACTCACACTATTGTCAGAGCGTAAATTAGGGGTTGAATCCCTCAACCCTTGTAGGACAGTTTGTCGCGTTGTGTAGAATGTCGAATTCCTAACCGGGACACTACAATCACAGATCTAACCGAGTACTGAATCGGTTCACTCCTAGCTTTTACTCAGCTGGAAAAATGAAGCAGTCCAGCTGGCTTGGGTCCTGCTATAGCCTCAAACTTCACGGCCCCTTTTTCAGGACCTTGCGATTGCACTCATGTTGCCTCTTCCAAGACGCGGCGAGCTGGCTCTTAGGATTTGAAAGCGAGGAGCCTCCCTTTCTAAAGAGTGGAGCCCAGCGGCTCGTCAGCAGTTTAACGCCTGATTGATAGCGCCCGAGTGAAGATGATTGTGGGACATGCCAGCTCCGAGTGACAAGCAATTACTCACTTCATGTAATGAAAACCTTAACACCAATCATCGCGCCTCTACACCGCGCTAATGCTTTATGTAATATTATACATTCTCTCCCATCAAGCGCCGCGTCCCGCGGGGTGTCGGTTTAGACGTTTGCTAAATAACATCATTTGTAATGGGGGCCACGACGACAGCCAAACAGCGGCTAAGTGCGGGGAGGCGCGCGCGCTCTTTAATGGCTCTTTGATATCGGGGGCTCGTCGCATGGGCCGCGAGCCACGGCGCCGCAAATCAGGATCATTAAGATCCGCTTATTATCAGAAAAGTGTTTGTGCTCTTTAAAGCCGCAGCTAATAAAAAGAAGCGGCGCGAGGGGGCTCGCTTTGGCCACGTGTTGCCTTGGCAACAGGGGGCTTTAATTATGGTGGGTGGTTCGTGCCTCTTTGAATGCTGTGGCAGCGCGTGCTTCGGCTCCGGAGGGGGCGGGGCTACAAGCTCAGGGTTCTAGCCGCTCTCTTGCGCGAGCCACTGCAATTAGCTAGCACGCGCTCCCTCCCGTTAGCCAAATCCTTATAATTATTCCCGCTTTAGACGCTCTGCGGTTTTCCTCCAAACAGGTGCTGCCTGAATGCGCAGCCACGGCTAAATACGCACACATTGTACGAGGGTTGTTGTTTTGCTCCAGGCGCTGTAACAATGTGTGCAGTTAAATGGGCGGCTATGAGCGAAAGCCCTGATCCAAAGCTGGGCGTCTGTTGAGCCATCAGGCATCAAGGCCATGGGGCCACTTTTGTGCTACAGTGGTGATGCACACTGGGTCTGAGTACCCAATGTCCTCACGTTTCCAACACTGTTTGAGTATTAAGGCAAAATACCGCTTATATACACATATATACACTGTCGAGTCACATTATTATGGCCCTATAATAATAATTTTTCATGACCTAAATGTCACATTATTATGAGCTAATATCCAGAATAACCGCAGTGTGCAACACGGACAGCAGCTACACAGGTTGGGAGTGACTCAGGAAGGTCCTGCTAAGTTTTTATACTTCACATGCAAAGGATGCTACTACCACAACAGCACGAGCCAGAATGGAAAGCATGCACAATAAAACGGCCTTATATAATGATGACAGTAAGCTTACATCACATGCATGGCTGAGTTTGAAACTTCAATCATTGACCTGCCCACTAAGTTTCATTACTGTTTCATTCCTTTCATTCCTCAAATCACTTTAGTGTGACTTACTTGAATTTGTTAAGTGTGCTTTACTCAATCGAGTATCTTAAAAGCTACTTAACATACTTGCGTGGGAGCTGTTACTATGACATTTTAAACTTTATCCAACATTTCATTTTTTGAGTGTATATTATCACTGGTCTAAGTTTTTTTTCGTTCATGGATAAAGGCTCCTACTGGACTGGAGTTCTAGAGTTTAGCAATATCTTTCTAAGCCATTCCAGACTGGTAGATTTCAGTGACTTTGCATCTGTATAGGAATCTCCTGGTGTCATGTGGTGCTGTTTTAGAGCTTCTAGCTGCTTCACACTGTCAGGCTGAGTTCTGGGTTCCCATTCTCAGTGATACTTATATGCTATTTCATTGTGAAAATTGTGCTATTACATGTACAGGTACTGAAAGAGCACTGGACACAAGCCAAACCATTTATATGTTACGACGTATAGAAATGAACAAGACAACATTACGACGCAACGACAGCTTAAAGCACAATTTCCAGACCACCGCTCGGCCTAACACCACAATCTAGAGATTAGCATGGGGCAGGACACCCGTGGCCCTGGAAGTGAACATCCCTCTTTTTATTTCCCTTTCTGCTCTGCCATCTGGGCAGGCTGTGTCGGCTTTTTATAGCCCCTCACCTGTCATGACATCAGGCCTTTGGAGAACAGGGATACCTCACTATTATGTAAATGGACAAGCAAGGGAGGGCTTGAAATAAAAAAAAAACACAGCAGAAAACAGCGGTGCTAGCTTTCTAAGACAGGGAACTTTCTAAGGTGAGCTTTCCCCAGAGAGGATAGCTTTCAGTGAAGGACCCTTTTGACAGGAGAGACTGTTTGATATACATGAAATGCAAGACGCATATTGCTTGTTCCACACCATATGGGAGAAGTGCTGTGTCAAAGTAAAAAGCTACACTATATAAGTGCGTCCTCATGTCCAAGTAAGCCCATGGAACACTGAAACATTGTTCATTTTCTTGAATTTACTGCTTTAGAATCAGCGAATATGGTTGGTATGTATATATTCCAGGAATGTCATCATGTTGATATGTCATCACACTGTTTGTCCTTGACTTGGACTAGCCAAGGCCTTATTTGCATAGTGACATAAAAAAGACAACCAATCACATGTCAGCAAAGCAGCCAGCATAGGCAGATTCTAGTGGCAGGTATAATTGCATGGCTTAAATGTGCTTGTTGCCTGAATTTTGCAATGATTATTTTAATTCAAGACACTGTAAAAGTACTGTAATGACCTGGCAACCAGCTTTAATGAAACACCCAGAAACATAAAACGTGCAATAGTCTAGATCAAAGACATACAGATTCATCATCAGGTTTAACTCTGTTATTGTGGGATCTGTAGCCACATAAACAGCAAGTTAAGTAATTCATTAAACCCATCAAACATCACACAGTGTGGTTACAACGGTTTTCATTTGACATCTTATCTACATGTTTAACTGTTGTACCTAATAAACTGACAGTTATTACTCATTGCAGCAGTTCAAGCTGAGCAGACGGGGGCCGGGGGTTGATGGGGCCATCCCACCCCCAACCGATTATATTTTAAATGCAAGTTTTGCCTTTCTCTTCATGTATAAATGAGTCGTTAAGATGCTAAGATGGTTTGATGCAATATGCTGTACCATACTAAGCCATAGGTGATAGGAACCCGGCATCTGGCAATATAATGTTTCTAAAAGCTACCTCACAGAAAGTTATCATATGAAATTGCTACATTGGATACACTGCATGATGGCTGAGACACTGTTATATGGCAGGTGTAAGATAAGCTTTTGGCCCAGCACATTATTACGACCCCACATTTTGTCAAATGGCCTGTGGGATTAGTAACAGAGCATTAAAATATTGAAGTGGTAATGAAGGGATAAAAGCAAGAGCAACAGAAAAATCAGAGCTCTTGAAACCATTTTATTACAATTTATTCTGTAATCAGAACCAATAAAACACTGATATAATATCTAGTACCACCCTGGGGAAATCTGACTGGACAGCGCCAAAGAAAAGAACAAAAAACAACCACGCTTACCTACTCTGAAACAGGTGTACTTAGTAACAAGTGTCCTGAGTGCTGAGACTACCCTGCCTATTGTAAAGCAGCGGCTACATCTCAGCTGTATACTACTTACTAATACTACACAGTATATGCTATGTACTAATCTTAATAGTGCGAGTCTGACAGGCTAGCACACACAGTATTAGCATACTACATCGTTTCTTACTAACAGGAAGTGATGAAGCATATGTCATAGCGAGCCGGACTATGGGCTGGTTTGAAAGATTTGGGATGAACTCACATTTATACACCATTTCCTGTTCCTGCCACCACCACAGACTCCGTCACATTACCATCCACCATTTTTTTGTTTTTTCAAAAGTGTCTTCAAAATGATAATGATTTTGTAAGTGCACAGAACTTTTAACAAAGATATACAACCTCTCTTTACAGATTAAAGTAAAGTGCTGTTATTGATTGACTAATTATATTCAAAGCAATGTGTGAATTAATGCTTTAAGCTTTATAATATGGGTATCAGCAGATCATCATTAATGCACATACAATGCATTATAAATCCCTGATTCATACAAAGTGTTACCTAGAAAAAACAACAAAACAGGTAATTTGACCTGAAACATTCTAACCTTTACTTGCTATAATAGTCTGCCTGGCCAAAAAAAGGGTCACAGTGGAGACACATCATCTAGAAAGGAAGACATGTGACCAGAAACAAATCTTGAATGATTGCGATCGGCTATAACTGAAATGTTTAGTAAAATCAAATCATAGAAAAACAGCAGGAGAACTCAGGGAAATGCTTAATACTGAAAGTGATAGCATTTGTACACGCACATACAATGCAAAGAAACATCAAGGGATTGGGACTAAACAGCTGTGTAGGTTTAAGAAAACCTATTGCCAGTGAGGCTAACCTGCAAAAATGGCTTCAGTTTGCTAGGGAGCATAAAGATTGGACTCTGGAGCAATGGAAGAAGGTCGTGTGGTCTGATGAGTCCAGATTTACCCTGTTCCAAAGTGATGGGTGCATCAGGGAGAAGAAGAGAGACAGTTACAGTGATGTACCCATCATGCCTACTGCCTACCCTACAAGCCTGTGAGGGCAGTGCTATGATCTGGGGTTGCTGCAGTTGGTTCAGCAGCATTATGTGCCTAAAGAATGAGGTCAGCTGACTACCTGAATATACTGAACGACCTGGTTATTCCATCAATGGATTTTCTTCCCTGATGGCACAGGCATATTCCAAGATGACAATGTCAGGATTCATCTGGCTCAAATTGTGAAAGAGTGGTTCAGGAAGCATGAGACATCATTTTCACATAGGCATAGGCCACCACAGAGTCCAGACCTGAACCCCATTGAGAGTCTTTGGGATGTGCTGGAGAAGACTTTGTGCAGTGGTCCAAATCTCGCATCAACACAAGATCTTGGTGAAAAATTAAAGCAACTCTGGGGCAGTAATACATTTTGTGACATTGTGACAATGCCACAGCGAATGTGTTGTGTGATCAAAGCTAAAGACAATCCAATGAAATTTTAGAGTGTATGATCTTGTTTTGGCCAGGCAGTGTGTAATATGCATTCGTATATCAAGTCAAGTCAGGTAGTTTTATTGTTAGTACTTCAGTATGTACAAGACATACAGAGGATTGAAACTGCATTATTCTCCAACCCAAGGTGCAGCAAATTAACATTTAACTATAAATAAATTACGACTAAAACAAGAACAAGAGTAAACTGAATGTAATAAACACTAAACATAAAATAGGCGAATGATGCAATAAAATATATGTATGTTTTGTTGCATATTAGTTCATGTATTCCATTTTCATCTTGGTGCTTCCACCATGTTAACTCTCATGTATTTAAAAAATCCAGACATTTTCAAGCACGTCCCTGACGGACATGTCTTTGTGCTGTATAAGGGGGAAAATAACATTACAGGTAGAATCGCTTGCTCTTTTCCTCTATTCGGTGACTGGACCTGTTTCATCCCCGTCAGTCTGACACCTCTAGAATAGCTGTTATATGGCAAAATGCTCTTCTCACGTCCCTCTTTCTTCTCTCTCTCCCTGCTACACTTTCTGTGCTCTCATGTGCTTTGACATGGGGGCCTTGTTCAAACTTTAATGCTGTTTGTTTTATATTCCTGCCTCATTTCCTTATATAAAAATTTATGATGACATTCTCTATGTTCCATAAAGTATTCATAAATGTCATTACTAATATCTTTCATAGATCATTTAAATTGATCCTTCTGCTGCCTTTTATCTCCTGTCTCTCTGCTTAGATCCATCAGATCTGGGGAGTGTGTGTGTGTGGTCGAGGTGAAGTGAGGTGTAGTGTGCGTGTGTGTGTTTGTGCCTGTGTAGAGTTTGTTTGAGTGTGTATTTGAGAGTATTTGCAGGGAGTTTTTATTGGGAGCGCTCAGAGAAAGCCTTCTCTGTGTAGGGGTAAGTAAAAGTGGGATTTTATGCCATTGGTCAGTGGGCAGAAACGGGGTCATTTTGACCCTGCAGCATTTGCACATTTGCCCATTTGATTTAGCACATAACATATGCCTCAAATAAAGCACTTTACTGAGCTACACAGTGGCAAACCGGAACCATTAGAGCTAAGCCTTCAGTTGTGGCTCATAAATATCAGAAATGAGGAAAAAATGCCACTCATTTTTGCTAGAGCTTATATGTGATTCTAGTATTACTGTAGCAGTAAGCACAAGGTTAGTACACAACACATTGGCTGTAATAGACGAAACCAGCATTTGAAACGTGTAAAAGACGGTCTATATGCGTTTTGTGAAGCTTGTAACAGAAATTAGCATATTAACAGTTTTACAGTGACTCCTAATTTCCACCACCAGACTGACAAATCAGGCAACCACTTGTTTTCACAATCCGTGACATATCTCGGCGTTCCAGAAGACTGGAACTAGACTGGTGAACGTAAATCAACAGCAGCTTCTGGTTCCATTTGAGGGTAAATATGTGTTTGCTTAAAAATGACATAAAGGATATAATTCATAGTCAAGGTCGCTTAGTACAGTGCTTTAACATGGTTCAGTAAGACAGAGACAAGAATCTTTATGAAATAAAGCCAATATGAGTATATAATTAACTATAATTCTAATAAAAATGCATTAATATGATCATTGAAAAGACGGCGTGTCAAATATGGCTAATATATATTTTACTACAAATCAGAAGAACCTACTGGGAGCCTGAATGGCTGTGGTGTGTTTGTTTAGGTATTCTTTTGGTCTGCAGCGAAAACATTCACCATGTCTATGGGTGTTTGGGTGCTCATTACATAATATCTGATGATACCTCATGCTCATCACATTGTATTTGTTGTGCTCATCACATAGTTTTAGGTGGGCACCTAATAGTATCTGAAATCTGGTGTGAACACCTGATAGTATTGGCTGCATACCTAATAGTAGCGAATCGTATCTGTTGCTTATCAGTATTACTAAGTGCACAGCACATAAGTTGTGGTGTGCACCTGATGGTATCCGGTGCTTACTTGATTTTGTGTCCTGTCAGGACCATTACCAGCACTAACAAATAAAACATATTTTCTCGTGACATGTATCGTGCGTTTTTGATTAACCTATGCATAAAAACACCACAAGAGTTTGTGTGCTTCTCTTGGCTCCCTGTGTTTAGTTGAAGGTCAGCTCAAGGTCAGATCAGATGGAGGTTGGTGTGGCTCAGCGGTTAACATCACTACCCACCAGAGAGCTGCCACCTCATGTGGGAGACAGGGGTTCGAATCCCAGTCTAGGTAGCAAATGCTGAGCTACACCAATAAGAGTCCTTGGGCAAGATTCCTTACCCTGCACTGACTTGTAAAACAAATGACCTTGTATGTCGCTCTGGAGTGTCAGCTAAATGGAAATCAAAGCATTGTGGTTGCATAAACAGCGTCCATTATAAGACGGTTTATAAAGCTTTAAAATAAAAGCACAGCACAGACATCTCAGATTAGCTGGGGGATCTATCTTGTGATTGACTGTGGGCAGCTTTGTTGTGACAGGGTTAAACCATGCCATGTGGAGGCTGTACTGTAGCCTGTCTATCTGTCTTTAAAATGGTTCTATATTACTGCCACCAAAAGGGTGATCAATATAATATAGGGGCAGGGTATTTTCTTAGCTAGTGCACCACTCTCTCCTAGAGTTTATATTCAATACAGTAACTTAAAAATATGGCTTATTCTCTGCGGGGTAATATTTACCATTTAGAATCATATAGGGCTATTTTTCACCTGGTGGAGTCAGTTATAACTTAACCGCACGGACAGCTTCAGGGGGGTGCATGATAGGCTATTCCTTAATCTATATGAATGCTTTTTGCAGTGCTTAAAACAGGATGCCAGGGCCCTGGAACAAACGAATGCTGTAATTTTATTCCAAAAATACCCTTAGAATTAACCCTTGACATGCTAAACTCAACATTTGGATTCATCAGTTTTCTATATCCAGCATGAGCCGAGGTGAATACGTGTATGTTATTTTTGTGGCCGGGCTTACGCAACATGCAGATGTAACACATTCCGACTGTGTGTGCAGACAAACTGCAGGGGATCCGCCGCCCACGTGTCAGCAAAGTGTCACATCACCGAGCATCAGGAAAGGATCCTATCCCCGTTTCCCCGGTTTGTCACGACCGCTATTTATCACCCCGTCCCATCCTTGCCTTCGCTCTCACTTTCTCTCTCTTACTCTCTTAAGCATCCCTAGCTTTCTCCTCCTAGGACTCTGCCCTATCCCGATCTTTAATATATAATAAATGCTCTCTGGCTCTGTCTGTGTTGCCCATTAAAATTTAACCACCTTTATGAATCATTCATGCCCTAATTTTACTTACTTGACTCACACAGTATGGAACATGCTAAATATCTATACGTCCAATTATTACCCCACATAAAAATAAGAATCGGGGGGAGGCATCATAAATTACAGCTTCTGGTATGCTGAGACACATTAATAGTGTTAAACGAGTATTTTACAGCTTCGCTTCTGTCAGATCAGACTATTTAGTCCATCTCTGTCCTCTACCACCGAGTAACTGGCTGCTATTGAGGGATTATATGATATCTTTTTTTTATTGAATGCAGTTCCACAACCTGATACGATTACTCTGACGCACATAAGAGAGTATGAAGTTTTATGATCGAACTATAATAAGTCATAGGCCTGAAACAGCCTGATTAAACTGACAGTAATTATTTGATCTCGTTTCCCCCAGGATTTTTTTTTTGCACTTTTCTTCTGAACAATAGAACGTTTTTCCGTCTCTGGGTTGACAAAAGGCCCCCTTTGTGTAAGGGGGAGAGAGAAAAAGCAAGGGCTCGAGATGGAGATAGACTCTGATGCGATTACTGAGGAGGCTGATTGAAGTGGAGACCCAAATTATCACAGGAGAGCTCCGGCTTTGTCTTCAACGCCCAGCGTTCTCTTTTAAGATTAAGGTGTCTGAAATGTGCGAAAGACAAAGGACAGAATGCAGTCTGGACTCTTCTTTAGAATGATAGTTTGGTGGGAGATCATATTTGCAGACCTCTCCCCTCGATCAGCTGAGATGTGTTTGGTGTTTAAAGGTTGCTTCAGTAGTTTTTATGAAGCTAATGTTTCCGACTGGTAACAGAAACTTGCGGCCACTAGGTTAGCATATATGACACGTGCCTCGTTTGCTTGAACCTGTGCTGATTCTTAACGCATCATGTGTGAATTGTTATTTTGCGCTCTTGGGGTCCCCCTACAGTTGGAAAGTGCAATACACTTTTACACCAATGTTGTAAAATCTAAACGCACGTTGAGCCCTCAGCATAGACAGCTGAGCATGTGTATTTCTTTGTTGTCCGAAGAAAAACATGTATGTCCATCTTTGCCAGCTTTTAGCTGCATTATATATAGCTGCAGCTGCCGTTTACTTTGTGTTTCATACTGAATAGACCAACAGAGATGGCGCAAAATTGCTTTGAAAGAAGTCTGGTTCCATTAACCTTAATTGAGTTTTTTTTTTCTCCTGAAATTTGCCATTTTGGAGCTGTTGAAATCCAAGAAAATCAGGTATCTGAAGGATGCAGAATCCGAACCCTTTGCATGCACACGTGTCACTCAAGCATATGGGCACTACAGTTTCCATTGGTTGGTTTGCAAATCTCTGTGAGCCTGTCTTGTATCCTTTTATTTCTTTTAGCTCTTCCAGACAAGTAAAAGCCAATCTGAGATGTACTCTTGTCTAGTTTCTTACTCTGTCACTCTCTTTTTTACTTCCTTGCTCACTAAGACAACACCTATCCAGCATCTTTTTATAGCTAGCCGAAGACCCATAGTTGGGGTGTAAAGTGTTACGCAGGCATTGCAGGCCAGAGTGGCACTGACAGAGATGCTGTTCTCCCTGTTACATGTCAGTGTAGCATCAAAATGATTTTAAAGCGTGTATGGATCAGTTAGTCACACTGGATTTATCCACAATGTATCTATTATGCTCTATACTACTGGCCCCTGTGCATGCACTTGTGGAGTTATTTCTCCAATATTTTCAAAACTCTTAGTATAATTAAATGGTTAAAATGTAAATGTATGTGGTGTAAAACTCAGTGGGTGTGAGAGTGATTTCATGGGAAATACGTGACTCTAGAGACACGTACCCATAGAATTTATCACAGGGAAGGTGACAGAATTACAATTAGAACCGTTTGCCAATTCTGCTTACTCACAGAGGAATTTCACACTTGCCCAGAGCGGTGGGCAGCCCTATCCACAGCGCCTGGGGAGCAGTTTGGGTTAGGTGTCTTGCTTAAGAGTACTTCAGTCATGTCCGGTTCATTCAGGGAACCGAATACGCTGCCTAATGACTGGGAGTTATGGTAGTTATGAAATGGTAAAAATGTTGTCACTGTTCAAAGAAAAACATGTATCTTCATTTATGTAAATTTTTATTGGGCGTGCATTATTTGAACATAGCAGATACAGATTATATTCTGTGAAGGTTTCATGATATATGGACAGAGAGAAATTGCCCAAATTTGAAAATGGTCCGGATCCTATGATTTTGGCCTGTCCTGTAAAGTTGCCCTTGTGGAGATATTTTTGGTACAGTAACAATATTTTAAAATGTATTCTTCGTGATGATTTTGCAGATTTGGTGCTATCAGTAGAATGGAGGACTTTCAAATGATGCCACAGAGCAGAAGGCTTCAAAACAGTTCAGTCCTGGATTTCATATCACAACCATATTCCTTTATCTCAAAGCTTCTATGATTACAAAATCCCAGACTGACAACTGAATTCAAATCCTCTGACACTCCTCACCGCTTTTGGTTCCTTAAAGATTTTCAGCAGACAGTGCTGTGCGTGCAGTCCATGTCGAGAGCTTCAACAGCACAGTGATGATGGAGTGCAACTTTCAACCTCCAGTTCCAACCCTTCCCAACCCAAATGTCCTCCCCCGCATCGTCAGATGGAACTTTCCATGTGCCCCATCCTCCTTCGCTCTGCGCTTCACTCGCTCTTGCGTCAGCCTTCCTCAAACATCTAACGCTCTGCGTGCAACTTCTGACGCCCATCTGAGCACAGCTGAAATCAGCTCGTCTTCCAGCGCCCCTGAGACTTATTTTCACAGCTCCCCTCCACTTCCTACACTCCCCCCCCCCACCTCCACCAACTCCCCACACATGCACACACCCTCCCCCCGACCATGCCTGAAAAAGGAGAAAACGCTTGTTTGTTTATCATCATTGGAGCACTCTCGCTTCGGGCCTCTTGCATCAGAGCTTGTGGAGCCCAGGCCTGAGAGGCTGGAGAAACAACATTCACCATAAGCTCTCGAATTTCATCAGTTAAACTCTATACCCATGTCTGCTCCCTGGAGTTTACAAACATTGTCAGCTGCTGAACAAAGTAGCTGCGCTATGCAGATACATCACGCATTATGTAAAGTACCTCATTCTGCTCTGAAGTGGCCTAGCATGGAGGTGCTTCTCTTTCCCAGCAGGAGAGAAGAAGATTCTTCCCTCAATCTAAAAGCCTCTATGGGCTGTAATGCAGTCTCCTATATGTAATCCCTTGGAACGTAATGCATGGATCATGTCCCTGTGCAGTATATAGCTTGTGTTGACCTTTTTGCCACTGTACATTGAAAGCGTAAAAAGCCTCTTATTAAGTATCCCAGTGAGTGGTCTCAGAGCATGGATACAGGCGGAAAGCATGCGGCCAAGATCTGTGAGAAAGATTCAGGTCGAGCTGAGGAACTGGGATAAATGCTTGGCTTTAATAATGTATAAATTCAGTTAAGGGATGTTGTGGTTGGAAGTAATGCAACTGATGGGGATGGAATCTATAAGTCATGGAAAGAACAATGTTTTATCAAAGTATTATCAATTTCATCATAAATGTTTGTCAGTTAACTTCGATCACTCTCTTGGTGGCTGTATAACACAGTATTAATGCATATTACCATTACCACAGCAACAGAAAGCCAGGCTTAGGTACAGCCTCCACATAGCAGGGATAGCATTAGCGCTCTGTTACAACTAAGCTGCCCAACATAAACAATGAGAGAAGTCTGTGTAACTACAATTTGCATTGTAAATGAACAATTAGTTGGAGATGTCAGAGTTCCATATAATGTAAAGGTTTTATTCCAAAAAGTCATTTCTGGAACTGTACATGCATGCTAAGAAGTGTAATGTCTGCAGTAATGTTTAAAACACATTGAATAGTATTGAACCCACCATTGGATGGACTGTTAGTGAACGCACCACTAGAGGACACGGAAGAGAGGTGCGCAGGTGTAGAACAGAGAACAGCAATGCTGGGACGTGATGATAACGCTTCGTGCCTGTGTACTGTAAAAAGCTACATCTAACAAGTAAACTATCATCAATTCCTAACCTTTTGTTTTGTCAGTTAATGAGAGCACAAATTCCACAAAAACCAATTTGGAACTTATTTTTAATCATGTGGAACAATGTGGAAAAATTACTTTTAAAAAGACCTATTACAATAGGTGGAACTGTTTTTGGTTCTACACAGAACCGTTTTCTGAAAGGATAGAGAATCCAGAAAAGAATAAAGAATAAAAGATAAAGAACAGAAACCACTGTCTTTACCAAAGAACCATTGAGGATCAGCCTTATTAAGAGTGTAGATCAAGGAGCTTGCATGTTTCTTTTAGCTGCAACCACAACGTTGTGATCTTACCTCCAACCATACAAACACAGAGAAGAAAAAAAACCCATTTAGGAATTTTAACAGAACTGGAACCCTTCAGGGACCTTGTACCAATATACCTGTAAACTGGTAATGTACATTATAAGCAATGTATCACTGCTTATAGCTTATAGTGTTGGTGTTAATTAAGAATAAAGTGCTTTGTGGCATTTGTAATGAACCGGAGGCCTAGGCAGTAGGAGTGAGTGCATGCTGAGTGAGCTCATTAGGGTTAATCCAAGAATCAGGACACATAGCAGGGGTCCAAACACAGGCTGTCAAATACATCATGGGCAGATCCATAGTCTAGGTCTAGAAAAATAAGATTGACCTATTAACATAGGTAATGCATGTAAGATGTCTAATTATGCATAATATGAGTAATATGAGGATATGAGTGAATGCTGCCCGTTTTATACAGGATAAAGAATCTGTGTAATTTCAAACAGCCCTCGTAAACACAACAAGGAAACACTGCAGGGACTTTTACTTCAGTGTTGTGTGACAGAGACATTATGTGGCTAAATAGCAAATATAGTGCCGAAAAACAAACAAACAAAAACACACTGGATGAGGGCGGAGGCTCTACATCTCATTTCAGTGTGGGGTGATGAGTGTTATCAATGGTAATTCAAAATGATGGTGCACAATCATCACATTCAGGAGGGATATACACTGAATTATCATGGATTCAGTAGCCTTGTCTTCAACTTGTGGATTAAAGAACTGGGTCACATTAAGCTCTGTTAGAGCAGTTAGTCTGTAGCATTGACAGGCCAGTTTTAGGGGGGCTTCAGTATAATATAATTTATAATTGAATATAGTTATTTAGGTATCTGTACATTATTAGTGCAAATCATCACTAGTTTCTTTCAGAAGCCACTGTGTCACCAGATTCACAACAAACTGTGATATGAGGGTGCTAAGAACTCTTCTGAGATTTTCTTACATAAGAGGGGACTGCAATCCTGCTCTTTAGCATTGTGGGAAAAGTATAATGTCTGGCTTGGTCAATCATATCAGATAGTCAAGTTGTGCCAGGATTTTAGCCAGGAGCTCACCAAAATGAACATTAGGCCTTATTTAAAATATATAATATCCTTTTTGGAAATAGTGAGTTATTATATACGGAATATACAACACTAATGTGTAACAAACTGTGGCATTTTTTACCAGCTGCTTGTAGAATAATGCTAGATGCTTTAGTTACAAAGGTAAACAAAAGGGGATAGGTGATCCCAATCCAACTGTTTTAACGATTTAAAGAAACATCACAGATACGCAGTGAAAGAAAGAGGAATAGGGTTATTGGCAGCTCTTTATATTGGGGACAGGCAGACAAGACACCTCTAATTAACTCTACATGACAGTAGACACCAACGTTGCATCAAATACCCAGCAGCCCAGCCCAGAATAGTACAAGCAACACATGTACACATCCTCTTTATTTACAATTTAGAGTCTATCATACTGCGGTCCCAGCAATTCCCATGAGTCTCCGTGGGTCCACTGTCCAAACAAAGCAATGCTACATTATTCTTGTTTTCTATTTGAAACGGTACTATGACATATACCATGTACAGAAGTATACAGTAGTAATTCAAGAATAATAGATACACTATAAACATTGTCCAAAACTGCAGTTTGAGGCAGTTCTGTGGCAGTGTGACAAGCAGTGCAAATGTGTGAGACTAGTCATCTATTACTCAAGCTGTCAACAATCACATTAAAAACACTACACACACAGCAAAACCGCTAGTGTTAAATTAACACCTACAGCACCTCCATGGGGACAAGTCGAGTTATGGTTTACACAGTTTAGCTCTGTAGGTGTTAGTATAGCATTATTACACTGATCAGACGTAAATGTGATTAACCATTATTATTTCTTCTTTTTTATGAACATATGACATATTGAGCATTGTTGTCTTTCACTGTAAGTGAAATATAAGATCAGGGTTTATATTTGCTTCCCCTGTTTGTAGGCCTCTAACGTTGTGGTTTACCGTCATAGCCTGCAACAAAAGCCACACAGTCAAAATGAATGAAACACACTTTCAGAAATTCATCACAGACCTTGGAAACACCAATAAGTGGAAACAATCACTGCAATCAAATCAGAGATTTGTTTTGTTGTCTCATTTTCATGATTTCAATGGAAAAAAAAACTGTTCTGCTTTTAAAGATAGAACAAAGTTTTCAATTCAAACTTCAACAAAGCAGGCACATTTTATTCCACTCTAGATAGTTTGTATATACTTTAAATCACCGAATGTTGTCGAAAGCTGCCTCTGCATATGAACTTTACAATGACAAACCACATAATTTAGAGCCTAAGAAAGCTCTGCAATGCCTGATTGTGGCTTGTGTTTATTCTGTAATACTATAATCAAAAGTATGCACACTTTAAGGTCACTGGTAAGGTCAACTGGTTAATGTATCAGTTAATGTGGTAAAGTGGCTAGGTAGATTCATGGCTGTAGCAGCTTACTCTGAAGTGTGGGGAGCCACATGGCAACAACCAACAGTAAAGTCAGTTTAATATTAGGTGAATGATGCGCCGACGATTAAAGTTCTCATACTGTCATGATGCCTAATTACTTATTTAGATAATAGAACATGAGAGGGAATGTGTTATCACAAACCACAGCTATATTCTGACCACAGGCACAAGCTGAGGGCGAGTATGGTAGATCTTCAAAGCTTTATAATATTTATCAATAGTTTTAGCAATAGTAGCTATTGATGATATTATAGTTACTACTGATAAAACATGATCCTGAGTATTCTTTTGCTTTTATAAGACAGAAAGAAGGTTCAAAATCCCTGAATGTTGTTCATATAGCAAACTAAAATTGGTTTTAAATTGGACATTCACTGGACTTTCACTTGAAATAAAGGTCTAAGAATAATACTCACTTAGTATCCTTAATCTATACAATGCACCAAAGTATATGGACGTCATTCAAGAATAATGGGGACACACAGTATGATATAAAATTATGATGTAAAATAAGCATAGTCTAATACGCAGTTTCAGCAGTGGGAATGTGTGAGATCAATCTTTTATTACACAAGCTGTAAACGATCACACGATTAAACACACTACACACACAGCAAAACCGCTAGTGTTAAATTAACACCTACTGCACTCAACAGAGACATAATGAATTACATGGTGTACATGGGAGACAGTTTTACTCTCTAGGTGTTAATATAGCATCGCTGCATAGCAAATGACAACACTGATCAAACTGAAATGTGGTTAATCGTGATGTTTTGGTCAATGTTGTTTTTGTTGGTTAGTGTATGAAGCATGAAAATAATAAAACTCTTTTAATTTTCTTCTGAAAGCACCTTGTTATGCTTAACACAATGTTCTGACTGATCACCGGCACTTTAGCCACTATAGGAGCATCAACAGTACATGACATATTTCTTGTGTATTTAGCTAAAGTAAAGCAAAATAGAGAGTGCTACTACAGACCACCATTAAATGAATATACAGGTTAAATCATGTTCGTATGTTTATTTAATGAGGAAAGGAGACAAAATGCAATTTTCTGTTTTTATGTTTATTAAAGTAGAACCATACTAACAGTTAGCTGTGAAGCAGTGGCTACTTACCAAGCACCGCCTGGTGAAATAATAAAAATATTAAAAAAACATTTTTAGAACTTTCTAGAACACTTCAGGTTACTGTTGCATGAAATTTATAGTCCAAAAATAAGCAGTATTAATAACCAGACTAAATATGTCTTGTATATTCATGTACATTTTTAGTCTGATCAGCATGTTGTTAACTGTTATGGCGTAAATCAACAAATGATGGTAATAAAGTAAATATGCTTTTGCTGGCTGATGGTAGTCTTGGGGACTAGATATGACTTACTGTTGACTCTTAGTGTTTGTTAGCTACATTAGCCTCATAGCTCCAACACTAAAATACAGAGGGACACCAAATCTATCTCGACAATGATTGATTTCATTATAAAGCAGGTTTTTTTTTAAGGTGTCAGTGAGGTTCTTTGGAGCTGTCCCATAGTGGAACCGTTTTTGTTTCCCTAAAGAACCTTAATGCATGGTTTTTAAGGATGTAAGTATAAAGAACCTTTAAAAAGTACCTTTACTTAATGCAAAGTTTCTGTATTAATGGTCAGTGTGTCCTGCAGCCGTGTGCCCAAAGAACCTTTATGTTCTAAAAAGCTACCGATGGGTGGGCAGAGCATTAAAGAGTTAAAGTGTTTTAATGGTCATATACACTCAGAAAGCAGTAACAAATAGCAGCACTCCTACACTTTTCTGCCTGTATTTCACTTAAATGTCCTACTATATTACCCAAGCCTTTCCACAATCTCTCTCTCTCTTTTTTTTGGTTTCCATAACATTAAGCAGGAGTGCGGGGTATGAAAGTAATCTCTCTCGCCTGCTATTTTCTGCACTGGTGGCGGGGAAGAGCCAGCACTGAGAAGAAGCACGCTGCGTTTTTCTCTTTTTTTTTTGCCGCCTAGTTTGCCAAGTGTAGGTTGCCTTGGATGCGGGTGCGGGGATCTGGCTCTGTAGGGATGTATGGAGGACTGGAGGAGGGTGAAAGCGGCGAGAGCAGCTTGACTCCGCTGAATGCAGATGGCCGTGGCAGAGTATGGATTGGGGGGTCTGTAGAGTGCCAGTGCATATTTATGCGCGTAGATTGTGGGGTTTTTTGTGGCCTGAGAATGGGCAGGAAGCTGTGGAGTCAGGAGGCTCAAGCGGACTGTGCACAAACACGTTAACAAGTCTGGGATTTTTGAAAGTTATTATTTGCGTTTTTGCTGTTTTCCAAGCCTCATTTCAGAGACTCCACATCAAAGACTTTATCTGTAGTGTTATTCCTGAAACCCTGCCACCTGTGGCGGCACCAACTGTGACATGCAGAACAGAAGTATAGAAGCGCTATTACTGCCAGCGCTGGCTGCGAGAATTCAGACAGTCTATAAACGCCAACGTTTACTCTCTGATCTCCTTCCAAAGGTAAAAAAACGCACTACTGCTGCATGGCATTGTTAGAAACTAATCAGTGTTTTGTCTCTCTTTCTATTCCATGTTTTCCTCGGCTGCTGTGTCGTCTGAAATCTCGGCTTGTTGGCTTCTTGTGCAGGTAAGAAACTTTTTTATGAACAGGGATTCGTTTTATTGAATAGATATTCGAGTTCAGTCACATTACCGGTGCAATTACCTACCTACTATTATAAAACCCAGAACCAGAAACTGAACTGAAGCAGTTTAGACGCCTGAATACTGTTTGCTTCACATCGTCTGCTATGTGGAAAACACCCACAGTGCTGACATATCTTATTTTTACTGAGCACTAATGCATCTTCTTCTCGAAAAAAAACCTAGGCTGTTTCAAAGAATCACCCAATGCTTATAATATACCAACGCAATTACATGATTACATAGTTTTATTACATATGTAGTTACATAATGAATTTGAAACTCTCACATTCTATATTAGGAAGTTAAGATCTCCATTAGGTGCTTCATTTTAGATTTTTCAACAAGTTTGTGATGAAGTCGAGTCAGTGTTGGCAATTGCTGATGATACTATGAAAAGGAAACTCAGTGTCTCAAACTTCTCACTGGGATGTGTCTTTTCTGAGGAAACCTGGATCACATCTTGAGCCCTCAGAGAAACAGACATATGAACTCCAGATTCAGACAAATTTGTATTTGACTTAGATGCACCCTAGGTGGCCTTGGCAAGAAGCTCCCCTGCAGTGGAGGTTTGGAGAGTCAAAGAAATTTAGACCGCCATAGCCCTGCAAAAATAAGAGTACCCGAAACTTTTCAGGATTATAGGGCATTACGCCTCCTCTCCAGTGACACATGCTGTTTTCTTGTAGTCTTCAGGAAAACAGAGTTCAGTATCTGATCTGAAGCATGGTGGAGAATTGTTTGAACAACGTGGGGTCCTATATCATATTGCAAGCCTTCAGGAAACCAGAGATATGAGCTCCACAATAACCGCATCCTCAGTTATTAGTCAATATCAATCTTAAAGCATCATTGCAGAGCAGTAAAGATGACATATCGACTAGGCTGTGCAATCCTTAATCTTCAGTTTTGAGTTTTGTTGTATCTGTATTGACATTTTTACCAAAATGTACAAATCTACACCTGAAAAAATGGTTTGGTCCGGGTCTGTTTCTCTAGAAATATAGCATCAAATCAAAGCTTTTACAGAATCTGCTCAGCTCATCGTGAGAAACAACACAAATGCCTTACGATATCAGTGGCAATAGCTGCTACTTAAAATATAATACACAATATACATAAAATGCCATTTTTTGGCATTTTTTGGGAAATTTGAATGTTTTACAAAACAAGAAATAAACTGGATGTTCATCTTCATAGGTGAGCAAGCAGGTCAACATTTATGAAGGTCTTTTTTTATTTTGTTTAAAAGCTGCTGTTCCTTCAACTATACTCTTTATATTAAGGAAGCTACGACTGTGTTGGCCTTGTATCTCGACATGGCCGTCTTTGTGTATAAATGCTTTTGTGTTCAGATCTTGGAGTTCTCACACTTCCCATTTCACATCTTTACCCCTTACCCATCACTTCACATTTACCCCTTATTGCTCACTAGCACCTTAACATGAGCACCAGAATACGTCATTTGTATCGATTACATAATTATAGAAATCCCGCACAAGAAATGGCCACTAGAGGGCTTGCGGAGAAAGATGTTGAACCCTATTCCTTTAGTACAGCAGAAAACATGCTGGTGTTTTCTCATGTTCACGAAACACTGGTCTTTACAAATGCACAGCTGGTGCTGTTTGCTCAGTCATGCTTCGTAATGTCAGCTCTAATGGTGCTTTAATTACTATTTGATCCTGCCTCACAATGGCTCCGTTCAGAGTTGGTCTACATCCACCTTTGGCCTTTGAACTGTGTTCCCATGGCTCGAAGGCAAAGAGTAGAGCTTGTGATAATTACTATTGGCAAGGCGCCAAGCTTTATTCTTCCTTAATCACTGTCACTACCCAATCAAATGAGTTTTATCGATGCTCTGGGACGTCCTTCCCAATACACACCCTCCGAACACACACATATACACACACAATCTGCTGAACAATCAATAGTGTGGGTCTCTCTCTCTCCCTCTCTCTTTCTTTTTCTCTCTCTCTATCCAGATGCCTTAATAAAGGGTTCTCGGAGGGCTCAGGCCCAATGTACTGCCTACGTGCTTCTATTAATAAATGGCATTAACCACCTGGCCCATTGGGAACTATTCATTGCAGAGATTAACTGCTCTAAAGTCCAGCACAACGCAGGCTCATTTTTACAGGCTGCTCATTACAGCAATGGCGCTGTCTACAGTATTCTCAGAGTGGCCTTCCCACAGCATATACCCGCCCAGGCCTCTGACTGAACACACCACAAAATTACAGCCACCCACACGATCGATAGCCAAACAAGAGAAATGATTACAGCCCCTATGATGAGTCGCTTTCTTTTATTTTCCCCTTCACAACTTTTTAGATGGATTTCTATATTTCTTAAAGGGATTGATCAGGACGAAAACCACAGTTTTCCTCTTAACTCAAATGTAGTGGATCAGACGAGGTGTGTTTTGGATCTGAAATTTGCCCCTTTGTACTTCAGCTTTTTAGGTAAGGTCAATGTACCTAACGAGTAACCAGTGACAGTGGCATAATGTAAAGCAACGTGGTACAAAGTAACAAGTTATATTATAATAAAGCCTATTATATGTCTAAATAAAGACCAGAAAGGACTATTGGGTTTCCTATTGTACGTTCCAATCCATACATGGTGGAAGACATATACAAACCATGTACTTGACTTAAAGTAGAGATACCCAAGGTAAAATATTCCTTCTGTAAATGTAGAAATTCCCTCCTTAGACCTTAACTGGAGCAAAAGTACTTAAATATTTGCCTTCAGATTTAGGCATGAAAAGTAAAAGTAGGATGATTTATTATGGCTCTAATGTCCTATCATCATTTCAGTAACAAAACTCTTAATCAGTTAATTTTAAGAGAAGGGTGTCACTCTGGTCCACTAAACTTTTAATGGAATAAATTAATTAGTCTCATCCTGATGTCTGTTATAAGCACAAAACACTGAAGGCAAACAGTCTCCATTAAATAGAACCTAAATCTGTCCAACAGATCAAACCAAGTTCAAACCAAAGTGGGTGCTGTACCCTGATTGGCAGGCTCGCTGTGCACGTCTTTTGTTTTGACGTTACTTTTTAATGTAGGTTAAAATAGAAAATGACCAAAAATGGAAATACTTCAGTAAAGATACTCAAAATATACTCATTTACTTCATTACTGTCCACCACTGCAGATATGTATAGGTTTTAGAGAGAGACACAAGTATAAGAATGAATGAATAGTCATCAGTAATGAGATTCAGGAAGGGTCAAATGTAATCTTATGTAATAAAATGTAATCTGTCTACCTTAATTAGTTATTTGTAATTGATTACATGTTTTGTATTAGATTGCGTTCTGAAGGCAAGTGTATTTACAGCAATTAGCGAAGTGTAAACTTCATCCCTATATCACTATCCGGTTGCCTCAGGTTCTCAGGTAATCTCAATCCTTGGCGATAGCGCATCCACCCATGTCCAGGAGTCCAAGAAAGCATAATTGGCTTCGCTCTCTGGGTCTGTAGCCAATCTGGCCATCTGTTATCTTACATAACAGAATCAGCCGTTAACGTTCTCCTCTAAGTGTGTTGAGCAGACGTTGTGTTGCTGGCAGTTGGATAAGATGTGGCTGTGAGTGTCTCAGAGGAAGCACGTACTAGTCTTCACCCTCCCAGCTTGGTAGCATGTATGATCGAGAGACCTAGTTAAAAAATAAGAAATAGCCTATAACTAAAATGGAGGGACAAAATGAATAAAAATGCACAGTCACAACAGACACTACACAACCATGTGTGCAGAAACGGTATGCTAGCCTAGCTAAAAGCAGCAGTCATTCAGAAGTTAGAATCATGTCTGTTTGAGATTACTTAATAAGTCAACATGGTTCAAGGCAAGTGAGCAATGCTAAAAGCTGCCATTGCTTCTTAGCTACATTAGTCTGCTAGTTGGGCCGGGCATAACTTCATAAACACGGGATTACAGTTATTTCAGTTATGAGCACAAAATGTACTTGTTTGAGCTCACACTGTGTCTGTCGTCAGTTCGGAGCTACAAGTTTGGCCAACTTTGCCTTTTGTGCATATACTTTACTAGCTGCATAAACATAAGCATAAACAATTTACTGTACAAAGCAAGAGTCATCTGTGACTGGTACATGAGCACGTATAACAGCTACATGAGCAGGAACAACAGCTGTGCTTTAATTTGGCACGGACTGGACATAACTCTGGAAGTAGGGCACATCAATGTTCAGCCACTCTTCCATCAAATAATTGCACACGCCATACGCCTGCACATTCAGCTACTTCCTTCACACTATGGCTTTTGGTACACACAAATACAGTCACTCCTCTTTACTAATCATATACATCTGATTTAGACTCATTTTCCACACATGAAATGAGACATTCACTGCACTGTACCACCTCTTCTCAATCCCTGAATCCTGTTACACACCCTGCAGGTATTTATAGCCCCAATTATCCTTGTGCATTTACACTTACTGCATTTAGCTGGCACTCTTATCCAGAGCCACTTACCAGGTTAATCATATTACAGGTAGGCCAACATAGTGTTAGGAGTCTTGCCCAAGGACTCTTATTGGTGTAGTACAGCATAGTCACCCAGATCGGGAATTGAACCTCAGTCTCCCACATAGGGTAGTAACTCACTGGTGTGTAGTGGTGTTATCTGCTGAGCTACACCCACCACTCTGCAATAGTATCTGCCGGAGCCAGAAGTCACTAACAATCAAGTTAAAGTGTTTGTCCTGTGAGCATATTTATACAATAAATGTTTCATATTTATTCACCTGTGAAAAGCTGTCTTGTAGCTACAGGGCGTAACTATAGAAACAAGTTTTGGACACCGAAATAGGCTGTTTACTTTTTTACTTTTACTCACTGTTCAAAGAAGACAACTCACTGAAACAGAAAGAGCTTGTTGCCCATGGCTAACTTTTCTGAATAAAGAAAGGACTAATTGTGGTGATGGATTTGTGGTGCAGCATTTAAGCTTCACACTACAGTAATTACCCTGCATTAATCTGCTTTATGGTGAAAATGGCATGGCAACATGGTGTCATGGGCTTTTCCACTGTCTGCAATTACAGTTACAAACCTGCAGCTATTAGCAGGTGTGTGCGCACAATATGCTGGGCCGCCAATTTAGCATGATCCACGACAGTGCTTTTGCTGCTATAGTCATGTTCGCTCCATCATTGCTCTGCATGTGCTCTCCTTCTTTCCCTCTCTTTCTCTCTATCTCTCTCTCTGTCTCTCTCTTGCTCTCAGTTTTAATTACCACTCTCTTTTCATCATAGAGAGATATCACATCTGCTCATCTCAGCTCAACATTAATATTAGAATCAAAGGGAGGACAGACAGTGTTATGGATAGCATACTATATACAGACAGCTAGATCTTTCATGCTATACATTGGTGTCACGTAGCGCAGCCAGCTCACACGTTCTCCTGGTTTTCTGTTTTGTTTTCCCTTCCTTTTTGTTTTTAATCCAAAGATGAAACGGAAGCATGAGGTGTGTGGATGTCTTGCCATGTGTGCCTGAATGTCAAAATATTTGTTCTGGGATTTAGATTTGTTTTAGGATGGGGCGGATTCAAGCGCAGGGACGCGGGTTTGAAGTTCTGGATGAACAACCTCATTATCCTCACCCCAGCGCGCAGTTATTCTGTATGAAGTGAAGATAAAGGAAAAGAGAAAAAGCTGAGAGCAAGGAGAAATGGGGAAAAAAAAGGAGGCATGAAAGAGGGAAAAAATGTGGGAGAAGAAGATGCTGGAACAAATGAGAAGGGGGAGGAAGGCACCCCGCGTCTCGGAAAAGAAACGAGGAGCGAAAATGAAATGTGTGAGATAGAGGAAATAAGAGATGGAGCTCAGCTGGGTGTAACTGGTTTTTATTGGGGGGTTCATGCTGGTGTCCTGTTTGCGCTGTATGGGAGGGCCTTCCAATATACAACTGGAATTCAGAATTGATTTGCTATATAGACATTCTAGCAGTACACCCGCAAGGCTGTGGACTTCATATTGAGCTTATGAAGCTTTTTTTCTTCATTTTTTGGGGCAAATCTATCAGTTTTCTGTTAGGGTAGGAAATGTGGCAAGCATATAACATCGAGACCACTGCTGTTAGTCCAGCTACTTCCTTCACACTATGACCTTTGGCATGCCCAAATTCAATCACTCCTATTTACCCATCATTAACATCTGTTTTCACACATCAAACGAGACAAACGAGACGAGTATAGCCCCATTACCTGTGTACAATGCCATCTACAGGAACCTGAAGTTACTACCACCTTAAATACAGAAGCTGACTAACTTTTTGTCCAGTGAGTTAATTTTTTAATTAGTTGTAAATGTTTAACACTTGTTTATATGCACAACTAACATTTAGTATTGATTTGTTATATAGACATTGTAGCAGTACACTCCAAAGCTGTAGGCTTCATTGATTTTATGAAGCTTTCCTAGCTTTCAAATGTATCCGTTTTTGCTAGAGGTAGGCAATGTGGCAAACGTATACCATTAAGATCGTGATGTATTATAATATTTTAACAACCTACACAAAAGAGCTCTATTTAAAAATGCTAGGAATCCTGCACACAGTCAGTAAATAACAGAACATTCAGCGGCCATAAACTACTTTCTATTTTTTTTTAATCTGTTTAATCTATAGATCATTCCACTAGTTTGATTCAGTATAAACCTCTACACTTAATTATTTTCATTTCATTAAAGTAAATGATTTAGTGTTACATTTTTACAAACACAATCACAACACTTTCAAATCCCATCACCAAATGTTTCTCTAGTAACTGCTCCGGTAGTGATTTTGATCAGAACTCAGTAACACTAGCAAGCACAGCTTTACACACGCATACATTCATAATTTAAAACTGAAACGCAAACAATTGGGAAATACGTTTTTCGGCTTTGACAATTTTAATGTTACACACTAATTTCCAGACTTCGGAACACATTATCTAAAAAACATTGGGATCCAGCTGCTCACTATGTGGCAGTGAGGGACAGGGATGTAGCATCAATCCGTGCTGTAAAATGCAGGGGTGTAGCGGGACTTTTTGTGTTTCAGTAGCGATATAAAAATGTCAGTCATTACTGTCACATGAATACCCAGCTTAGACCCAGAATTTCTAATTTGGGTGTGGCACAGAATGAGAACTTCATCGGTTGGGATCTCTTTTCTTTCGTTAGGATTGTGCTAATAGGGGTGTAATTTACATTGTACTGTACTAGCTAGTGGCAAATAATGTAGACATTCTCTCATCAGCTTGTGTCTCATCAGCCTAATGTACTAATTACAGAAAATCCCCTCCTTGGGTCTAAAGTTGGCTTCTTATTCATAGCTGGGCACAAGTTGTGAATAGTGCATGGGACCATGACCAGGAAAGAAAACACAAAACTTGATTAGGCCACAAATTTCATTCTTGGTCCATGATTGCGATAATTTACCACTGGCATTCTGTGTTTTTGCTGCGTGATGAGCAGCAAGCAAATATATTAGGGTCTTTCTTTGTAAATGTACAGTGGCAGCCGTGTTTACCCAGAGAGGTTCATTTACAATAGCCTCCCCATTAATGTTAGCTAATGTTCCACTGGCCATTGCTAAGCAACAGTAGACAAGCAACACGTCCTAAATTGATGTAATAATCTGTAGTGTCCACTGCAAATTGTAATACTCTTAAAATCACTGTAAAATTCCACACGCGGTTTAGTTTTCTATGGCACCATATGGTGCAGTATGTACACTGGTCCAAGTTCCTATGTTTGATTTTCATCCCATAACAGAACTGTGAAAGTAGGCAGGGTTCTTTAGAGGTTGTGCGAACACATGATTTCCCACATGACTTTCCAAACAACAGTGACAACTGCCGATGTACACCAGTATGTTGTTTCCCTGCAAAATGAGTAACCAAACTCAGCTTGGGTACTCGAGTATGCTATGACCCACTTGGCGGTGAAATTATGATTATGCGTGATCTCAGATTTGTGACAATACCATATCGTATAGCACTGTTTAGTGAAAAGAAATGCGATCAGAGTCACATACAAGTGCAGTTGAGTATTGGTCACATACAGATTATGTGACCAATACTCAACTGCACTTTTATTTTAATAAGTTTTTTAGTACTGTAGTTGTGCATCTGACTTCTTGAAATACTAATAATACCTATGATATATTCAGAAAAGCATATTGTGCCATAAATTATCTCAAGATAAAATCATAAATTATTACAAGAACATATTGTCATATCCCTGACCCCTATTTGTGTTCTTTGTCTCTCTCTCGCTCTTTGACCTGTATTATAATGCACTACAGAGAGGCGAGTGGTCAGTGAGGGCAGTCTTTAAGGCTGGATGATGGCCTCCTCTGAGCAATGACTTTCATTCCGCTCGAGGCAGCTGTGTCCACACAAGACTCTGAGCTGCAGATATTTTAATCCATCACTCCGACATGACCCGCTAAATGTCCACCGGACAACTTGCCCCTTTGGGGGCATGATGGCACCCTGGTGTTTGTGTGTATGTTCACTGGGGGACTTCAAACAAAAAGGAGGGAATAGTTTGGTGAGGATTAAGTGGTGGGACAGTGTTTGTTTTATTCCGCTACTGTACAGTCCTGAAGTGTTTGTTTGGGTGTTCATCGTACTGGATCTGTCTCCCTACATCAGTTCGATTGACTTGATCATTGGACATGAGGCTTGACTGGCAAACCCAGTGAAATTTTCACATATATAAACTCAATTTATGTGTACATGTCGTTGCTGTCCAAAGAAAAACATCTATCTCCATATTTGGGGATTTTTACTTTTATGTAACATTTGCACATAGAGGCTGCTGTTTATTATGTGATAGTTTCATGATGTTTCAACATTAACGGCCCAAAACGGCTTGGAAAAACATCTGGCTCCATTGACTTACATTAAAATGAAGATAGGTTTTTCCCTCTCCTGTAAAGTTGCCATTTTGGAGACATTTGTTTTTCTATGGACAGTGCTGATATAAACTCATTTACATATGCTTATCTTTTGGCTATAAGGAAATTTTGTGGCATTTAATTTATTTTCTTCTCGCCCTTCACAACAGGTCAGTAGAAGTGGGGTAGTTGAAGGGATTGTAGCACTTCAGGGATGTTTAAATGCAGCTGGAGCTGCTGAAATAAATTGAACAATAAAAACCAGGATAATTTTGCACCCTGAACTATGCTATGAGCATGAAATTTTTAATTACCATACCACATATGAACAATCTGATAGGTCATCTCTCAGCTTACTCGAACATAAAGTTCTGCCAGAATAAGAGATAACAGATAAATCAGGGTATGCATGAGCAGTTACCATGAAAGAGTTTAATATACATTTCAGCTCCTGTAGCTTACAATACCTTGTCTAGTACTGGATTACTCAAGAAATCATTTCTGTCTTAAGCTACCTTTTTTAGCTTTGCACTGGAGCTCCCATGAAGCTAATGTGGCTAACAGCTTTTCAATATCCTGTGTAAACTGCAGTTATTAATCAGAACACACCTTTCCTTGTGCTTTTTTGCACACACCGTTACATCCAGAATTTAGATTTCAAGATTTTCCTTATATATTCTGTGTTTACTATTTGTTTTTCAATAACAATATGTTAGTAAGTCTGTTTGAGCTTGATTACCACATGTAGTAAAGTTTTAGCTTAATATACATGATAATTTTGTCGTACAGTGCCCAATGCTAATTACTGTAGATTAGCTTCTTTTACTGGTTAGCTACATTAGCCTAGATGCTCCAGTGCAGACCTAAAAAGCTATTCACAGACACCAAACATATCTTGTCTGTTAGTCTGCATGTGATAAGGGAAAGATTTGTAGTTTTAGATGAACTGTGGCTTCAATCCCACTGATTACTGTATGGCTAGGGAGCTGTTGTATCTTTACAAAGTTGTGGAAGTGAATGAAAGTAGTCTCTTGGTGATGTCAAAAGGTGCACAAAACAACCCGTATAACCCTGACACTTTCTCAAGCCTTCACGCACTCCCACGCAGAGTCGTGAGCTGTTGTCGCTAACTCATGACGCACACTTGTGCATTTACGAGGCATCTCAGCCCCCCACCCCTTGGGAGCGCAGCATTGGGGCAGTGTGCAGTGAAGTGAAGGCATCTGCCAAAGCTCTGCTTTGAAGCTGAGTTCTAAGCTGCCAGCGGCTGCAGCAGAGGAGCACGGCACGTGCCGGCTGACGTAGATCATCTCCGCCCACCGCCTCCAGGCCCACCAGCCCCACCAAACAGACATACCGTCCGCACAAAGGCTGTCAGGGACTGGCGAGATCTCGCCCTTTCCTTAAGCACAGTTCTGAATCTTTTTTTAACTTTGTTTTCAAGTTGCTTTTTTGTTTAAGATACTTCCCCTGTTTCCCCACCAGGGTGATAAGGGGTAGTAGTGAATTATGTCTGTTGTGTACAAGCTGAACTGTGGATTTCCAGGATTCCAGGATTATGGCCTCACAATGGCTTACAATAGAGCCATACAATACACAAAGATGTTCTCCTGTGCCTTTGGTAACACTTGCAGCTGTGGTCAACAAAGTACAGTTTTCACTCTTCCAGGTGAAGGTCAAATCACTAATCACAGTTTTTACATCACCATGAAGTGTGCAAAAAAGTAAACTGAATTATTGAATTCTCTGTACTTTGTATATAGTTTGTTAAAGTGGCATGAGGTAATGATGCTAATGATACATTTATGATGCATTTATGCTGTTAGTATAATTGTAAACATGTGTTAGAAATAGCATCCTATGTATCTTATTTCACTTTAGCAAACACTTTACTAAGTAATAATTTTTGAGTGTAGCAATATAGTGCAGTAAGGTGCAGCTCATAATTTCATATCAGGCAATACATTTACTAGGAAGGATGGTAACTATTTAGTGATATTAGATGTTTTAGAGTGACATCAAACAACCAAAAACCCTTATATCATTAACCACAGTTATTATGAAGGTTGTAGCTGTTCCAGTAAGGATCAGTTGTTTATCACTGTGCAAGGAAACATCATGCTCAGAGCCTATAAACATCAACTACCAGTAAACAGTAACTTGATTCAGTGCTAACGTGTCGATCCAGTCGATTTCTGTATGTGTCACTGCATGCAAGTCATCATTGGCTGTTACTGCTTTAAGTGTATATCAGAACAATGGTAGATGGCACGTGCAATCCGTTTATTAAAAAGGACCAGGTCATGCTTTATGTGTTATAACTGTGCTTTGTCTTAGTGTGAGGTAGCCTTTATGCTCAGTGTTACAAATAACACAACATGACATGGTACAGTTTAAATGTACTTGACATGCTGTAATAACTGAGAAAGTGTGGCCACTTGCCTCTCTCTGAAATATCTGGAAAGCTACAGGCTTTTTTGTGCAGAATAGAACTGAGAGCTGCAGTCCTTTGTGGGTTACCCACTTCAGGTCAAAATCACTTCAGGTTTCTTCACTGGGGCTTATACCGCCACTGCAGAAGAGTTTATAATGAAATTTCCTGTGGCCAGGTATATGCACTGCAATACTGGAACAGGAAGCTGCCTCGTGCATGTATTTTGGGAATGCCCTCAGAGTAGTAGTGTCTGGTTAAAGATTGCAGCTTTAATGGCTGATGTCATGGGTATTTGTCTCTAGGCATCCCACACTCTTCCCTCTGAGTGATGACTTTCCACTGACTCTGTGTCTTTCCTCTGCTGGTGCTTCTTTTATGCATATAATATATATATATATATATATATATATATATATATATGTGTGTGTGTGTGTGTGTGTGTATATATATATATATATATATATATATATATATATATATATATATATATATATATATATATATATATATATATATATTGCACAGATTTTGACCTGCCAGTTGTTGTTGATAATTATACCTAGTTGTATTAAAGAAATAGAACAATTACTTTAAAATTTACCACATAATTCTCTCAATTACTTTTCATTTTATACAACATATGGACATGTATATAATTGAATACCCAGTGCCAAATGTATATATAGATTACTATATGTTAATAAGTTGCTAATTACCGGTGCAAAATCTGTGAAAATGATATCAGCTACTGTTTTTGGTTATCACAACACCCTGTAAAATCAGTATAGGTTATCGACTGAATCATAATATAAATATGCACATCTGTGTGCAACAACTGAAGACGTGCTAATGAATACATATGTTTATTCTATTTATTATTGAACAAAATGTAAATTTCCACACCAGTGGATAATTGAAACCTTCAGCGTGGTTTATGAAATAAATATTGCTCTCAGCTGAGTCTGAGGAGTAGAGCGCAGTTTGTCTAGATAATCAGGCAAATTAGAAACGTGAAGGGACCAGCAGGAGCGACCTCCTTAGGAGCATGGGGCAGGGCATGGAACTCCCGATGGGAAAAGCCCAGGAAAAGCCTATATGGCCGTCATGACTGATACCCAGCCTGATCAAGGTTATTGGGCCAAGGCAAAGTCAAATGAGCGCTGTCATGTTGGTTTATGGTTCCTGTCCAGTACCTGCGCTTTACTGACCTCGGGTGAGCAAATGAATCAGACAACCCTCACACGCTGGGTTTGATCTGCTTTGGATCACATACCTAATCAGACACATCGGTGTGGGAGAACGTCTTATTGGTTTACCTTAGCTTACAGAAGCTGCGGGGTGAGTGTGTTTGACTAAACTGAATGAGGCTCACTCCACATCTCACACACACGTTTATAAATGAAGATTCTCTAATGGTTTCTGGCTTGGATGTATGATTGCAGGAATTCCAGTTTAATTGAAATGTAGAGGTTCTGTAAACTTTAAAAGGTTCTTTGCACTTTCATATTCCAGTTTTAAAACTGCTTTTCAAAAAACATCCATTAGAAGTTTCCTCAGAGATTTAAAGTGGCTCTTCTGCAGCATCGCTTCTTTTTGGACAGCTTTATTAATAACAGATTGCAGCCAAGAGCAGATCACTTACATCATTTCATGATGCTATCCTCGGTGAAGCACTGTAACAATCATAAAAAAATTAATACAGCACACAAATTAGATCGATATATTAGCGTAGCATCTTAACAGTAATTCATTTAGAGATACGGAAAATCTGCTAGTAAGTACTTGGCCACAGTGTGAGACTGGCATTACTATTGATCATTGATTAGGTTTGCAGAGAAAGAGAGAGATGGAAAGAGAAAGAAGCAGGCTTGCATGGTTCAGTTCAGGCCAGCTAACTTTCCCTTTGATCCTTGCACCTGGAGAGTCCCCCTCTGGCCACATGCATTTTTACTAGAAAGATTTACAGTTGCCACACGACATGAGCAGAACTTGATTTATCCCAGCCCAATAAAAGTGGCCTCCATGGCTGTAGACCATTGTGGCTGTTGCGTTCGTGGTGGGTATCAGGGTGCAATTCAGTTTAATCATGTGCGTGTAGGACCACAGTGAGTTTTGGTGATGTTCAAAAATTTGAACAGCTAAAAGAGGAACACTTTTCTTAAAATTAGGGGTCGTTTTGAAGCGCTAATGTGTGAGGTTAGAGGCTGTGAACAAAAGTTTTTCTTGGAGATGATTTTTTAGAATATGACATTGTGATTTACGAAAGCAGGAATGTCAATTTAACTGCCTCTATACAAAAATAAAACTGATCCAATTAATCTACTTGTAATTCCACAGGTGATGTCAAATGCTAAATAAGGCATCATTTTTCCTGGAACTATCAATTTTCTTAAATAATGGATGTGTAGGACCACCACAAGGTGTAAGTTGTAGATATTGGATCTTATCCATTCCAAAATGGAAATCCTATCAGCTAATGACAACAGGAATCTAGGAATCTGAGAGAGTTTTGTAGGAATTTGTTATACATATATTCTGAAGCACCATTAAATCGTAATGTTAATGTAAAACAAGGATCTGATGCAACCATGTGAGATTCTAAAATAGTTATCCCAAATTCATATCTTGGAATTTCATACACTTTTCTTGGAATCTGGGAATCTGGAATCTGGAATCTCCATCTGCGGTCACCATCATCATGTGCAGAATATTTTGTTTTGACCAATATATATATATATATATACACAATATTTTTGTATATTGACCAATTTGATGATCTATATCCTAAATAAATAAATAAATAAATAAAAAAGAAAGGGATTTAACCATCCATGTGAGATTCCACTTGTGATCTTCAATATTTAAGATGAATAAATGTAGGAATCATCAATAAGCTTTAAAAATATGTAGTTTTTTTGGCATCTGTTATCAGAAACATACACTTCAAACATTTAGGAAGCAACCCAGAGACCTTGTAAACAGAATCTGTCCAAATCTGCCTCTGCTATTGAAGTCTAAAAATGGCACTGTCTAAAGGACAAGTCAATTACCTCTCCGGCATTTTACCCTCTGCCTCTTCTCTAACTAACTGTCAAAACAAGTCCTAATTCGACTTATTATCCCAGGGGGGATGAAAACTTGGAGAGACAATGGGCAAATGCCAGCAAGAACGCAGAGCACAGAAGCCAGAGGCGGCCGAAGCAGGCGCAGGCTCTGCGGGGAGCAGCTAGCGTGTGGGAGTGTATTGGTGGATTAGAGGAAAAGGGCAGGCGAAGAGAAGGAGGGACAGATAATAAAGAGAGAGAGAGAGAGCAGCTGTTGAAATGCTGAGAGAAGAAGGGGTGGGGGGGAGAAGGGGAGCGATCTGGAGTTTTCTGTTGAGGAGCCGAAGGCTAGAGGAAAGTGATTTTGCCCTTGCAGTTTCAATCCTTGCCTCTCTCCTCGTCACCATCAAGGACGATAAAGAGTGGCAGAGCTACAGGGCACCAAGATGGCCACACATAGGCGAGCCGCAGCCACCTCCTTCACTGAGGAAGATCTCTGTCGTCTGCCAGATTGGGCATGTGCATGAGAATGAATATAGTCAATGTAATAATGAATTTAAAATGTTTGCTCCATTTTTAAATTGATTATGGGATGTAAATCTCGACTGTATTTCCCCCGACAAGTCATATTTGTACATATATGTCCTTTGAAGATGAAAGATGAAGCACTCCCATAACTAACTGACGCTTAAATGTCAAACCCATCAGTATTTTAAATCTTCTGCATAATTGCACAGTTTAGATATGAATGAAATCATTCTGAGAGGTTTAATATGAAATGCTTTATTCTAGTTTTCAAAGATTTATCACCATCGTCACATACATACAACAAGTAATGCACCAGAAAGAAATTCCTATGGGTTTTTATTTTTGTGTGTGATCATTTTATAAACATTTTTTGAATATTTGAACATTGACAATAGAAAATAATCTAATCCCGATGCCCATGGTACCCACTAATTTAAGAATGAAATAAATAAATACTTCACTAGATGAAACAAAGCAAACAAATACATAAATATATCATAACACCTGTTAAAATAAAAATATAATGTATATTGTCACAGCAAGTTACCAATCACTTTAACTGCATTTTCCAGATTGAGTCTCCCGTCTAGCACTGTGCATCCCAGCTGTTAAAAGTTCCATATAAACTATATCCACAGAAATGTGGATACATTGCCGCCAGGGTCATATATATACATATACATATACGCCAGGGTCATATATATACATATATATATTCAGAATGTGTAAACCCAGGTGGCCAAATTGGTTTTACAGTACAATTTAAATTATACACATGCTCATCATTTAGAAGCAAAGTTTGAATAGCATGTGGGATATTTTTATAAAGAATGTCTGATAATGTAAACGAAACCTTAAACCAAAACTCACATGTAGTAAACATGTTAAAAAGGCACCATGTCTACCATCAAAGTACGAAGTAAAAAGAGGAGGCTTGTGTGGTAGCTGATGAGGAAGGAAATGGTTCACCTTATTGGTGAACTGGTGCTTGCTAGATTGCTCAAGACTTCTAGTTTCATAAAGAAAGACTGCTGTAGAAGCTGTAGGGTTTAACTATGTTCCACTTCTGCATCTGAGATGGGTTGCTGCTCATGTACTCTTTTCCAGACGTCTCCTCAACGAATTCAACTATTTACAGTTGCCATCCAATCCTTAGTTCATCTGATCACTACTTAAATAACTAAATCATCTGTGCTGCCGACGGAATTGAATAAGTTTGTTAAGAAACAAAACTATGTTCTCGTAACTGTACACTATAACTTCACTGCAGTTATGCTTGTTTGTATTTGTTTAATAGAATATTGTGTTTTACTAACATGATGTTGTTTTAAACAATCTGTATGACTGCCAAAGACATTTGCACATTTGTATATCTTCTCCAAGTGCTTTTAGTTAAGAATTTGAGGTACTGAAATTAACCCCAGATAAAAGCTAATAGCTAGTTATCACAAGCTTAACAATCAAACATCATCCAAGCACGCCCAATGTGAATATAACTTGTAATCTTTTAATAATGACTTCAAGCTAAAGGTAATATTTATTTAGCCATCTACTTATCGAATTCATAGCACTTAAATAAACATCAAATAAGCTATTTATTAACGCTTCATGCCAGATGACATAAGCTGTATTGTGGTGTAGTATTATGACATAAATTACAATGTCATATTTATGTTTTTTGTATAATGTCCTTAATTAGGCCTCTGGCTTATAGTTTAATTAATTGTGAATGGTACAGATTGTTATAAATGGCACAAATGATGCGTAGACCCCTTAAGACCCCTTAAGACCATTGGGTTTACTTTATAAAACATCTTACATCATATTGCGAATACTGAAACAAGCTGTACATGAATGTGCAAGTATTGTTTTTATGTCATTCTTATGCATGTGTTGTGAAGTCCCTATGTAGGTAGGCTTTTTGGTCACCTTCCGGCTCTATTGGCTTTTCTACGGCATTATTTAAGTTTACAATGTCTCACAACAAGCTCATTAATATTCACAGGACCTGCGTTTGCCCCCTCCCCTTTAGCACCTAATTACCAGCCTTGTTCGGCTTTTCACAGCTGCCGCTCATGTTTTATTCAGCGTTAAGTGCATCTCCGATATTCATTAATAAAGCCTGGTGCTCCACCAGTGGCGGAGATAACACACACGTGAGAAAGCTGAGGTGTGTGTGCAGCGTGCTGTGATGTTGGTGTCATAGATGATGAAGGTGATTATTGTTTTGGGTGGGTTTGGGAGTCGTAGCTTGGGGGTGGGGTGGGGGTGTAGTGTGCTTTTGCATGCGTGTTTATGTGTGTGCGTGTTTGCATGGATTCTGTTCTATTAAAAATGGTACTGAAATATTTGTCAGCACGCCTCAGTGGCATTTAATCTCCCGTTGTTCATCAGTTTCTGTTTGATTTATTTCTTCACCTTTGCTTATTTATTGAATTTAATTACACGTCCCAGACCCAGCATAGCAGGTGCCGTCGCGTGTGTGTTTGCATATGAATGCGCGTACCTGGTGGTAGCTTGTTTTCTTCTACCCGTCTCTTGGCCCAAATCCGCCATAGAGGAGCCAGTTAATTACTATAAAACTCCCATTAGGTAGCTGCCAGGCCACAGGCAGAGCTGAACAACGTGCGGCCTGTGGCAGCCAGCACAGCTAGAATATAATATCCCGCAGTCTATAATGCAGAAACCGTGCAGTGTGCTCCCACTACCTCATGATCAAGGACTGTAGAGAAGCCTCATTTGTACTACACTACATAAAACAATTATGCCACATTGTGACTTATTCTGGTATATGCATCAAATAATACAATGCCAGTATATAATCATACTCAATACACACCGTGAGATTATTTTCTCTCCGTGGTTTGCAAACCAGATGAAGTGGACAGTGGCCAATACATAATCAGTACTGCTACAAAATGCTATGTAAATCAAATACCTGAAAAATTATTAGATTAAATTATATATGAAGGCATAATGTGATGTAATTGATCATATTCATAGTAACATATCATATTGACCATCCCTTGCAGAAAAGGCATGTACTGCTGCACACCAAGCAGAGAAGGGAGAGAAAGTCTAGCCATTCACTTGCAACAGCATAAACTAGCATGACAGTTAGCATCTGGTGAGGTAGCCTGCTGTTTTCTGGTTGGAATCATGGAGAGAGTGAAAACTGATGTGCATTTAAGGGTGCTGTCTCATAAAAGAGAGAAAAAGTTTGGTTTTCTTAAAACAGATATGATGCAGAGAAATCAGAATAAATTTTAATAAATGTTTTTAGGATTCCATTAGGGTTCCACCTACTGTATATACTCAAATTAAGTATTAGGGAAATCCATATAATACTGATTATTAATATTCAGTCAGAGATCACTCCTTATTGATTTTAGTTCCAATCAAAACTGTCACTAAAACAGTACCATATAAAAGTTGTGAAGAAAAACACCAGCAGCCTCAACAGCAACATCTTACTGCATTCATTGTACCATCCTTTGCTTTTACTTCAGCAAAGCCATCTGAACACATTCAAAGTTCACTCAGACCTCCATAACTCACTTTCATATATGACACTAGGCAGATGCTTTTATCCAGAGTGACCTACAATTTACATTTACACAGCTAGGCCAAGGAGTCTTGCCCAAGGACTCATATTGGTATAATGTAGTGTGATTGCTCAGGTGGGGAATTAAACCACAATCTACAGCATGTAAGACAGTAGTGTAACCCACTTCACTAGACCAGCTCAGATTACAAACGCCAATAAGATCTCATTTGTTCAGATAGATAGATAGATAGATAGATACTTTATTGATCCCAGAGGGAAATTTAAGGCATCCAGTAGCAGATATACAAACTATACAGAAGTAACAACAGAAGCAAGATAGCAAGATAGACAGCAAGATATTCACCACAGAATGGACAAATTAATACACTGTGCAGGATTTCCTTTATGGAGAAGTTGGAGTTTCTCCACCTCGTTTTAGAAACTACAGCTTTGCATGTTATTTAATTCACTGCTGGAATCTCTGGGAGTTTGAGCTGATTTTAGAAATGCTCTCTACACTAAACTAAGCACAACTCAATCAATCTGACTGTGCAAATGAGATATGACTCTTTGCTTCAACCAGAGTGGACAAACGAGTAGACATACTGCGGTAGTGTCATTGTGAAGCTGGGTGCTTACGACTATAATTTAGTTCATGGTTCAATTTGTAGTCAAATTTGAGGTGCTTTTAGAGATTCTGATTCTTTGAAGGTTTGAGAAAAAAGCTCTGGCTGCAACACATTGTCAGTTATAATTGATTGTTGTCTGAATTAACCTCACTAATGAAATCGTGTTTGGTCTGTTACAGCTTTTAGAAGTTGGTTTCATTTTCTGCCTCTCAAACACATTCTCAAACACATCCAGAGATGCTTATATCTGGACTTTGGGATAGTTTACTGCATATCTGGACTTTTGGAGCAGCTCCTTTGTTTGATTTGCAAATATAGTTGCAAATTTCCTTTTCTCAGTGAGGGCTTTTTCACTGGTATATCTCCTTTCAGATCCATAGCGTTGAGATGTCTTCTCACAATGGAAGGATGGACAGAACACGCTTTCAGATCTAAAGCAATTTTTTGATCTAAATCGATCTAAATCGATCTAAAAAGCATTTTTTTGTTCTTTCTTTTTTCCCCTTTTATGTCTTTGAATATCCTCTAATCTAATAGAAGTGGTTTATCTAATATCTTGAAAGTGAAAAACTTAACATAATTAATGTATTTTGACTGGAAATGAAACTATTAAAGGGTGGACAATGGCTTTTGCACAGTATTGTATGCTTGGCCATGTTGCCAAGCTCTACTTATAAAACCTCAAAAATCTATAAATGGAATTATGCGGTCATGGCGAGGTCACAGGGGTCATTTGTAGCATCAGGACTCCATGATATTAATCTATGAAACAGTAGCAAGTGATGATTCGTTTTAAGGCAAATGCCTGGCAGGCTCTACGTATTATTGAATGTGTCTACATGACTCTAGAATGGAGTGACTCAGAACAAGTGCATGTATATGTTTAATGGACCTGCAAGTTTGCCCTGTATATGTGAATATATATATATAGAAGAGTGGGGGTTGGGCACGTGTACACATGTGTGTGTATGTGTGTGAGAGAAAGAGAGAGGCAGTGTGTGTATATGAGTCAGAGTGATGACAGTGATGTCTTCTGCCAGAGGGAGAGTGTTGGGGGGAGCGGCCTGCTAGCATGCTTCACCATCAGCTCTGACCCTTCCTGTCACATCCACTGAGGATAGACAGAGATACACACAAATACAAACACACACACATACCCCTCCTCTCTTCTGCCTGGGTGAGTCAGTGGTCGGGCAGTGAGTCAGGTGTAAGGGACCATGAATCACGCGTGTGTGAGCGCAGCTCTCTTCCATAAGCTGCACATTCGGAGACCCAGCCAGACAGCTTCTGCTTTACTGCTCTCCAAATATACTCTGTTAGGGATGAGCGATAATGCCGTAAACCTTACAAGTGTATATTTTAGTATTGTGAAAATGTGTTAATAAAGCAAAAACACATTCAGATATTAATATTATCTTTTAACAATGTTAACTCTTTTTACTACTCGGTTGCTTTGAACCTCCATAATATGGGTCACACAACTAGAGATTTTGTAAAGCCGACAATTATGTGATGCAAGGCAAGTCAGTGTTGACTAATCGCTAATGACATCATAAATAAATCTACAGAGAAGGAAATTCTTGTAGCAGCGCCTTTACAAATCCATAAAAAAGTCAATGGATCAGTAGAGCATGATGTGCCCTTTTCAGTGAGTCCAGGATCGCATTGCTAGCCTTCAGAGAACCAGAGATATGGACCCTGGAACCTTGCAAATTTGTGTCTGATTTAAGTGAACAGTATGCAGATTTGCTGAGATGCCTAGCTGCGGTGGATATGAAGAGAGCCAGAGAAATTTAGAGCTCCAAAACTCCAACTATAAACTTCATACTAACCTTATTAGCTCATATATTGGTGTGTGTATCGGCCAGTATCGGCAAATCATTGTGTAACATTCAGAATTTCTACAGTGAATATAAGGACCCAGGGCACATTTATTTATTCCAAGGGCCAACCATATGCATAAATGTTTATTTTATCTATATATAATAATGTAATAATTTTATAATATTTGTATGATACTCTATATTATGTGTGTGTGTCTTTTTAGGTAGTCTCTTCATTGTGTAGTCACTCCACCTACAATATGTTGTGTTTTTCCATAAAGCAATGTTCATAACAAACACAGCCATTCTTAATCAGACAGCAATCATGCTTTGTTTATTAAAATATGTCAAATATATATTTTTAGCAAGTAGTTAACACCTATTAGCATATTCTGCTGTTTGGAATAGAGTAGTTTCAGTGTAGCTTGCCATTGGATGCTGTTCAGTGAATGTACACATGGCATGAACAATGTTTAAAAAGACCAGTCCACATCAGTCTTAAAGTGTAATTGCAGAGCAGTAAAGACGACTAGTAGCTAACCCATGCAACCTCTGCTCCATGATAGTGCAGGCTGAAACCCAGCTGATTGTATATGTTTGCTAAGACTGTAGTCCTTTGGTTCAAATGCACTTCTCACTGAATGTTGGTGATAAAAATTGTAAACTGCAATCACTCTATGGAGATCACATGATTTTCATATTCAGGTCCTTGCAAACTTTGCTTATATAAGTAAATAACTAATAAATGGAAGTAATACAAACTAAGTGAATGTAAGTTCATTTATATTTTATTGCAGGTCATTATGAAGCATCTCTATTGTTAAACATAGCATGGCGTTCACAGCCCTGCTGGTTTGTGTGGTTGTGAGTGAAAGGCTGGACTCTAACTGTCTAGCAGGGGCTCATATTCATCTAGCTCACATAGGTAGCAGTTGTTTAAAGTTCAGGAATGGAAACTGAGGAAAGGAATGGCATTATTCCTTTGTAAAACATGTCATATGTGCATTGTCAATATAAAAACAGCCTTTGTTTTAATTATTTTCATTATTGTTTTCTCATGCAAACATGATTTCAAAACCTTTTTCATCACTCTACTCCCCATACAAACCGCTGTCTGCCTCGCCACAATCCTGACCTTATTATGCACCTGTGCAAACGCCCTGTACACAGCTCGCAGGCATCTGAGCTGCTAAAGGTGTAAGCTCACATCAAAGGTAGAACTGGATGCCCATAGTTTGTAATGCTGAGTGACTGATTCATTTATTTTAGGAATTTTAAAGTGCCTCATCTTTCAGATGTGCATTTGGAAAAAACTTCAAAGAGTAGTGTTCAAAAGTTCCCTGAAGTGTCCTTGTGTGGAATGAAACAAACAATACTCATGCCACAAAGGAGCCACTACAACAAGAAGCTGACACAACACAATGTTTAAATACAAAAATTTACATTTTGTTGATATTTTAAAATGTACATTTGCAATGTCCTGCGTGTTAAGTACACTAAATAATCATTAATTATGTATATAATTGTACATTCTACACTTGTGTCAAGTTAAAAAATTTCTAGTAAGAGATGCCAATATGATTTTTATTTTTTCTCATATGTAAAAAATATTAAGACTCCTGAAGCAACTTAATAGAGTGCATAAGTGTTTCTAGAGATCTAAGACTAATTTGTATATATATATATATATATATATTTAAAGGGGTGCAATTTTAAATTCTCAGAAGCAATAAAATATCAGAATGTTAATGATATTCTCTGTCCTCCATTGTTCAAGGGAAGCTGATGATCTAGCACAATACATTTAAGCCTCAACCCTAAAAACAGGAGTGTGCATGTTTGCGAGAAAAATATTTTCATATAAAAAATAATCAAATTTATATCGCAATACCAGTATTGGTCAGAAAAAATTCAATAAGATATTTCACCCAGATTGCTTCTTCATAGTGTTATGCATTGATGGGATGCTGCCCCTGAATGCAGTAAAACTGTTGCCAGCTTACAAACTTTGAGAACAAAGTTTAGAAGCAAAATATTACACATTATTATCACAATATTGACTAATTAGATCGTTTGTGTGGCCTTGGTTAATGAACGTTAGATTTTCAAGTCTGTCCTATGCTGCTTGAGCATCACTGTGTTCATTAAACATAATTAATTAATGAATAAATGCATCAATAGCTTAAAATCGAATAATAATTTATCTAAAAATAAAGAATTTTAAAGCATTACTGTTGCATTGTCAACAATTTCCCCACCAAAGTCTTTCATTTTCAGCCTTGTGAAGTGTGAGGCTGGTATTCTCAAGGCACTTTGTCCATAAGCACTTGGCTAAGATTCAGTTGAGAATGCATAATCATAACTTTACTACTAACAGTGTTCATTCAAACACCTTCAGTAGTTGTATCTGAAGAAGCTCCATTTGACCTCCTTCTAACTTACATTTAAGACTGTAAGAGTTGTCCTGGGACTACTTAGGCGCTGTGTTGGAATTGTGGAGGTGGTGGAAGCCTTATGTCTTTGCACAGTTGCTAGCAGTTTGAGGCTAAAATGTATAGAGTGTTGCTTTATAATATCATTTGGAATTATCAGCACTGACAACGAAACAACAATTAAGCTTTGTTTATCTGAATATCTTTATAGTTCTAATAATTCACATAAAACAAGCTTTTGTCATGTGAAAGACGAAAAACATGGGGGTGGCCGTCAGAAGTGGCTGGAGCAGAATAAATCACTACTCAAGTAGACATATTAATAAATGAAAGTATCTTCCCCAAAAATAACATGAGAAATAGTACAAAAGTAGCAGATCAGAAAAACTACTTACTACTTAAATAGAACCCTGACAGTGAAGACATATACAATATCCTTTTACTAGTACGCTGCTCTTTTTGTTGCTGCACCAAAGGGTTGCTCTCTTTCTCATCCAGTGAAATAGTAGGCTAAACATCTCATTTAACTTTAGTATGTCTTTTAGCCTTCCCAGCTTAAGCTAGAACATGGCATTACTCAAGAGAAAAGCTTTTTAGATTGTCTTATTTACTGTAGAACTGACTCTGCACTGCCCTCATATGACATTATCACAGTGCTAAATGGTGGTCTACATGTAGAGGAATTTCTCTTTAATAATAAACAAATAATTCCTCTTTGGCTATTTGTCATATGTTTTAACAGTAATCAACATGTTTACTGTTTTCAGGCTGACACTGTCTTAATATGACATCTATCACAAGCATTGCTAAATGGCCTCCTCAAAATGCAGTGAGAATTTAGTACTGTCACCATAGTAACAGAAAGTGATTCCTTGTGCAACTCTATTTCTTCACTTTATGTTTTGGGACAGTAATCTATGCATGAAAGCCTATTTTTGTGAGGTAGATGCTGGAACAGACAGGGGTCTATCCGAGCATTGAGAACTGAGCCTCCTCAAAACAGCAGTGAATCGTTCCTTTAAAATACTGTCACCATCTCAAAATGCTGACTTGCACCTTAAAATAGTGAATCCTTGTCTCAAAACTGCTGTTATTACCTCAAAATACTGGATTCCTTATCTCAAAATGAAAGCCTATTTTTGTGAGGTAGATGCTGGAAAAAATGCTGACTTATTACCTCAAAATACTGAATCCTTATCTCAAAATGCTGAATCGTTATCTTAAAATACTGAATCCTTATCTCAAAATGCTGACTTATTACCTCAGAATACTGAATCCTTATCTCAAAATGCTGACTTATTACCTCAAAATACTGAATCCTTATCTCAAAATACTGAATCGTTATCTTAAAATACTGAATCGTTATCTCAAAATGCCCAGTTGAGATCTTAAAATGCTAACTTATTACCTCAAAATGCTGACTTATAGCACTGTAAAAGGTTATAAAAAATTCTTAAGAAAAGTTGACTTAATATTTTGACATAATGACTGAAATTATGTTTCTTAAGAGTTTGATATGAAATAAGTTCAATAAAATCCATAATTATATCTGGAAAATGAATCATTACTATGGGATACTATGTTATTGTTTTGACATTGTCAAATAAACATTTTAAGAAAATAATATCTATTTTTATAGTTATTATTATAGAAGATAATTCATGTTATGTTGAGAAACAAAGGAAATATTCTGATAAAATAGGTCCTTAGTTTGAAATGCTGATGTACTGCTGCCAGAAACAGAGAGGAAGGAGTAACTGTAGGTGGTTTCTCTTCCCCTACCTGCTGGGAATGAGTTTCCATAGCTCTGTTTCTATGTAACATTCCTTGTCATTCACTTAAAGCCAAGGTGCTGGAGCTCGGCTGTGGCCCAGTTTAACCCCTTGTCTGTCTCAGAGTGTAGTGCACAGGAGTCGATCTGACTCTCTTGTGCTGTTGTGAAGTTTGACTCCTAAAGCTGCTTTACTTACCCTTGTAGTCTACGTAGGTAACCTACTGCAGCTTCAGCAGAGCCACGCTGCTGCACAAACACACACCTGTTCAAAGCAGTTTGATGAAGCACAGCGCAGATCATTTAGGGCTTTTATGACTGTCTGCTGCTGGTCCAGTGCTGGCCTGGGCTATGGCCCATCACCCTTCTGCCCACTCAAATCATTTCCCAGACATTATGCCGCATCATCACTGCTACCCAGAGACAGTAAAAACTAAAGATTGGGCATTTTAATTATTATTAGACTGTTTAATTGAACAGTGTTTCAGTATTCTGTAAGAATGTATGCACTGCTGTGCATAACATGATGACATGATGGACAGTAAAGAGTAAAAGGAGTTAGTTACTTTATTCAAGTAGTTTTTTTGTGTATCTTTACTAGGTATTTTTTATTTTGTGAAATTTTTACTTTTACTACTTTTGCTTTTTTACTTTAACTCTGCATTTCAAATTCAAATATCTTTTACTCCTATATTTTACTCCAATATATTATCCCAATATATGTATAATATATAAACCAGAACGTGTCAAAACAACAGACACATTAAGTGAGCGCACCTATCAGGGTACAGCACACTTCGTTTTAAACTTGCTTTGGCCTGTTGAACAGAGCTTGGTTCTCCCTAATGGAAACTGTTTGTCGTCCGTGTTTTGTGCTGATGATCATTTAAAAACACATCCGTGTCAGACAAATAAATGAACTTCTACTGTAAAGGTTCTTTTTCATTATAGCAAATCATGCTACTTATACTCTCCATACTTAAGTACATTTGAAGGCAAATAGGACTTTTACTCCAGTGGAGGTTTAAAAGGAGGAACATCTACTTTTACTGGGGGAATATTTGACCTTGAGTGTCTCTACTTCAACTTAAGCACATGGTTTGTGTACTTTGTCCAATGCCATCTGGCATAAGAAGGAAACTAACCCCCCTATTGCCATATAACTGCCGTATAATGAAAATCATACAAACTGAAACTGTACAGTGTATCACCTTTTCAAATATTTCTGCATATAATTCTGCTTAGAGTTATCAAGAATACAGCAATTCAGCAAATTGCACTCTTGAATCGCTGAGGTGTGAACAAACTCATCCAGGCTGAAACACTTGTTATACAGTCATGTACATAGCTTTTGTATTTTCTGGGTGTAAATGAGTTCTGTGCTCAGAACACCCCACTGCACACGTTAATTACTGTTTATTTTCTTAAGTATCACATGTGGCCTGTGCAAAAGCTGTGGCACATGTTGCCTTTTGTTTTTTATATCCTATTAACTGTGCTCTACCAAATAGCAAAAAAATCCCAATTTATTGACTTTTAATCATCTTTTAACATCTTGATGTTTCGATCTGTGCAGCCTTCATTGGAATGGAGTTTAGGAAATAGGATATGCATTATATATTTTTATGGAACTAGCACAGGTAACACACATTTGTAATGAAATAAAAATAAATAAGTATAAACAGTGTATCAAATTAGCAGCAAATACCGTGTCTATAGCAGCCATTTGTAAGATGATGCAACCCCTCAAATTCATATTCCTAACACATAAGGGGGCAGCTCTGGAAAGGTGTCCACTCCAAGGTGTCACCAAGCAGGCCAGGCGATTGTTTTAGGTCCAGTTTGGGAAGCCCTTACATTTTACACATTTACTTGTGTTCTCTGTAGAGGATGTGTTAGTTCTTTTTCACTTTGATAATCAACAAAATATGAAATTTAACTGGGAAATGCCATGTGCAGAGACTTGTATACAAATGTAGCTTCAAAGTAAATGAGCAGAGCTGAGCTGAATGGATCAAATGTATATGCATTGAGTTTTGTGACACTACAAAAACATCAAATTCACCATGGACTGCTCCCTGGCTTCTGTATTTGGACTGTATGGATGCTTAATGCACTTTAACTTAAAAATGCTACAATGAGGGGCTAAAGTACCCCTCAAAACTCAAAGCTCAAAATGTTTGATAATATAACTGTTCCCCTTTAACATGACACACAATGTCACCAACTGCTGTCCCGACATTGTGCACACTTTCATGTCACATGCTCAATCAGAAGCTCTCATATCAATTAAGAAGTAAATAAAAGCTAACAGTCTGGATATCTGGATATCGGAATAACCAAGCCGGCTTCCAGTACAGTCTTCCAGGAGAGCCTTTTAGAACTAAAGCATTGCTGCTTTGAAAAGCACAATGGCCGAGGCCATTTTCGTCAGCAGCTGGACGTCCGTTGAGCCTTGCTTCTCTGTTTTTCTATACGAGAAACTGAGCAAGAAAAGAGTTTATCTCAATGGTTCGAGAGCAGAGAAAGGCCAGCTGCTTAAGACTGTGTGTGTATATGTTTGCTCATATTTTCCTGAGCATACGACAGGCACTGGTGGCCCCCTGTGGTCTCTAAGGTTCATGCAGCACTATTAGCCCTCGCAGCATGTGCTGATTTAGGTGGCCTGTCGAGGAAGGGGGTCTGCTCCGTTGTCTTTTCCTGGAATTACCTGCACCTCTCCTGGAAAACAGCATTAAAAACAAAAGGGTGGAGGGGTGGAGAGCGAAGGAGGGGGGTGGCAGGGTCCTGGGTAGTATTTGATTTACACCCGAGGAATGCCAGGCCGAAGGGAATTAGAAAACGAGCTGCAGAGAGCAGCTCTTGCAAGCAAGGCTGCTGCATGCACACAGTGGGGTTTAGCATGATGCAAGGACTTAAAGGGCTTTTCCTTTAGCTCTGCTTGGAAGGAGGGAAGCGTTTGGCGCTTCTAGAATGGAGGAGATTAACCAGCCTCTTCACACTTGCTTTGCAGATAACAGATAATGAAGTGCTAATGTGGGCGATGTGTACTGCTAGTGTATTATGTTGTACTGATGTTCAAGAACCAGTTCATTAGCTGTTCAAATTTAACTGTGTTTGTTCAAAAGTCAAGCTGGTATGTGATGACAGAGCTTTCTACTCCTAGTAGTCAATATATGTTTCTATAGATAGTCCAATGGCACGATGTGCTATTCCTGTCAACATATTTTATATATACACACACACCACACACAAACACACACACACACACCACACACAAACACACACACACACACACATATATATATATATATGATATATATAATATATATACCTTAGATATATTGAAATGGCTAAATTCATAACACATAAGGCAACTTTAAAAGTTACAGATTGTAAATGTAGATTATCCAAAAGGCTACACGGCACAACCGACAACATACATGGTTTAACAGACATGGGCTGGGTATTACATCAAAAATTAAAGACCACAGGTGACCTTCGTGGTGTAGGGGCAAGTTCGTGGGCCACAAATATTGAAAAATTGCCCATTTTGAGTCATGGTAAGGCGGAAGGTGGCTTTGATGGTGTTGTGTAAAAAACTATTGTTGTATTGTATTATAATGTTTATTATTTTGAATCGATAGGTTTATATAGGTGTCCAGTGTCTATAAATAACTTTAAACTATAATGTGTTTTTAATTAATGTTTTTAATCACATTTTCTTGTATAATTTACTGTTCCTCTTATATGTGTAGACCGTTTTGAACACTAGGAAACAAATATCAACACATAGATCAAGACTGCACATCCTTTCCTATATAACAGGAGTCTGTTTTTAGTTTTCATTTTGGAAGACCTATATAGTGTCAGAAACCACATAAGTCACAAACTTAATAACTTAAAAGCCAAAGAAACAAACTCTGGACACCAAACATGTCTTAACTTGTCGATTGCATTTGGAGTTAGAGGAAAACTGCATACATTGGTTATATCAGCCAACTATTTCATGTCTTTTATGGCCTTTGGCGGTCTAACAGTTTGGTGTATCAGCCCCTGTCAATGCAGTGGCTTGCAATGAGCAGGAGATGCTTTTGTGATTGAGTCTGAAGGACAGAGAGAGGCTGGTTTACCTTCCAAGGTCGCATGAAATATGAAAAATGCAAGTGAGTGCTCTGCACTAGTCAAAACACCATTAAAAAATACAGAGTGATGTCGCGTTGGAGTAGAATGCAGCCCAAGTAAGTTATTCTGGATTTTAAAGGAGACATGTTTAAACACTTTACTTGCATTTCTTACTTTCTTAAATACACTCATAGCATTTGTATATAAAGTATAAACATAAATAACCTCTGTTCTGACTAACCCTATGCTGTTTCCCATTCACCTAAAACACTGTTATTGGCCTCTGTGTGAATAGATGGGACTGTAGAACCGTAGGACAGTCACATCGAAATGTGTTCAAGGCATTACAACTATGAAAAATTACAAAATTACAGCTTAGTTACTATCTGGATTGAGAAGATAATGGCTTTTATTCATGACAGTCATGTAAAAAAGAGCACGGATCTGACCACCTTTAACAACGTTTTTGGAAAATCTTACGACTGTCATGGAAACACGAGTAGATTTAGGAGCAAAAGATGAATCAGCTTCAGTGCATGAAATCAAGTGCCAGTCTCATTTACTTATCCTTTAAATAAACCCCGCCTAATTAGTACAGATGTTTTTGTAGGAACCTGAAAAAATAACATTGTTCAGCTCATAAGCCAATGGCTGTGCTTGTGGGTGGAGTTGGAGGTTAAGCAGTGAGTGTGCTGCTCCCCCTATTGACCAAATTATATAGGGTTGAAATTAAATGACTGGAAAATGAAATTTGAAATATTTTTCTTTGGTATTATTGGTATTTTAGATGATATTGTTAGTAGCAGTTAATGTTAATAAATTGCAAAACAAGATTTCAAAACAAAATCTTTGATGAATGTTTGATTTCTTTGATGAACTTCCTACTACAAATCTTAGTTAAACTGGACCCCAAATAATGCTTTCTCTTTCATAGCTTCTGATGTTTTTTTTCCCACACACATATTTATATATATGTATTCTTCTAACTGCATTGGAGATGGAGCCGGACTGTGCATCGTTATACTGTACAACCCTATATTGGTATAATGACAATAAAGTTGAATTGAATTGAATACTGTACCTTCGGACTGTGAAATTTGCCTCACCTGCTCGCTCTGGCAGATTCATCATTAACAACAGTCTGAATGAGTTCGTGGCTCATCGATTTTACCTCATGGTTGGTCCCTATATCTCTGCTCGCAGCTTACAACAGAAAGCAAATTACTGGGCTGCACAGCAGAGATTGGGCGCGCCTGCCTGCACTCTCTATTACTGCCCATGCTCGTTGAGGATGCTTTCCTTTATGCATTGGTAGATAAATAACCTAGCTCCTTATATGCTCTGACCATTTGTATCTGCGCACATTCACCACAAACGTCTGGACGGTTAAGTTTCAGCGGTGTTGTGCATCCTCCTAGCAAACAAATGGCAGCTTCATTGATTGCTTGCTGCACACCGAAATAACACGCTCCCGGAATGAGGGGCAGGCTGAAAGGTCCCTTGGCTGTGGTAAAAATGAGGGAGATTATGTGTACGTGTGTGTGTGTGTTTGTGGGTGTGTGTGTGTGTGTGTGTGTGAGAAAGAGTGAGAGAGAGAGAGAGAAGGAGAGGGAGTAGGAGAGAGAGGGAGTTTGTGAGGACAATTGAAAACCTCAACTCATTAACTCCCAACTCCACAGTTCCAAGTTTTCATGGATTAATCAATGCTAACCTACTTTATCAAAGCCACTTATCTTCCAGATACAGAAATCCATGCGTGTCCCTAACCAGCGGGTCGATATCAGAAAATATTTCACATTGTCGACCCCCTCATTGCTTACCCCCACCCACCTACCCCTTCCATCCCTCCTCCATTCTATTGCTAAATGTCCTTGGCAGTGGAGGATGTTTGTATATGTGCAGCGAGAAACCCAGATCACATAACACATTAGTTCATTTGGCTCATCTCTCTTCAATAATGTGTAACATTACCACTGTTATTAGATGGGAGATTAATGAGGCTTGGCTAAGCTGCCCCTATATCCCACAGCCTCCCCTCATGCTCCACATAGCTTCCCGGGCAGTGGTCTACAAGCATGTACACCACATGTGCTCTTTATGGCTATGAAAATGTTTTTTCATTTGTATGAAATTTCACTTCAGTGCAGCTGAAGAAATATTCAGTTATTATATTATATTTTAAATGAAAACTCTTTAATGAACCATCAGGGTGGGTCTTCACGTGCCACTGGCTTTCACTCAATGGTGACCACCTCCCAAACACAAAACAACCCACAGACACAATAAAGCATAACAACAAACACATTTCCACGACTTAAACCATGAAAACATACAGCAACTATAAACAGTCCCTATCCACAGCACCCAAAGCCTCTCGGCCAGAGAGTTTCAGCCCTATGCTTCTACTCTGGATGAAGCAACTCTGCTGGATTCCACGTTCTGATCTTCTCACATCTGCTCCAGACTCAGAGTAGCCACAGCTGTGCTCTCTCAGGCAGTGGAAGTGATCCTGCGGGTTACTCTCTCAATAGGATGGTCGTGCTTATTTTCCACTGGCTGAGGCTCGTGGCATTGGCAAGTGCAATGTTCTTTTTTCCGCACTGCTATCACACTATACATAACTGAAACCACGGACAACAACAGAAAACAACAATGAACTGTTCCTGTTAATGGAGGTGGTTGAGCCTGAGCCTTCTTCACGTGGCTGTCTGCATACCAGCTGCCAAGGAGCAATGCATTAAACAATGATGTCTGAAAACACCGATAGCACCATCCACTACACAGTAACATGGCTAACTTGTTAGCGACTGTGCTCTAAATGAAATGAATGTAGACCAATGCTCTAGAGGAAATGAGTAGCCTAAGCTGGAGCGCACGGCTCGAACCCAGAAAAGACGGTCAGTCCAGGCTTGACTGACAGGTCGATCTTCTCCTTCCTCTGTCCATCTGGATGAGTGCTGCTGTCCAGCCGGCTTTGATCCCCCTTCTCCCGATCAATAATAAACTCCTCCGCTGGTGAGCTGAAGCAGAGCAGCGATCTTTCCCTTTCTCCTTTCTTTCTCAATGACTGCCTCAGGTGCTGTCTCAGATGTGCCGACACAGGTCCAGGGCACTATTTATTTATACACTTATTTATGTATTTATTGGACACGGCGTTGGCTTGCACTCCTGTTTCCTCACCCCCTGACCCCGAGGGAGGGGGCCTCTGTCAGCCAACGGTTTTGAGCAGCCATTTGATTTTGGCAACATTATAATAGCATATATACAGGAGATGCTAACAATGGCAGGCTTTGTTAGAACTGGTAGGTAACATTAGCCAAAGTTCTGGGAAAATTCTCTGCTCTAGGTTTACTAGCCATTTGGAATAGTAAATAATATACCTTCATTTGTGTTGTGACACTCGGTTCTTTTACCACCAAAGGACTTGTTGCTTTGTGTAGTTCTTAGTTGTGCTAACTAGCAAGCTTGCAAAAGGAAACAATCCAAATTGCATCAGCAGTTGTGCACAGATGGAGTAGTTTTCTGCAGAAAGAGTGCATCTTATGAATGGCTTTGTCTATTTTTATTTCAGGTTTAAAAAGGGAATTGCATCACTCAGGAATGATTTCTGGGCAAGTCTACAGTCACTCGATCCCTCATCCTTCATACAATTATCTAACAAACTTCATGTAAACTATGCAATACAAAAAGCTCAACCCTTGAGATGATGGCTGGTCTGTAAAATTAGGTAGATAGTGAGAGAATGTCAGTGAGGTCATGTTAAAAACAGGATTGAACCTAAAAGTCTGCTAGCCTTTGTTTGGACCCTCTCAAGTCTTCCCCTTTCGTTCTCCTCCCGCTCACCTCTCTTAGAAGTAATAAACCTGCTCATTATGGCATGTAAGAAATACCTACTAAGAGATTATGCCAGAAATAAAAGGTGTATAAGCATGACGGAATGGGAGATGGACCTTTCCTGCATTTGTAATTAGCTGAGAGGATTCTGGACAACTTTCCCCAGAGATTTCTCCTCGTTCCCTCCCTTTTCCCAAGCTCTGCATCAGCGTTAGACAAGCTCAGAGCTCCACAAGGCTGTAATTAATGCATTTACTGTATGTACTGCTGGCTTGGCTTGTTCCTCTTCAGTTAGAGGGCATTAGAGGCCAGGAGCCCATGGGAACAGAGTAATGGCTGTTTCAGCTCTCCTCCATATTTTCCCTCTCATAGACTTGTCTGATATGAACACAGCTGCCGTTTTTCAATCCATGTCTTATAGAGAAAGCAAGGCCATTCCTTGAAAGTGTGTCCAGCAGCCATCAGTTGAGTCGGTTAAGTGCCGTTTTAGACGTTTCTCTTCAGGGGAAATTTGTTGGACTTAATTGATCTTAATATTATGGCAGTATTTCATGACAGGTATCTGGGATGTCTAGATTGTTCAGTCAAACTAAAGCCTCTGCTGATCTGGCTACTACAAAATAACCCACAACTAGGCTAAAATAGTTTCTGCTTAATGTCTGGATCAGCCATTTTAGTCTCTTTAGTGTAAATTAATGTAAATTTAGTTTCACATGAATTAATACATTTAAACTGAAATGCTTTAAGTAACTAAGCTTAACTGTTTTGAACATTCTAGCAAAGCCAATGCTACATATATATACACTCATTAAAAGAATAGTTGTGCCCAGTTGCACCCAGAAAGATTCAACCGCCAGGAAAGTAACTTGATGGGTAGGTTTGACATTGTGAGACATGTGGATAATTCAAGTTTCAGGTTTGACCATGCACGTGACATAAGCAAAGACAGGCCTTATCACTGTACCTGACTGACCCAACAGCCATGATCTCTTCAGCAAACAGTGATGCCCTCCAGAGTTATCTTCAATGAAGAGTCCTGCTTTTGTCTGGGTAGAGACTACCAATGAACCCGTGTGCGGAGGCACCGTGGTCAGCACTAAGATGAACAGTTTGTTGTTATGTGTCACATGTCCAGAAGGCCTGGGGCCACTCCATCTCCACCCCTACCGCAAAATGTGCAGGAACTGTCTGAGAATATTCAACCTCCTTGGGATGGATTATTGCAGGATGCCTTTAGGAACCTTTACGGCATGTTGTGTTAGCAAGCATGGTGGCCAGATGCCATACTGAGAGACACTACGTCTGACTGCTAAATGACTGCTAAAATTTCCTTTTGGTTGCAACTACAAAAACCTATATATATATTAATGGGCATGCCAAGTAAATTAGCATATTTGCATATTTCGTTTTTTCATTTTTAAGTTCTGCTAAACATTCATATGTGCCCATAGAGAAAGGTGTCGAATCCCTACTGCAGAAGAGGTTTATGAAATATTTTTGTGAAGTTCATCGCAAGCTTTCCTTGCTGCAGGCTAAATCATTGGAAGCAGTTGGAATGGTTTAACTCTCTGGGTTTTATGAACCTTCAAATGGGGAAGTGCAAAGGTCTGGCTAGCTTATGGGAATAGGTTTTTGTGGTGTTTTTAACACAAATTGAATTGCATGAGCTACATAGCATAGAGATGTAAAAAAATCAAACTAGATGTCAGTGCCCGGTTCATTGAGGGTCAGGGAAACATATTCATCTCTCTGAGTCAAACCTGTTTCAGCAATACTTCTGCATGAACTTAAAAACTGGCCAGCAGAGAGAAAGACAAGGATGGGAGATTTTAGAAGCAATTTAAAAAGCTCTTTCACTGTAGAAATGTAATTTATAGACCTGCAGTTCAGGAAAGAGAAGGTGTGCCCAGTGAAAATTAAGGTTTGTAGCTTTGGTTCTTGGTATGGATGTACAGGTCTTGGGAATCAGAACTTTAATTTGTATAGAATCCTTAAATTTTTGGTCCTCAGAGTGGTCCATTTGTTGGAGCCCAACTTGCGACACACAGGGATCAAGTGGAAATGTGGCTTGTCCATGAGGAACAGATGAAGAAGCACTGCTTTAGATTATGTAAAGGCTCTTTAACCCTATACTGCATAGTGTTGCCTTATGGCAACAATCAATTTTTTTAAAGATCTTTACCTGATTACAATATAGAAGTCCTTTTTCTCTTCCTGGGAAAAAACTCTCAATATTAATCTACAATATTAACTTAAAAGTTTAGACTGTATGGGATTTTATAGTACATTTTAAGTATAATGTATTTGTTGCCAAATGGCAACAGCTTCAAGAATGAAACTAAAAATGCAATACGTACTATGGCAGTAAATTAACACTTGTTGCACACTGCTGCCATATGGCAACAAAAAAAATATTTTTGTGCATTATTCATATTTCATGCAGTAAATGGTTACATCTTAAGAAACATTAGACCTAACACTTTCACATCTCATTTATAAAATGCTTCTTTAATGGTTCCACTATAGCATCACTCCAATGAACACTTCTTACACCTTTATTTTATCATTTTTAGCCTGAACCTTGCAGATGTGACTTTGGCCCCAGACCCACTCCACCACAGCCACAGCCAGGGAGGATGTTGATAATATAGCAGTCTCTTATTCAAGCGGCTGGCAGCCTTTATTTGGTGTTTGTTACCCTCCTTTGACCTGGGGGACTATTAAATGTCACTTCCCTTTAAGTGAGGGAGAGAAACAACTTTGCTCAACTTTGCATCACCTTTAAAGGTCAGACGTTTCCATGGTGACACACCACACTCCCCACACCACGGTCCGTGTCAGCTAGCTTTGTCTCATTTTCTCACCAGCCCCTCTCTCTCTCTTTTTTCTATCCTCCCAAATCCTGACAGCACGTTTTTCTTAAAGGTTTTTCCTCGGATGTGGCCGTTGACGTTTTTATTAAAAGCCCTCGTTCTCGGTGAGTGTGCAAGGGGCTAAAGTGAAGCAGAGCAACAGGCAGAATTGCAGTAAGGCAGGACAGCCCCAGTCACATCCACTCGCTGCGGACCGCTGATGAGAATTAATGTGGCAGTCGATATGCAGAAAGGAGAAGAAGTGCGTGTGGAGGGGGTTGGGTATTACAGCTCAGGCTTTCTGGTCACGGTGCAGCAATTTATTAGAATTTGTTTGTCTGGCCCTGAAGTCTGCAGCCGCATGGAAGGAGTGACAGCGGTTGAGTGGGGGGGTGGTGGGGGGCTTTATGGACATGAGGGATGTAGTGATCCAAAATGTGAACATGGGTGTAATAATGTTCTATGATATGGATTATGCCTTAATGTAAATACGGTGATAAGCCCAACAACAGCCTCACCTCCAAGAGCAATTAAGTGTAAAGGCCCCTTATCAGGTAAAAACACAGTTAACATTTAAAAGGCACTGTTCGCTCCCCAGTTCATGCAGCTTATCGATGGAAATCTAAATCTCAAAGATGAATTTATTCTTTTTGGGATGTCATTAAAATCAGTGCATTTACTTGATGACCTGTTCTCCCACAACACCCATTCATGCTGAAGATGTACAGGAGTTGGACAATGAAACTGAAACACCTGTCATTTTAGTGTGGGAGGTCTCATGGCTAAATTGGACCAGCCTGGTGGCCAATCTTCATTAATTGCACATTGCACCAGTAAGAGCAGAGTGTGAAGGTTCAGTTAGCAGGTAAGAGCAGTTCTGCTCAAAATATTGCAATGCACACAACATTATGGGTGACATACCAGAGTTCAAAAGAGGACAAATTGTTGGTGCACGTCTTGCTGGCGCATCTGTGACCAAGACAGCAAGTCTCTGTGATGTGTCAAGAGCCACGGTATCCAGGGTAATGTCAGCATACCACCAAGAAGGACGAACCTCCACCAGCATCACGTAGTGACCTGGCCACTATCCTGCAAGAAGAATGGCTTAAAATCCCTCTGACCACTGTGCAGGACGCAGTATATGTCATTCCCAAGACGAACTGACGCTGTATTCGCCGCAAAAGGAGGCCCTACACCATACTAATAAATGATTGTGGTCTAAAACCAGGTGTTTCAGTTTCATTGTCCAACCCCTGTATATTTTCACCCCTTGCTGCTTTGTAATTATGACACCAGTCAGAACAGAGCTTTTTTACATAGAAGCTCATCGGATTGAAGCACACCTAATAGTGTGTAACACCTCCATGAACACAAATAACAGCTGCAATTCGATTTGGCATGGACTGGATCTGGAAAGTTTCTAGATATAGGTCACATCAAAGGATTCTGAGGAGAATTCCTGTACACTGGGATTTTTGCCACTTCTGGTAGACCCGTATGACCATACGCTTCCATACACCTGCAAACTACTACACCTGCTACTTCTGTCACACTATGGTCTTTGACACACCCAGATGCAATCACTCCTTTTCGCCAGTCATTAACATCTGCTTTAGACCCATTTGCCACACATCGAACAAGACATTGACTGCACTGTGCCACCTCTTCCCAATCTATGAAACCCCTTACTCACACCCCACAGATATTTATAGCCTGATCATCCTCATGCAGCACCATCTACAAGAGCCTAAAGATACTACCACCTTAACCACACAAGGTGTTTTTGTTTTTGTTTTGCCCGCTGGATAAAACGCATATGGACTAGTGCAGAGAGAACTTTGCAGCTCTTCTTTGCCCACTGCAAGGTAAAAATCTGACAACACTTTAAATATTTAACTTAGCAAACTGAATGTCTTGCTGGTGCTCTAGTCAGAGATGATGGCCCTCTCAACTTGCCAGAGCAGTGAGGATGTGTGTATGTCTCTATGTTATGTCTAAGTAAAATGCATCAGTGTGTGGAATGTGCTACAATGGACTCTATGGTTGGTGTCGCTGTGATTTCATTCAGAGATCAGTAACAGCTTATTAATTGTTCTCTGATTAACATGACACCAAAGTGTAAACGTTCATGCTTTTTTCGGTTAAAAAAATGTTTATGACACAATTTTTTTGTGTCGCTGTCCCAAGAAAAACACGTATCTCCATTTTTGTTGAATTTTACTTTTATGCATCCTTTGATCAAACAAGCTGTTGTTTACATAGTGTGAAAATTTAATGATGAATAAACCAACAGAAATGGCCCAAACCTGCTTGGAAAGACGTCTGGTTTCATTGACTTACATTAAAATCAGATTAGGTTTTTGGTCTCTCCTGTAAAGTTACCATTTTGGAGATACTTGTTTTTTTTTTGCACAGCGACGATATACTGTAACAGTATCAAGAAATCATCTTACAAACAAAAAAGAGTCCATCAAACAGCAGAAATTACCATCCGTTTTTCACTGGACCCTAAGGTGCTACACTTTCTGGATGGTTCAAACTGTTCACTTTAATTTGTGGAAGCGAGGCCAATATTGCACTTGCACATTTGTTTATGGACGTATTTATTCAGATTTATTTAGAATATCATGCTATCCTATTGTTATAGTCCAGAACATATAGTGTTATATACATGCATTCATATCACCTGGCTCTAGGAATAGGTCATGAAGAGAGACACTCTGCAACACTTTGTTTCTTGTATCTATTTTTTGTTTATCTACCTATTCTCTGCCCTTTTCAAGTGAGTACTGTTTTACCCTTTATCTTTTTTGGCATACTATAGACCAGCAGTGGGTCAGCGAGCGGCCACACAAAACAGATTTCACGGGCCGAGGAGGAGACTTGCATAGTGCAGGTCGGGGTTTAATCCTGAGTGAATGATCACTAAATAATTGGAAGCCAGCTGAGGTACGAAGGCTATCATTTCCATCTAGAGTATGATGAATTCAGACGATGGCACACACACAACCTTAATCTAAAACTAATGGAAAGCTCAGCTGATCTTCTCTCTTTTTTGTACTCACATATATTAAAAAGCCTCAGTGATCGCTGATCAAGCACTTGGTTTAGTTTGAGGTACTTAAAGTGATGGTTCAGCAAAAAAGCCCAAATTTACTCACCGCCCCCCCATTCCCGAAATCAGGTAGATCAGTCAGGACATGCTTGGCATCTGAATCAGGCTTCTTTAGTCTTTTTAGAAAATCAGGTTTGAGTACGACAGCTGCTTTTGATTTTAGCTATACTATGTACCTCTGTCTCTGTTATATATGTATTTTGATGATTAGTCATAAAGGGTCAGAAGCAAGTCTGTTTGAGACTACCAACCTACCAATACTTACCCAGAGGCTTAGCACAGGTCATTTATCTATTCTGTTCTATATCTAAGCACAGACAGTCCTTTATTCTATTTTCCTATGGCTGAATCCGCAAATCTAGCCAGACAATAGATCCCTGCAATACATTCACTGGCTGCAGAAAGGGTAACTTTAACCTTTAATGGCAGGAAACGGTGCACAACATGCACATTCTTTCCAGAAAGCAAGATCTTAGAAAAAACACCAAAGAAATCAAATCTATTAGGTCTTTTCCAGGGAAAACTGTTTATTGTTTTAGTAGACAAAAAAAAAGAGAGAGAGAGAGAGAGAGAGAAAGAGAAACAAGAGAGAGAGAGAGACAGAGAGAGAGAGAGAGAAACGAGAGAGGGAGAGGGAGAAACGAGAGAGAGAGAGAAACGAGAGAGGGAGAGAGAGAAACAAGAGAGAGAAACGAGAGAGAGAAAAACGAGAGAGAGAGAAAGAGAGAGAGAGAGAGAGAGAGAGAGAGAGAGAGAGAGGGAGAAACGAGAGAGAGAGAGAGAAACGAGAGAGGGAGAGGGAGAAACGAGAGAGAGAGAGAGAAACGAGAGAGGGAGAGAGAGAAACAAGAGAGAGAAACGAGAGAGAGAGAAACGAGAGAGAGAGAAAGAGAGAGAGAGAGAGAGAGAGAGAAAGAGAAAGAAGAGAGAGAGAGAGAAAGAAACGAGAGAGAGAGAAACGAGAGAGGGAGAGAGAGAAACAAGAGAGAGAAACGAGAGAGAGAGAAACGAGAGAGAGAGAAAGAGAGAGAGAGAGAGAGAGAGAGAGAGAGAGAGAGAGGGAGAAACGAGAGAGAGAGAGAGAGAGGGAGAAACGAGAGAGAAACGAGAGAGAGAGAGAGAGAGGGAGGGAGAAACGAGAGAGAGAGAGAGAGAGAGAGAGAGAGAGAGAGAGAGAGAAACGAGAGAGAGAGAGAGAGGGAGAAACGAGAGAGAGAAACGAGAGAGAGAGAGAGAGAGAGAGAGAGAGAGAGACATTCTTAGCTTGTATTGTGCAGGCCGAGGAGATGCAATACAATGTGACATACATTGACTCAGCTCTTGTTCAGCAGCAACCTGGCTCAGCAGGAGGGCATCTCATTGGCTAAAGACAGCACACGCCTTCCCAGCATGCACTGCAGCAGCAGCTTTACCATTCTCAGTCCCAGCATGAGTTGCTTAACGATGCACAGCTACTGGCCAGACATTGTGGAGAGAATGGAGATCGGAGTCAACAAAGTCTGCGCAGAGAACAGAGCAAAAGAACTTCTAAATATTTCTATTTCATCTATTGTTAACTCTGTTTCATCCTGCAAGTTAAAAGGAAATAGATTCAAATATATCATGCCATTCCATGGAAGCAAAGCGTTTGCATTATATATCATACACATTCTTATAAAAAGTGAGCAAATATCTCAGGCATTTACCCTGATATGCAGTGTAGATATATTTATTTTAGTGCATGAATTATTTACTGTGCTTGAAAAAAAAAGTCTTAGGATAAAGACACAGATCATACATTATGCAATCCCACGTATTTCACTTAGAATTAGAACTTGAAATAGTTGATAAGAAAATAAAATGAAAACGAAATGCACTGATATGTCTTCAAAGAGCTCGTCCTCATAAATTAGTCATGGTAAATAAACGGGGTGCTGCAGTGTGTGAAATGCAAGTCTGGCTCTGACTCTTGTAGAACTTTTTATTGCTACCTGCAGACTTCAGTGGGGAGACAAACAGAGAAACCCATTGTGTAAAGTACTTAGCATGCCAGTATGCATTCCACCATAATCTAAGCTGGTTTATGCTGGTCTGGTGATGGTCTGCTCTGGTCTTGACCATGCTGGTTGAACAGCATGACAGCATCCATAACACAACATACGCTGGTTTTGCTGGTGATCAGAAGATCTATACTGATTATTCTAGGAGCCATAATTTGCATATTGCTAAGTATTACATACATGTACATACAATCCTGTGTAATCATGCTACTTCATATCTACCTAAATACTGCCTACTTGCTGTACTAAACACTAAACCGCTACTTACATTCCGTATTACATTCAATCCACAGAGTGTTAATTCAGTTCTGCCTAAGCTGATACCTCCCTTCTGTGGCCTATAAAATAGAATGTTTTGAATTTTAGTCAAACTAGCTAGCTATTTTAGGCTCTGTTAAGATACTGTCTGTAGTTGTGGGCTTGTTCTGGGTGACGCTGTGAAGCTCAGGGAAGCTGAGCTGTGTTGTTTGCCAAACTCTGATGGCAGTGTGTACACCTTCATGAAATACAATACTAATCAATCTAATTCTTGATACTACATTCCGCAGCATTTCCAGTGTGCAATGTGCAGCTTGTAACAATGTAGCATCACAATACACATTGTACATATCAAATGCATCATAAAATGTAGTTTTTCTAAGGTTTGTAAAGAAGTTCAAATAGAAGTTGACAATGGGGCATAAAATGGGGTACTGAAAACTGTGACAGCATACATATGTGATTTAAGAAGTAGTAAGAGAAAAAACAAAAAAAAAAAGAAACATAAAATGAGGCAATCATATAATGGGCTGGTGTAGGGCTGGGAAATGGGATATTGTATATTGTATTGTGATAAATTACGTCACAAAACAGTATAATATTTTTGAACATATCATATATATCCTCACTGGTAGAAAACTGACCGCATGTTTCATTATAAGGAGAACACAGTTTGTCATGTTTTACTGGATGTAGCCCAACACAGTATGCAACATGTTAAATACAAGTCATGGCATTCACAGTTTCTGATAGAATTTTCAAAATGTAGCGTGACTGGTTCTGTTTTCCCAGTTTCACCTGACCAAATGTCTGACAAATAAACATTGCGCTGCATTGTGTACTGTAAAACTTTCATAAGTTTGCAAAGTTATGTTTCCGTCATATTAGCCCTGGCTGACATCCAATCCACTACTATGCATTTTATGCGGTTACTATTCATACAATAATTAAATTAACCACATAATGCATTAATTCAGTATTCTAAATTGTTCTCTGATGTATGTGTAGAAGGTATGTAACCATTTATGCCCTATGATTTGGTCTCAGAATGAAACAAGTTGTTTTTCTGTTTTGGTGACCTTATGGATGAATGGCTCAGCACCGCCCTGATTTGTTGGGCTACAGAGAGGCACAGCAATGTTCACACAGAAGCAACATGTCGAAATAGACACAGACAAGAAAATTAAATCTATGTCTGTGTTTATAAGCTGGGTTGTCATACTGCTCAGTTGACTGTGCTAGTTGCTTTGAGTTAATGTTACCTACACTAGCTACTTGCTTTCAACATCTTAACGACAACACAAAGTAAATGAAAGTTGTTGCTCACTACAAACCTTTTAATGTAAGATGAATGTCAAACTTGTTTAAGATGAAATGGCCATTGTTACCTACTCACTACAAACTTACTTTTACAGGGAGGCCAGTGTAGTGTTAAGTCTTGCCCAAGGATGTAAATGCATAGTCAAACGGGATTCAAAACCCCAGTCTGAAATAGAGGTGGGCATGAAAGTGGTGTTACCCACTGAGCTACACCAACCACTTCCTTGAAATGGGCATGAAAAATTACTTCACTGGAATGGCAGATTTCTCTCCACATAGTCCACTATATTTGTTGCTGTTTCTCTGATGTTCTATGTAATTTGTTTATTAGTAGTTATAAGTAATGACTCTTACATAACTTGGAGTCCACTTGTTTTACCTTTTGTTTTCTCTTTTGTAAATCAGGGGTTTATATTTGAATTATGTCACTTCTATGTGTTGAACTATGCTGATGGTGATACAGTTATCTGTTTTGTGACACCTTCAAATCAGTCTTTAATAACTCATGCAGTCCTTCAGTGTTGTGGTATTACTTATCAAGGTAATAACAGAATATCACCGCATCGCCCACCTCCAGTACAGACTGGCCTCAGTGCAAGAACAACCTCATGACAATTTAGCGTAGTGGTGAAACATTGTAACACTTCATAATTAGACATTTTCCCCACAAAGTTCCCCAGTGATGTGTTCTACTTATAGCAGTGAGTCAGAGCCTGCGGTTTGGCCCGACTCTAAGAAAACATGGACCTGCAGCACACCAATATAGCAGGAACTGTGTGTGTGTGTGTGTGTGTGTGTGTGTGTGTGTGTGTGTGTGTGTGTGCTCAAAGAAAGTGAAACCCAGGTTGCTCTATGTGTGAGTGTGTGTGTGCTTGCATGCTGGCGCTACAGCGACGGGGGTCATTTACATATAAATGAAAGTTGCCGATCACACACGGGTGACCCCATTTATTTCGGCGGACAGACAGGCAGGCCCGGCTACTGCCGGCGCATTGCCGAATTACTCCAAATTACCACATTTCCATCTCCACGTCGGCCCTGTCAAACAAGCGCTCATCACTACCATGTTTTCTCTCTCTCTCTTTCTCTCTCTCTCTCTGCCAGCAGGGATGAGTCTAATTGTCTGCTGTGAATGTAAAGAACCTGTCACTTGGCTGTGGGTGTCACCAGCATGGTATCGCACTCTGCTGGATTTAAAAAAGTACACAGTGAGCGAGAGAGTTCCAGAATGAGGGAATGTATGGAACAGTAGAGACAGGTGAATGGGGCCTAAGACATCACAGCTGTGCGAGTGAAATTGAGAGAGACAGCGAGTCATATATCAACCAAAAACAAATTGCACACAGAACCTGAATTACAGAATCTGAATGTCAGCTTTCCTGTTTGGACTAATAGAAATGCTTCATAATCTTTTGGAAATAATAATAAAAAATATAAATTATACATCACATTTATCAGTTAATCATAAAAAGGACTAATATAGCCACTGCCTGACGGTGGGTTGACATTAGAAGGCAACAACTTGCTGGTGTAGCCTCGAGTTTGTCTCTTGTAAATGTGTGCGAGGCTGCTCTTATCACGTGCTAGCATGCATACCGCCACAGTTATGATTAGAAAATGTAATAACACGTTCTATATATTTACGGACTAAATATGATATAATGATATAATGATATAATGAAGCTCTATATATCTATCTATGATCCTTAGTCCAGCAGTGCCTCTGAGGTGTTGATAACATCCAGCAGCACTACTGTGTCTGATCCACTCACACCACCACGTCAGTGTCACTGCAGTGCTGAGAATGATCCACTACCCACATAATACATAATGGGTGATAATAAAGTATGCAGAGAATTAAATGGACTACAGTTTGTGACTGTAGAACAACAAATGCTCCTATATCCTAAGTGGAGCTGGTGAAATGGACAATGAGTGCAGACAGAAATAGTGTACCTATTAAAGTGGCCGGTGTGTGTATGAGGCAGTTAACAAGTCCAGGACGAGTCTTTCCAGAGGGGAGGACATCGTGACAGTTCGATTCAGTAAATAAACAGTAATTATGAATGAAATTAAGAGGAGGTGGGCTCTCTGGAAGTGTGACATATTTTCACAAATCAACAAAACGTGGCCAGAAGCACAGATATGTTTATATGAAGATTAATGTGATGTATGTAGATTATGAGTGCATACTCAGGGCTACCTGTGTTAGCTGAGTGTGTGAATATGAGCAGCACAGAATGAGCATGGGAACCAACACAAACTCTGCAAACGATCTGTCATACTATCTAATCATGCTAATATGAAGCTGAAGGATAAAGGTGCTTGTGCCAAAGAAGAGAGAGTGCTGCTTCACCTAAGCAGGCCTTGTTTTTCATTCAGGAACTGCTCCGGAAGCTTTGAATTAAAATGTATCTGTTTCCACTTCCTAGCTTCTAGACTTTCAAATAGGATTAGCTGTTCCAAATTTTAATATACCCATAACTGACTGCGTTCAGAATAAAGTCAAGGATAGTGACAGGCCTGTTACGGTGATTGACTCTATCTGCCTTAATGAAGTCCTGACTAGTGGGCTTTCCTCTGAAGCTTCAAGTTAGTGCAGATTTCTGTAGGTTTTAGAGCAGAGTTTCCCAAACTGTGGGTCCACAGGGTTTACTCAGTGGGGAGGCATTAGTTCGTAGATGTGCAGCTACATCACTTTAAGACATCAGCAAGAATTTTTAAATTTTAATTTAATATTTAAAAATTATAACCAATAGAAATTTGAATACAGATGTGCAGATAAGAATGTCATCAGAATGAGGTAGGGGGTGCGTTATACAGACAGTTATATACATACTGATGCTACTGATGAAGACATTTGTATTCATTTGTAAGCACTTCACCCACTTTCACCATGGTTTTATGGTGAAATGAAGGGACCCATCAATACACCTTGCTTTCCTCCTCTGCTATTCTTTTATTACTATTATTATTTTGTCCCTTGTTTTAACATAATCACATCTTTTTAGGTCTTAGTTCTAAGAGTTTCAATGTCAGCTAAACAAACAAACAAACAAGCAAATGAATAAATAAATAACTGTATTTAAAATATTCAAATAGTAAATAACTGTATTTACATATTCACTGCTAAGGTTTGTAGTCATAAACATGTGGGGCTTGTGGTAAAAACACTTGAGAGTCTCTGAGGGGCGACAAAGATGTAAATTCATGTGTAGTAAAATGAGCTTTTTTCCAGACGTAATCAGGAAAGTAATTCCATTTGAGTTTTAGAGAAGTAATGATCAACTTGAACTAAGTAACCACTCCAACACTGACTTACATATCTTCGCCTTCAGTCTTATAGGCGACACGGTGGCCCAGTGGGTGATGCTGTTGCCTTGCAGCAAGAAGGGGCTTGGTTTAATTCCGGGCTGGATGTCCCAGGTCTTTCTGTGTGGAGTTTGCATGTTTCCCCTGAGTCTGTGTGGGTTTACTCTGGGTTCCCCGTTGACTTCCTTTGGGTACTCAGTCCCATGACATGCAGTCGGGTTAACTGATTATCCTGTGATGGACTGGTGGCCTGTCCAGGGTGTTTCCTGCCTTCCACGCTTTGAATGCTGGGATAGGCTCCAGCTACCCAGTAAAATAAAGCAGTTTAGAAGATGAGTAAGTGAGTTTTTTTCTACTGATAATAAAGCAAAATTCACGATTTAATCAACTGAAAAAGGGTGTCTGAGTTTTCCTTAGTCCTCGGTGGAATTTGATTAACTCTTCCAGGGTTTTGTGAGAACCACTGTTATTGCCTATCTCCACCTGCACCTGCTGCTTTGACACAAGTGTCTGCTGAGAGACATGCACCAGAATAATGTCTGAATCCCTTAGTGCAGCCCTGTTAGGCTGGTTTTGCTGCAGAGGTCTGAGAATGAAGAGCTGAAGTGGTTTCATCATGCTCACACTAATGGAGAACTGTCTGTGAACTGATGAACGTTTCTGAAATATAGATGTTGCACTACCACAATGATCATGATGCCAATGACTTCACAGCGTGCAGTCAATGCTTACACCATGACATCAATGATGAAGTCCAAGAGTTCTAATAGTGAAGACCTGAATCTCATACCGTATAGAGAAAACGAGAAGTTGGCCACCTAGTGTAGGTCAACTGGTCAGATAGCAGGGAGGCCTGCGACTCCAGCCTTTCCAGCATGGAGCTAAACCTATCCAGTCAGTAATGTCATCGGTGACATTGGGATTCTATTAACGGCCTTGGGAGGAGTGCTGGCCCAAAGCCCGGCAGTGCGGCCATAATTGATCTGTCATGGAAGATGCCCTCGCAACCCTCCCGAGAGGCTTCCATTAGAATCTCCCAAAAGCCCGGCCCCGCTGCGCCTCTAGAACGGAGCAAGAACGCGCCCTGAAGGTCACACCTAACAACGGACGTGGGAAATAAAGAGGCCCGGGATGTTGGATGCAGGCCATAATTGCCAGCGAACAGTGGGGTTATTTGATATTGATTCTCAATGAGGGAAATCCATGATGTCTATACAGGCTGTTTACCTCTCGGCTCAATGGCCAAGGTGCCGGTCAATAGTAGCCTGTTCGCTTTCCTGCACGCCCCAAGGAGAAGCTGGCGCTCTGTGCTCATTTGAATGGGTGAATAGTTATCGGTTTCCCTCCCCTGCAGCCGCCGTCTGCCTCATTTGTATTTTTAGTGAATTACCCCGGATGCGCAACCTGAACCCACTTAAGCGTGTCACTTAGCATTTGTTGAAGTTTCGCCGAGACACAGGGCTCATCAGGTTTCAATGGGGGAGTCTGCGGTTAAGTGGCCACTTGTCATGTTTATTTATTTCATTTTTTCGTTTGCTTTTTTTCCCCCCTCTCTCGCTCTCCCAGAAACGTGACGCCTACGGTGGCTGTCTAAGCTGTTTAAACGAGGATAGAGGACGGAAGAAAGGTGAAGGCGTCCGCCACAGTAATCCAGCTAAAGCATTATTAGATTGCTTTGTGGCACCTTATTCTATGCAGCGACCATCGTCTGTTAACTGTCGGGATCTGAAGAGCATTCTTCAGCGCCAAAGCCTCCCTCTAAAGCGCTTGCTGATGTCCTAAAGCCGCCATATCCCGACGCAATTTGAATAATCTCAACCGTGTTTACACATAGTCATGAGGCACTTAATCCTTTTGACTCCCACCACAAGTAGCGCGCCCATGAACACAGGGTGTATATAAATTAACAGTGTGAAAGTACAAACAGTACAGAATCTTGAAATCGGCCTCCAGGGGTGATTCCTTTCTCCCTCGCTCTCTTTCCCACTTTCTTTCTTTTTCTTTCTCTCTGTTGGGGAGACACTTCCTGGTGCTGCATTTGGTATGCATGGGAAATCTCTCCCAAATCCGTGCTATACATTATAAATGAGCTCCCTGATTAAGCATGCTCGTCATAGGTACATAAATTGTAAAAGCCCTTCCTCTTTAAAGAACACACACACATATGCATGAAAATACATAATCGTGAGCATTTAAACAAGTTCACAGAACGGCACAAGAGGCAAAGACAACTTTCATGATTTTTTCCAGTCAAGTGTTCCATGTTCCAGTGTTCCTATGGGCATTCATATGTGATACTGCATGAAAACCTTCAAGATGGCTTTCTGGAGCCTAAACTTGTGCTGCATGGTGAGGCTAAACAAAACACATTTAGATGCAAAATATTGGAGAACAAGCAACATGGGGCACTAAAGACCAAAATGAGGATAGATGGGGGTGCAGAATAGTGAGAGGGAAAGCATGCATGAGAGAGAAAGAGAATGATCCTTTATGTGACTACAGCCTTTCCATTGTCTTTCCGAGGAAAAAGATTAATTGTAATATTTCCGGGATTGTTATGCCTCTTTGTAATTTAGTCTGTGCGGTCAGTAAAGTAGTGGGTATTTTGGTGGTAACTAGGGTGAGCTAGACATTTTCCAGAGCACTGTAATGTAGCTACTGCATGCTGAATAGATGTCAATGCTTAAAAACTGCACTCTGCCAGTGTGGTAGCCCTGCAAGCTGACCTCCACTACACTGCTCAACATGACTGGACCGAAACTGGTTTTGACCTCTTTTAATACCTGTCTGATCATCCCTAAATAAGGCTGCCGAGCAAAGTTATACAACCACCATAGCCAGCGAGAACAGTGTATTCTACTGAGCATGTACATGTCATTAGTGCAGCTTAGTAACTCAGTGTTTTAAAGGAAAGAGAAGGAACGAGTGAGAGGACATAGAGAGAGACAGTGAATGAGAACTCATCTGCCATAGTTTTAATTTAATCTCAAAGATGCATTGTTGTTGCTGCGGGGCAGTGTGAAACAGCGTGCTGCAGCCTGAGGGACAGTGAAAAAGCTAGAGAGGTCCAGCAGAGCTCGGTTCCTCTAACTCTCACCGCAGCACAGAGGATCTGAATGTGCAGTTTTCACCCTTCAGTTCTCATCCTCATCTTCACTCTTTGCACATGTGGAAGTGCACATGCTCTAGTTGTTGACGCTAATGAGCATGAACAGCAGTAATGCTCTATGAGTGTGATTCTTCTGGTCCTTCTTCTCATTATTATTATAAATTATTATTATAAATTAATTAATTAATTAATTATATTATTATTATTATTGTCGTTGTTGTTGTTGTTGTTGTTGTTTCCACCATTAACTTTATCATCTTTATCATGATTGGTTGGTATGATAATATGGCACAAAAGCACACAAATAAAAGAAGTGAATTTGATAGAACTGAACAGAGAAGAGAAGGATGCAACAGAAAGAAAGAGAGACAGAGAGAGGAAGAGGAGTCAGAAGAGAGAAAAGGAATGAGAGAATAAAGAGCAATGAAGTGGGGGAGAATAAAAGGGTTTGAAAAAAAGAGAGCAAGGAAGAGAGATCGAACAAAAAAGTACAAGAGGGAGGAGGAAAAAAAGAGAAAGATGAGTGGAAGGAGTGGAAGGAGAGGAAAGAGAATGAGAGAGAGTTAGAGAACTGAAAGAAGAGAGACGAAAAGAGATAGTGAGCGAAAGAGAGTGAGAATTAGTTATAGACAAAAGTAAAGTATGCGTGAGAAAAGAAAATAAGCAAGAGTGAGGGAGAGAGAAAGAAATAGGAAGACCAAAAATGGTGAGAGGATGAGTAGAAGATAGAGGGGGAGTGAAGGAGAGATAAGAAAAAAAAAGTAAGCAATGGGGATGAGAGAAGAAGTAGAGAAAGAGAAAAATAGAGGGAGAGAGAGAGGGGAGGAGGAGAAAGAAAACAAGTATAGAGAGAGTGAGAGGTGTAAAAGAATGACCTGTGTCTCATGCGGTTGCGTACTTTAGTATGAAAAGCTGAGGAAAAGCGTCTCAACAAACACAACACACACCTCTCTCTCTCTCTCTCTCTCTCTCTCTCTCTCTCTCTCTCTCTCTCTCTCCCTCTCTCTCCCCCTCTCTCTCCCTCTCTCTCTCTCTTCCTCTCTCTCCCCCCTCTCTTTCTCTCTCTCCCTTTCTCTCGCTCTCTCTCTCTCTCTCTCCCTTTCTCTCTCTCTCTCTCTCTCTCTCTCTCTCTCTCTCTCTCTCCCTTTCTCTCTCTCTCTCTCTCGCTCCCTCCCCTTCTTGTGTGTGTCCCGTTCTGCTCTCTGTTTTAGAACGCTGCTGCCCAGTGAAGTCTGTGTCGTGCGCTGGCTAATCGATCACTCCATTAATTCTATTTAGCAGTACAAGTGTGGATTTTAGCGGCCCACAAAGGCCACCTGTGCAGCGCGGGTCACCTTAACACCTCTGAAGGCCTGCATTGATTTTCAGCAGGACTTATTTCATGAAGCAGGTCTCGGGACAGGGCGCAGATGAAGATGAACTACGAGGCTAAATCACTTTTCTTTCGCCTTTTTTTCACACCCTTGCTATTCCTCATCCTCCCTTCCTTTCCTCTAGATTTTTTCCACTTCTTCGCATTTCTTTCCCTCTCGCTTTCTGCCTATTTCTCATGGTTTCTGTGCAATGCTGCAGACATGTTTTTTGGCTGCTGGTTTCCAGTGAGCTGAAATGCTTTGTTAAGTTAGAGGAGTAAGCAATCTAAAATAAACGTATAGCCACGTTCACACAGCGAGCCTTAGCACTCCAGTTTGGTGCGTAAATGCATTTTTTGGTTAGGCTTGGGTTGTTTACATTATTAGCATTCAGATGATGTCTACAGTTTGAACAAGTCATCCGGACTGCATGTGCAGTGGAGCAACAAGACCATATCCCACATCATTCTAGCATTTATTTGTTTATGTTTTTTAACTTAAGTCCACTTATGATGTCACCTTGCTCACTGAAATCTAAATGGCCTCACCAGATGCCACGCCCAATTTGGGTGCAACATTACCTTCCAACTTGAGGTGGGGCTAGTGTTTTTACCTCTATAAGGAGAATCAGCAGATAGCGAAACAAATGTAGGCTGACACCACACCACCCACACACATACTTCACGCATACAACCCCCAACCCAAAGCACATCGTGAAGACCTCTCTACCGCCTTGCGTTTAAGGGAAGTGTGAATCAGCACTCTGTGCTCGTATGTTCATATTACCACCCTGACGAAGCACTCCACCACTTTGCCACCCCAGCTAAACATTTTCAGAGCTGGAACAGAATTCTGTTATAAGAAAGGCATTCTGGGAGTGTTTCCTTAATGCATCTACTCACTACTCACCTACAACACATTAAGGTTGTGACTGGCTGTGAGGCGTGACCCATGACAGTTAGGCCTTAAATCGTACCATAAGTACCAAAACATGGCCAAAGCGTAAGGAGAAAACTACATCTAGATTAAAGATGGCTTCCAGAAGGCCTACAGTGACAATTTGGACCCATTGGAAAATAACACAAACCCGGTGTGATTGCCTGGTTCCTCTTTCACTTCACTGGATGCAGTAGGGCTTCTCTTAAGCTCTTGAAGTCTGGACCAATATGAGAGCTCTCTGAGCTATATTTAACCAGATACCACAGAGAAAACAAGTGCTGATTGGCCAATTTTCTGCTGGACATTTACCCCCTTGTGGTTTCAGCCTATACTTAACAGGGAAATAAGAGTAGTGCTGATATACATGCAGGCAAGATTCTACTGAATGAAAATGTGTTCTAAACTACACACATGTAGGGTTATGTCCCAAAGCATGAGGTCTACTCTAAAGGTCTGGAGGCTCTGAGGCCCCTCCCCTGCATACTCAGTAATGGACTGGATGTTAAGGAACCAGCCTTGTGACTGGAGGGTCGTCTGTTCAACTCCCTGAACTGACAGAACACGCTGAGCAAGTCAGCTAACCCCTAACTGCTCCCAGGGTGCCCTGGATGGGGTTCCCCTTATTGCCCTGGGCACGTGTGTTCACTAGAGTGAGTGTGTGTGTGTCTGGCTGTTTCACTGCAAAGGTTAAATGTGGAGGTCAAATTCCTCTGTGTTCTAAAGGGGTCAGATGTGAAGAAAACAATTTGGAGATGATAAATGTTAGAAAGCATTCATATTTGCCATATTGTAATTATGCTATTTTTGCCACTGTGGCTGACCTGTGAAATGTGGCCCTGATACTGAAATGAAGCGTTCAGTATTTCAAAGGTACATGCTGCATGATTTAGCAGGCCTCCATATCTGCACGAATGGAGGAATGAGGAACTTTATTAAAAATGAGACTAAATTATTAAGCAAAGCAAAGTAGGGGCTTATGAGGGGCTGGAGTGAGAGTTTAAGTTCAGAGTAGTACCCTCCCCCCCTCCCATCTGTCTTGTTCTCTCTCTCTCTCTCTCTCTCTCTCTCTCTCTCTCTCTCTCTCTCTCTCCCTATCTCTCTCTCTCTCTCTCTCTCTCTCTCTCTCTATCTATCTATCTCTCTCTCTCTCTCTCTCTCTCTCCCTATCTCTCTCTCTCTCCCTATCTCTCTCTCTCTCTCTCTCTCTCTCTCTCTCTCTCTCTCTATCTCTCTCTCTCTCTCTCTCTCTCTCTCTCCCTATCTCTCTCTATCTATCTATCTCTCTCTCTCTCTCTATCTATCTATCTCTCTCTCTCTCTCTCTCTCTCTCTCTCTCTCTCACTCTTTGTGTGTGTGCTTCAGCATTGGCTATGAAGTCCATCGTAAGTGCAGTGAGGGCTTATGAATAAATGGATGGATGCAAATGTCCTGACCGGGATGTGGGTGGTGAGCATGTGTCACTTAGGTGGAAGAGGGTTGTGTGTAGAACTGGAGGCGTGTATGGAAATGACTAGGGGTGGACCACGTCGCTCATGATGAGGCTAACAAAGCTGCTGGATGTGTGGAAGCATGGCTTTACCCGGGAAAAGCAGTCCAGTTTAGAGAAGGTACAGACACAATGGGCTGCTGTAATGACCCTCTTACATAACTCATGCTGCCTTCATGTTCTCATTAGATTCCGCATCTCATTTTCCACTTACAAATTCAAAAAGAATCTTTTGAAGTGCTTTACAGTTAAAGATATTGAGGATTTGCTGGCCAAACCTATTTTATAAATGTGCCACTAACATTAGCTTCTTAGCTAGTCTGATCTATTTTGGTCTCTGCCCAAATTTTTCCTCCATTGTAAAAATGTAATGGGTACAGATGCGAGCAAATGTCTAATTAGTGCATCATTGACTGGGTTACTGCTAGAGAGAGGAGGGATGGAAACAGAATCTAAATGAGTGCCGTGCTGTGGAATAGTGCTTTGTTGCTACAGTAGCCTTGGATTAGAACTGTAGGCAGATGGACCGAACATACTGGAGCCTCTCTGAGCTCTGGCCTGGTGTCCATACACACACTAACAATAAAACCCTGACCACACAATCATCAGATGTTTCGCTATTCATTGTCAAGGCAACTGCAAACCTGGTTATTTAAGTGTGAGAGAAAATGAATGCATTCAGTTTAATTCAGTAATTTCTGCGTTCTGTGTAATTCTCTGATAGACTTGCTTATGCGGTATCTGATACTGTATGACCTAATGCGGGGAACACATAGGGCCTTCTGAGACATCCAGGCAGGGCCTAATGATTTCTGGTAATTTTATATTTTATTTATTTTATAGATTTATCAGACTTGCTATAAATAAACTCTGCAGGCATCATAGTAGAACTCTTAGGAAGCAGACATCTTAAAATGGCCAACAGATGTAAATTAACACCGGAATTTTAGTTTTCTTAGCAGATACAGCCATGGGAGCTTTCCCATTGGTATGAGCTTCAGGAGCTGAACTGGAGGACTAATGCATTGGACTCATATTTCTTTATCAAATACAGACATTCTGTTTGAAGACATGGAGCTTAAACCACATTCAGTGTAAGCATTTGTGGAGTGAACCTTGGGATAAAGGGAACAATACCTAGATTGGAAATGTATAGAAAAGCAGAAGGGGCATTACATCACCTCCTAAACACTATGGCATATAGTTGCCACTGAAACCAGAAACCAGTGTCTGATGGTTTTAAGAGTCAGTTTATATTCTAGAAACAGTGTTGTATTATTTTGATGTCTGGCTTGGTCAATTGGAGTCACTAAGTCACACCACCTCTTTTGAAAGAGTCGCTGTAAAACTGCATCATGAACAGTAATATACATATCTGTATTATGGTCCACATGGAAGTTTCTATTTATTTTTCCATAGAAGGTCTTTAGAGTTTTTAAAAGAGCAGATGGAAGAAAAATTGGAAAACGAAAGCGTGCCAGCTGGCTAAAATGTGTGCCACAAAATGGACAAAACATGCTTTAACATTGTCACCATCCCAAACTCCACTAACTCTTCCACCGCAAAACAGTTTGATTGACAAGGGTCCACAACAAGCACTTCTTTTGTAATTTGGTTTCTGAAGTGTAATGTTTTTGCCCTTGTAGAATCATTTTTGCTTTTGTATTTTTGTTTTTTTGATGTTTTTTATTTGTAAATTAGTTTTTATTCTTGTAATTTAGTTTTCTGTAATGTTAGTTTGTTTTGCAGTTCTCGGCCACTGTAAAAACATCCATTTATTTGGGCATGTCTAAACTTTTGACTGGTACTGTACACGCCACGAGAACTTGGAGGAGGAGTAGGAAGTTTTTTACTGTATTCCAGGTGTATTTCACTCCTGTTTTCCTTCTTTCACTTCTTTTCCTCTTCTGTTCTACTTTTTCAACAGACACTTGCTTAGCTTTTTTTTCCAACCAAGAAGGCACACATCGTTGCCTTTCTCTAGCATCTTCTCCCTCTCTTCACACTCCTTCTCCTGCTCTCCTCCTCCTGCTGGAGTAAATGCCTCAGGAGGCACTGGACGGGCTGGCCAGGGTGCAGGCTGGCAAAAAAAGTGCAAGCTGTGGTGAATTGCTAATAGGCTATCATCGCACTGAGGAGGCGGAGGCTAGCCGGAGGTCTGTAAGCCATTAAAGAAACGTCAACTCGGCATAGGTGTGCCGGGAATTATGGGTCACCGGCCGGGAAGTGGAGTTGGTTGCCTATTGGCCAGAGAAGTGCCCTGTAATCTGTCACAGTGGCAGCGTGGCAGTGACAGCGAGGGGATGTTCCTCCTCACTCCAGCCGCAGGAGGGCAAAGCAGGCACAGCACGCTGCAGCTTGGGACTGTGAGCTGTTAGCGGAGATGCGTCAAAGCTACCGCTAAATAGCCTGTAATCAGAGAACCTACAGCTGAAACTTAGCTTTTGCACAGGCAACACTTTATGTATGGGTGCCCGGAGCTTTGCATATGTGTGAATACTTTATCAGTGAGAGTGAAAGTAAAAATATTTTAGGTTTCATAGAAACTTTTAAACATACAGGGTACATGTTACAAATGAAATGTTACCACAAAGCCTTGTTTGGCAGTTTCATTTAACACTGATGTGGATTTGGTTGGGTCTGTTAATAAGTGGAATCAGTCTGGATATACAGGATTAATTGGCAAGAGAAAAAAGAAAAAAATCAGGTCTGAGAGATTCATAACATGAACTTAAAGGTCTAAAAAATCTTTGTATAAAAGCATTAAGGGTGAAAGAAAGTGTGTTCAAATTGGGTTGTGTGATTCCTGTGATTATATGTGGTTTTTGCACACTGTGTGCCATAAGGGTGTAAAGGCAAGGGACGACTTTCATTTCAGTCATTTCGGAATAAGGAATACTGAGTACTTGCACTGTATATATGGCTGACACCAGCCATCTTCTCTATTGCACTGTCTATATGGCTGACATCAGTCGTCATCTTAATTTGCACAGCAAATGGTGTACCACTACCTCTATCTATCTATCTATCTATCTATCTATCTATCTATCTATCTATCTATCTATCTATCTATCTATCTATCTATCTATCTATCTTTCTTTCTTTACCAAAATGTACTTATCATCAAAGGAATTGTTGCATCCAGAAGAAAGTGTGGGATTGCAATGTTATCTGGGTTCAAGATAAGGGTTACCAAAAACAATAGGTGATGCTAAATTTAGATTGATATGGGCAATTTTTACTGAGCTACACATACAGAAGTAATGTCTCTCACTGTGGTGTCCTGCCACTATGTACGCTAACGCAACATTCCAGATGTCTAGGTATGGAGTTGTAGTGGTTCCTGCGAACTGTGTTCTCACTCCTTGCCTCTTACTACTCATTGCTCGTTAGCGGCTCACTAGAGTCACAACAGGCCACATCCAGACAGCCAGTGTTGATCTAGTTAATCTTATAACAGAGTGATCGGGGGAAAACGTTTTACCTGATTAATTAAATTAAGTAATTCTGATTTTCCTTCTGGACACTACAGATGGGTTTACTGTTCATAGACATAACTGGATACACCTAGCCTGGTGGCTAAGCCACCTAGATAGTCAAGCAGGTAACTTAGCATCAACTGTCGTGTTGTAGTAGAGTTGGATCTGTTTGTCTTTCATTTGAACAAAACAACACGCTTCTCTGTTATGCACCATTTCATAGTTGTATCATAGCTACAACTAATTTGAGCTGAGTTGTGGACTGGCTGCAAAGGTGAGTCCTTCTAATGACTGGAGTAAAGTGAGAAAGGAGAGGGCAAATGTTTCTCTGTTTCAGTCTCTGGCATTGTCTGTCTGTCTGTCTCCTTTTTTCTGTCCTTTGCTATGTCTCCCTCTCTTTATCTCTCCTCCACACCCTGCTGAACTCTCTGCCTGGCCTGCCTGCTGGTTACAGGATTAAGACTCTTTCCTCCCGGCCCGTCTATCCATCAGCAGTCAAGCCAGTGTGGTGACTGGGTCACTGAAAGCACTTTGTACAGACTCAGATAGCCGCCATCTCTCCATGCTCTTTACACGGGAGGCTAGATGAAACACGGTAAAAGGTCAGCGGGCTGTTCCACATAGAGAGGCGCAGGGACGCCGAGAGGTACCGGGAGAAAGATTTCATCTGGGACGCTGACCTTTGGAGGGAATTTGAGAGACAGTACTTCTAAAATGCAAACGTGAGGTTGAGTATGGTGGTTTGATGTTGTGTAGCTGCCAAAATCATGTTTCTGACAGAAGCTTGAAGGCTGGGGTTGTTTTAGGCTTCAGGAGATGTTAGTGATGTCAGTGGAAGCTCCATTGCAGAGTGAGCGTTACTCACATAGGATCTGAAGGAACTCTCGTTTGCCGTGGATTCTGCCGCTGACAAGCTTCGCTCTTATCAGTGGCTGCACAGGAGAGCTGGAAGGAAGCGTCTTCAACACAAACTGGCTTGATTCATACTAACTCTGTGTGGTTTGAGCAATGCAGAGCACCTTGCTTTTCATATCTGTACACATGTTAACAGGCTAGAGTGAGCACAGACTGGCCCTGGCCACAGGCCCTGTTTATAAACACAGAGATCTGCTCCTGATCCAATCAAGGTAACGCGTTTACACCGGGCCTCTTCAAATGTAGCTAGATGTTAATCAGATCTCATTTGTACAATGAAGTCTTGATTCCTGCAGATCGGGAAAAAATCCAGAAGTGTTTCCGTCCATCCTTCTACTGGAAGAAAACAACTCAAAGCTATGGACCCAAAAAGATGTGCAGCTGTCAAGAACACATTTGCACTAAAACTACAGCTGGACATGTTGTGGCACATTTTAAAGATGATTCAAAATTTGTAATTGACACAATGTCATAGTAAAACATTATGTTTTCTATTTTAATTTTACTGATGCTGAAAAATGAATGATGTGCTTAATGGCCGTTTTGACTGGAAATAAATAAGAGGTACACAGTGATGGTTTCACAGTACCCTGTATATAAACCACATTCAAAAACTACATGAATACATAAAACTTTTTGCATAGTTAAAGTATATGTTTCTTTTATAACAGGAACATACCAAATATCAGCTGTTGAGTCAAATGACCTTATGCTCTCAGATAATGTTACCATCAGTTAGTTGGAAGCCCCACAGAACAGACTAGATTCTGTCTTTCTGTCACTCACTGGACTGTGGCTCTCTCAGACACTAGTTTTACTCATCTAAGCTCGTTTCAGCAGAGCACTGCTTAGTCAGAATCAAACCTGTACTGTGGTAATTAAACATGTTTCATTTTATCTTTCCCTTCTTTTAGCAACAGACACTCGGCCTTGCTCTTACAGAAGTCTATTTATCCAAAATCGTGTTGGGGCCTTTAGTTAGCCAGAATAGAGCTGTTTTTTTTTTTTTAAGGAGAGCTATTATAATGCTATGCTAATAGCTAATGCTAACCAGCACCACTCTCCCAGTTAGCAGCACTGTTTAGCATGTATTAATTGTTAGATAGGTTATTCAACATTCATTGAATAGCGGATTAAAACTGTGCCACTGGGTTAGCAACCGTCTTAGTGAACAAAACCTATTTTCAATTGTGAAATAACACAGGAACGACACAAAAGCTGCCTTATGTAATTACAAATCATAGTAATGTCAGTAACAAAGTGTTAATACCTCACAGCGCCATGCAGGAATATGGTTTTACATATAGCGTGATGTGGTTTTATACAGTACCAAAAATATTCTATGACAAAATTGCAATATACAGTAACAATAGTGGGACCCTTTTTGATTCTATAGGGGCCAAGTTTTTAAGGTTAAACCATAACACTATAGTAGTTAGCTCAGTGCTAACATACTTCTAGAATGCAATGTAAATTCTAGCTTAAAGAAGAATTTGATTAGTAGTATCTTATAAGTTTGTTATTTTTATCAAGTTTTTACTTTTATGTTCTAAAATGAAGACAGAGCTCTAATAGTCATGATTCAACACTGTTCACAAGCATACACATACGCACACATGCACACACATATAGACAATCATATATATATGCCCACAGGTCTATCTTTACTCTTCCTTTTCCAACCTGTCTTGTTTTCTCTAGTGTCATTATCTTATTCGCTCTCTGTATCTCTCTATTCCACTCTCTCTCTGAGGATCCACAAAACAAATGAGTTCACCCTTAAATCAAAGCTAACCTCTCTCTCTTTCTCTCTCTCTTCTCTCCTCACGTCCTCTTCCTCCAGTGCAGTAGATTTATTAGGTGAGCGGAGGCCCTGGGCTGTCACCACTCAGCACACTTTTAAATCAATAATTGGAAATATTAATTATCACAGCTGGGACGCTCCAGTTAAACATGTTTATTCCCCTATTAGGAATAACAGAGGAGAGGCAGCTTTGATGGCCTGCTAATGCTTATTAATGATCAGGGGATAGGCTGTTATCTCCCTCCTCAACTGGCCAAACATCAGGAAAACACACACATGCACACTCCTGCCTTTGTGGTCTGTGCACAAGATTACTCTTCCAAGAAAAGACACTGGAGCTCATATGAGGGATCTGAGTGAGTTTCAGCTAATAGTCTATGTTTCTTGCAATGCGGAGACAGATTCAGTGCTTTGTTTACTTGTATGTATATCCTTCAGAGCTGGTGCATGCTTTTAGGGACTTGATTTCTGATATATTCGCTATTTAAAATGATCATCTCAGTACACTTCTTCATAGCAAATGTTGCAAAATTGGAAAATTTCTGAAAAGCTCGACTCCCTTTTAAAATGAGAAATTATAGTAAATTACCTCATTCTAGTGTGTTATTGATTTTAAGTTTAGTGTGTGCACCTGAAAGATCAATCTCTCAAGATAAAAAAGTATCATAAATTTAAATATCACAGGAATGAGATTTTTTAGTGCTGTTAGCTAGCATTAAGCTAACATTTATTGTAAAGGCTTTAGCTGAGAAAACAAAGACCCAGTTATGTATTTAGCAGTGAGGTGACCTAATTTATTTATTTATTTATTTGTTTATTTTGACTTTATTTAGACTTCCTGGTGTTTCAACATCATGTACAACTAATGATAAGCCCAGCTTGCACTACCACCATTGTGCTAACAAGCTCACTCTGTGATATAATTGAAATGTTCAGTCATATACATCTATATTCAGGATTTTAGATTTATTTAGAATGTGCATCAGTCATGTGTTAAACCGTAACTATCCAATCTATAATTTCCACATAAATATCATATAAAGAGGTGATGAAACATATGTCAAACAGCTTCGGAAATCCATCTGTTGCACACCAGGTCTGCAGAGGTCTGCTTTGCATTCATACTTTAACTTAAAAAAAATCTTGACTACATGAAATAATCTATGATAATCTAGCCAGACATGGTAACTTCTCATATGTGAATAAACTAAAATTGACGTAGAATTCATTACGGACTTGGCAGCATTCTGTAAAACCTCACAACAGCAGGAATGTCTCCCCAAATGTTTAGAGCTGTTGACTGTTTTATCTATATTTAACAGAAGGACTGATTCAGATTTTTGACTGGCTCCTTGTCCGGACTGTGAGGAAATGTGTTTCTTCACCACTGCTGTGTGGGTGCACAGCCCAGTGAATGTACTACCATTAATAAAGTACCAAGTGTAATTATTTTGAGTGCGCCATATAAATAAGAGCAAAATAATTTGCACATTGACTGAAGATCATGGTCTGCTTCATACAGGCAAATTATTAATACTGCAGCAGCTGCTCACTGTTTGAATGGTCACACAAAGCTGCAAAACCAAGAGATTTATTGCTTGTTTGTCATATACTGTAGGAAGCAGACGTGATCCAGATTTACAGCTTGTAACATGCTGATTGTCCTGAATCTGTGTACAGTGCAGCCCAGGAGGCTGCAATTAAACATTTGCCTTATAAAAGTCTGTCCTTGTATTGGGCAGAAGTAGATTTATACCCCAGACATTGCATTTGTTTATTTTCATGTCCAAAAGCCATTACATGCAATTTATTCATTTTTTAGCATCAGGGGAAAGAGTAACATCTATATATGAACTACAATAAATCAGAAGATTAAACTAGATAGCTTTATTATTGTGAGATGTGAACTGTTCAAGTTTCATGCTCAGCCGTGTATGTGACGTAAGCAAGGATTGGAGTTATCTCTATTCCTGACTGACCCGACAGCGATGATCGCAGACATTCAACAAGCAGTGATGCCCTTCATGAGTCATCCTGTTTACCATTAGCAGACAGCTGCATGCATGCAGACCAGTACAACGACTGCCCTTAACACCACACCACTGTCGTCTAAGGCCGCAATGGTGTCATGCCAGACTGTCATGGAGTGACTTTTTGATTTTTTAGAGACCCATTTTTGTCTTGGTGAGGACGACTGACAGACTGAGGCACAATGATCAGTGGCTAAATGCTCGATTTGTTTCACTTCCTTCTGGTGCAGTTATTCTTTTGATGATGAGTGTACATACTTCTGTTCTTTTTGATTGGTCCCTGTTTCACAAAAACTGTCTCCTAACAAAACGTCAGGATTTTGTTGAGACAAAGATGAGGAGACAGGTGTGCACCTCACCCCCCACCCCACTTAAAATCCCATTCGGAGTACTGTGCATAAGTACTACTCTAACCGGGGAGTGCCAGTCCCTGTGCATCATCATAAACGGATGTGGTCGACACACTCCTGTTGGGACACGGGGGGATTCGAATTGTTCCGCTGAGTTCAAACAACAGCTTGGCGAACGCAGGGATGTCTGCGCTTTTGCTGCGGGAAGCACTCTGTGAGGAGTGCAGAAGCGTGTGCATTTCTCCTAGGCCGACTCCATCGGCATATGTGTGGGAGCATCAGGGCGGAGTCTAGACTGACGAAGTGTCACTCAGCTGAGGAGCTGAGAAGCAATCTTATCTGGCAGTTGCAGGCATCTCTCTCTCTTTCTCTCTCTCTCTCTGTCTCCCCCTGTAAACCCCATCCCCCCATTCTCTCGTAACTCCATGCATTTGCTTTTTCCAAGCACACAACCCTCCTTGAATCTATCACAATTAGAGCACATGTTGTTATTTGAACAGCACGGCTGCAGAAGGTGATCCCCTCTGTGTCTCCAGTTTATCATATGAGTAAAGAAAGCTCAGCATATGAGCGCACACAGCAGCAGACAAAGGCAGGGAGCTCTCTCAGGGCCCAGGCTGAATAAATGGTTTCCCAGACAACCGCATGAGTTTATCAACTGCTAGTCTTTGTTTTCTGTGTTTGTGTGTGTGTGTGTGTGTGTGTGTGTGTGTGTGCATGTGTGTGTGTGTGTGTGCGTGTGTGTGTGTGTATGTGTATTATGGCCATGCATAGAGTATTAGGCCAGAGCCACTTCATGCCATGCTGTTATCTGTACAAATGGTTAGAATGGACCAAATTCAAGATGACCACTACTACTGTTGTTAGCTATGGTACATATTTTTATCAATGATTATGAATAATAGTGTTATATGCTGCCAGAAACCACAACAAAACATATAAATGATCTACATCTAAACTAATCCACTAATGGCCTTCCATTACTTTTGATAGTGATATTAGCTTTGTAGTTCAGATACAAAATAGGAACGCCACACATATAGCACTGTGGAAAATCAGACAACCCTTCTTTTATTTTATTAAGCAGAAAACTACACAAACCAACCTATACAGATATCGCTGCTGCCCGAACAGAACAAAAAATGATACAGATTTTCCTTTTAATGTATGTTAATGTATGTACCCTTTCCAGACTGGTAGATTTCAATGACTTTCCATGTTTCTCATCTGTATTTGACTTCTTTAGAACATGCTGTTTTTTGAGACCTTCTAGCTGCTTCACATTGCCGGACAGGTTCTATTTAAATGGTGTTTAGATTAACAGAGCTAGCAGCAATCATAGCTTGTACAACCCTGTATTGGTATAATGACAAAATTGAATTGAAATTAATTGATGATCTGAAACATTCACATGCGATAAATATAGAAATCCAGAAGAATATGGGGGGGGGGGCTAATACTTTTTCACAGCACCGTAGGTTAAGATCAGGATTGGTATGTGTGCCAGATGTATGTGCATGCCTTTAGAAATGAGAAAATCGTAATAAACCGTACAGTCAGGAAGGGGAGGGTGTCTCAAATTGCCCCTGCACAAACAAGCAGCCTATTACAGCAGTGTTTTACGGCCTGGACAGTTACTACGGTCACACCTGCATTCATAAACCTCATGAATAACACCAGTGTTTTCAGATCCCATTTTTGTGATGAAGTCGATGAGACCAGTTGGAGATATGTGAAGGAAGCCACAGCAACAGACATAACCTCTATTACAGTCTGTTGCGTTTGCAGTGTTGCATGCATATTGCCATGCATTTATGAATGCAGCTATTCCGTCTGATGTCAGGCACTTCACCAGCACCACTGTTTGTGTTTGATGTCAGGCGATTTGCTGGAGATGGGTATGTTTCCTGAAGAGCTGGAGATTATTTCTTTATTTTATATTCTATATTTATGCCCAATGGTTTCTGAGATGGAGCACAACTACTCTGTCGTCAGATATAAAGCAAGGGAAAAAAGAAATTCTCCTACCCGTAGAGTGGTCAGTTCGTTTTAACTATGATTACTAGGGCATAAAAGGGCTCTGGCCCTTATACTCAGTATAGTACTATTGAGACTGTGCTGTTACATGTTCTCAGTGATCTTACAGCTAGTGATCCTTGTGCCCTAAGTATTCTTTTCCTTTAGATTTAAGCACTACCTTTGATACACATACGTGATATTCTCCAATCTCGTCTGTTTTCTATGAACATTGCTAACTCAGCTTTTGAATGGTTTAGGTCATATATTACTGATACTGATCATTTGTTGCTTTACAACATCAGCAATCTGTTGTAGTAACTGTTCTGCAAGTGTTCCACAAGGATCAGTTCTAGGTCCTCTTCTTTTTGCTTTATATATGTTCATCAAATAATCTTATCATCAGCTACGCTGATAATGCTCAGCAGCCAGATCTTTTGGATTTCATTTGATGATTTCGACTAAAGCCTCTTCTGTTGTTCAAAGCCTTGATGTACTTTTTGATTATGCCCTCTCTTTTGAACCTTACGTAAGAGCACTTGTTAAAAGTACCGTATCTCTGTATAATCGCCTGCTTCCGTCCTAAACTGAGCATGAAAGATTCTGGAACACTGATTCAGGCCTTCTTAACGTCACGCCCAAATGATTATAATTCTCTATGGTGTAATTAATGGCAAAACTCTTACATCTAATTCAAGGTCCTTCTCTTGATGTTCAAGACCCTGAATGCTCTGGCATGTCTCTATATAGCTGACCTCATTCTCCCCTATATTCCTGCATGTATTCTGAGGGCCTGTTGGTGGTCTCTGCTTTTAAATACACCACTTTTGTAGGCAGATCTGTTCGTTTTATGGCCTCTTTCTTTATTAACATGCAACAGCTCCACCGTGTCCTCTTTCAAGGTCCATCTCAATCCAACAACAATAATAATAATGATAATAATGATGATAAATGATCAAATGATAAAAATGGTCAGCTCCAAGATAATACTAATTTTTTCTACCAGGGATTTATTGGATTTTATAATACACCAAACTGTGAATCGTGTAATATATTGTTAATTGTTCATTCTTGTGGCAGACATATTACCATATGAGCTCATCAAACTAAAAGACTGTCACCTATGATCGAAACGTACCTAATAGTGTGTAATACCTCCAAGAGGTCCAACGCCATCTGCAGAGGTCTGAAGTTACTACCATCTAAAACTCACTAGGTGACTCATTTCTTGGTAGTGAGCTAATGTTACTTTTTGTTGTAATTTTACAAAAACTTTATAAATAAAGAGCACTGGCAAAAGCTGCTGTTTTCCATTTCTAACACCCAGAATACATTTGTAACTTAACATTTATACTCACAATCATTGATGTAGAGGACTTCCAGAGTGTCCTGAGTGATACTTTTACCTATGCCTTTTAGAATACTCATCCTACCAATTGTAAAGCATGAATGGTTCATTCCAGTATCCTTAGTCAGCTCTTGAAGTTGTAAATTCCTTACTTGGTTGTATGTTCCTAGATTAATTCCTAGATCATTTAAGCCCACCTTTGACACAGTTTTTATTTGGATATTATATATTTCACAGAAATCATTAGTCCTTCTCTAAAGGTCTACACTGTAAAAAGTGCAACCTAAAAAATGTTAAATTTGTTACAAGCATTTGAATACGTTTTACTCAACTAAAAAATACTTTGATTAAAATAATTGTTCATTCAAAGTCCTTTTTTTAATGAACCCAATTCATTTGCTTGTAACAAACTGATTATGTTTTTTAGATTGGACAAATGAAACACTATTTACAGTGTAGAGGGCCCTGATAACTCAAGAGCTCAAGAATTGTGTTGGAAATGAAATTCTACCTGAATCTTAATTAGACACAATTCTCATCAGCTGTTAATGATTCTGACATTCCAAAATCCATGTAGTTCTATAACCACTATAGGCTGAAAAAATGTAACCTCCCTGTTGTTTTTATTAAAACTGAATGCTTGCTGCTAGCTACATTAAGCACAAGACAAAGAGCCAGAGCTCCTGAACTCAGACCTGGGACAGCCTAATGTTACCCCCTTTCCCCTCTCTCCTCAGCGGACTTCGCCCCAGCTAGTTATTATTTACGATGGATAAATTTATGGAATAATTCCTGAGAGGAAGGTTATTCAGTTCCTCAAGGTGAAAATGGATACGTTTAGCACTTAATGAATCCGGCCTGGCCCTCTCCCCCCATATATCAGCATGTTATTAAGCCGTTTTAAAATCCCATTATGGTGTTTCTCCTTGAACAAGTCATGCTTTTATGGGACTGGCCTGTCTTTAAAACTGACCTTTTTTCCGCTCGCCTCCAGAGTTGGACAGTAAAAGAAAATATGTTGGACGGAGAGAAAAAATGTTGATCCTGGACTCTCTCAAACATTTTTCAGGGGCTTTCAGGGGCATCTCTTAGTCAGGATTTGTGTGGGAGCGAAGCTGTTGCCGCGGTGATAAAAAGGAGGTTTCGGATAGCTGAAGTGGTTGTTAAGAGCGCAAATTCCAAATCCTTGGCACATGTCTACAACCCCTAGCTCATCTTTATCAAAATTCAGCCTGCTGTGTAGCTATTAGCAATTTGTTATGGATTCAATGGAGGATTAACACAAATGGTACAAGATGGACTCTCTTGTTTGTCTCGAAGCAGTGAAACTAGTTATCTTTAAACTTCAGTGTTGTGATGGCTTTAATGTGATTTATTTTAAATGGTGGTGTTCGTTAAAGGATCTAGAATTAGCAGCCTTCCTTTGGAGCTAATTACTTATCTAGTTAGTCAGACTTTGTTATTGGACACTCTCTGTGGCACTCTTTACTCTTCTTGGGTCTTTTTAAATATTAATTTATAGATATTTATCATGAAGTAAAGGCCAGTGGCGATGGCAGTAACAGCTTGTGTTTACTCCATAGATTTTTGCTTATGTTTTTACTTGACCTTTTATTGTTCAGCCTTCCTGGTGCTCTTTTAGCATCTTAAAGGAAAGACCTTTGGGATCTTCAGCAAAGGTCATAGGGGTCAAAGTGTCTTCTTTTTGTTTAGGTTTTTGCAGTAGGAGGCTAGCGGAGAATAATGAAAAAAGAGATCAAGCTATAGAAATACCGGGAAGAGAAATACAGAACACAAAGAGTGTAGTGACAGAGGTTTCTAATCCAACAAATGCCATTCTTATCAGGTTCTAGTGGATTACTGTGAGCCCTCCTAACCACAGAATCCTTCGCTGCCAGACACTCTCCAGAGCCTAAGGGCCAGCCAGGGATCAATAGGGCCGCATTGATCCCCTCTCTCCTGAGGCAGCCTCCACTTTTATTGTTGTTGCATTTCACTTCACCCTCACCATCACTGCCACACTGCTCCTGTGCACGCATGGCAGTATGAGCAGAGAAAACTTTTGGACAGTGTACATCTTCTTTGTTGTATTTTCTTTGGTCTTCTGCTTGGTTTGCTGTAGAGCCTGCAAAACCTTCCTGCCCTTAGGTGGTCTTGCCGTTGGAGAATTGCTTGACACTTTGGACACTGTTAGCCGCTTTTGCTAACAAATGCCTGAACTAACCCCTGCGTGTCTTGCTTGTTTTTTTCTTTCACAGATGACTCGCCCCATCCAGGTGAAGCCGGCCGACAGCGAGAGCCGTGGAGGTAGTTGTCTTCCTTTTTCTCACGTGCTTTATGTAGCTATATTTGCACTAGCTTATCCCTCCCACCCTACAACCCCCACTGCTTTTCTTTCCCCCTCGTTCTTGTTTCTCACTTGCTCACTTACTCTCTCTCTCACTCACTCACTCTGTGTCGGTCTGATGGATGTCCAGAGTATTCATTTTAATTAAGCAGGACGCGCTTCTACTGAATGGAAAGGAAGTGGCTTCTGTTGCCTGTCTAACCTTGCTCCCCCTGCCAAGCCCATTAACGACACACTGTAAATTAAAAAGTAATTAGCTGGGATATTGGGACGGCAGCCCTGGGCCCCGAACTCCCAACTAGATGTCTGGTCAAGCGGAGGGGGTATATTGTAAACAAGAGGTGTAAACGCCATTGGGATATGGGGGTTGGGTGGAGGAGGATGCACAGCTTGCCAAACAATCAATTATATTGCAAGGTCTTTGCCAAGACCTTCATTTATTTACTCACTTAATGCGCTCTCTTTTGATCTTGTCCATGTGATCTAAGTTGTTATTTTATGTGGATCTGGGTGCATGTTGACGTGGTGCAAATGCATACTGTTAGTAGGGCTGCACAATATGGGCAAATTATAATAATGCAATTATGTACAATTATACACAGTAATTGCACAATCCAATAAAACATATACAAATAATTTGAATTATTTTGACCAAATTTGATCTACACTTTTTGCTGTCTTGCTCATATTCATGTGCAGAGCTGTAAACATACCAAACATTTATTGATTTGTCCATGGGATTTACCTATTGCCTATGGCAGGTTACCTTTTACATACCCTGGTCAACATTGCGATAATGATTACCAGACGATATATTGTGCTGCTCTGGTTGGTGGAGTTATCTGGTGCGACAAGGTGTTAACAAGAGACTTGCTTTAAGTGGTGTTCTGCTGGCACTCTCTTGTTCTCTTGAGATGGCACAGAGATCCAGTTTTTCGGCTGATGAATCCAAAGAGCATGGCAGCTAGCAACATGTTCTGGACTGTTCCACCATTCTACAGAAAGAAAAGCTTTCTGTATTTCTCTGCAAGGGCTCCCAATTTGGCCGAAATGGTCCATCCCAGCAGTATACAAGCAGGTCTTACTCTGTGGAGATTGATGCCCCATAAAGCTTCATTGATTTTGCCATTGTGGAGGTGTGTGTTCGCATTAACCACGACACTCAGCTGTCTTTGGACTTCCCTGCAAGTGGCCGGCTTTAGCACTCCCCAGGCTCCCCTTGGCCGTCCTCAGGCCCCCTTATTGCCTGACTCCTGGTGATCCTGCTGGAGATGGAGAGCGTGCTTAGGCCAGACCCAATAGTTACACATCATCTTAAATGAACAGGTCAGAGTAGCTCCTCAGGAGCAATCTAACACCAATGTGACTTTAACGGTTTGGGCCGATTTCTAACAATCCCCAGCCTTGTCCTGCAGAATCCTCTTGGTTGCATGTGCAGTGGGGCTGTTTGAGGTACTGAGCAGTAATGTGTTCATTCTACATGGGGGTATTGCTCCAGTCCCTGAGGTGGTGGAAGATCCAAGCAGAAGAACTTAATTATGCTTCTTGTAATAATGGCAAGATGGCACCAGGGATGGACAATGGTTGTTCTCTGGGGTTGGAGAAGCATGGCTGGTGGAACCCAAAGTGGCTCCAATTCTAATTACTCTCATAATCTCATTAAGTGGTTTAAAGGTCATTGCACCTGTTTGAAGAAAAAAAAGGTCCAGGCATATCTTCTCAGAGGGCCCCATCTAAACCTTAAGAAACCTTAGTCCACATGGACTATCTGTCTCTAGTTATTAAGACTGCAAAGATAATGTGATTAAATTGTCTTTCTCAATTCGTTTTTCTTATTACACTGGGTTGTCTCTGCTGCTCAGATGCATAAAGATCTCCTCGATGGGTCATCTGGTTGACACACTGCCCGGTTAAATTAAGACGGTGGTGCGTTATCATTAAAAGTACACTGAATGATGACAGGTTGCAACCTTGAGTTTATGAAGATGCCGTAACTGGTTGTGATATCACTGTTGTCAGTAGAGTGAAATTATCAGGTCTACGCGCTTAATGAATGCAGTTGGTACCTTCAGTTTGGCTGCTATTCCTCTAAGGAAACAATTTTGCCAAGGAAAACGATAGAACTAGCAAATAAGTGGGGTTGTTTTCCAGAAATGAGTGCTTTTCATTCGACCGGGCCAGCAATTCACAGTGGTTGGAAGCGGGTGGCATCTCGAAAATTAAAAAGAATTTGAATGAGGTTCCAAATACGCCATCCGTGTTCTTATTTTTACTTCACGGCTCTCTAGATGACATATGTTTATTGAATACTGTTCTATCCTTGCTCGGATACACGTATATTTTCTCTATCCCTCTCTCTCTCTCTCTCTCTCTCTCTCTCTCTCTCTCTCTCTCTCTCTCTCTCCCTCTCTCTCTTTCTCTCCCCCCAGTGCTCTGATATGAAACAGATTGATTTTACTTCAGAGGCAAGGCTGATGACTGGCGCTGGCTGGATATAAAGGTGGTTGCTATTGCTTTTTGAAGGGCTGTTCAATGCCCCTCGGAGGCCTTTGAGCCCTAACAGAGGATAAATCAGCTTTAGCCCCTTTGATTTCCACCCTCCTTATGCCCATCCCCCTTGTACAGATGCCCCCAAAATCTCACCTTCCCCTCTGTTTTATTTTATTTTTTTGATGAAGTCCAAAAGCCAGGATTTCATGTCTTAATTTTCCCTCTTAGCTTGCCTGTCTGTCCATCTGTCAGTTGTCTGGTTGTCCATTTGTAGCACTTCAAGGAGGTTTCTGTAGACAGAAGGTTGGCTGTCAACAAGGAATCATGGTTGAGTTCAGCTTATGTTCTACTCACTGGGGATGTAACCAAATACGAATACATTATTCAGAATGAACAGATAATGAGCTCAGATTTATGCCCCCTTCTAATTTACACCACACCCACTTGTGATTCAAATGTGTGATTTAAATTTGAATCTAATAGAATACATTAGAATGCAGATACAGATATTTTGAGCACTAAACAGATGCATAGCACCATGAACACATTTTCATAGTTTGACCCCTCAAACCATCCCTGGTTCCAGCTTGAAGTGCAGTTGCTGTGGCCATGGTTCTGCAGCTGTGTAGCTCTGTTGTTCAAATGATGCTTTTAAATGGCAGCTTTCATTGAGGGCTCTCATGACAAAAGTTAGGTCCATCTACTGCTATGCTATGAATTTATTCATCACTGAAGTGCATTGAGTCTCGGGTCAGATGTGTCATTTACAAGTCAAACATATCACTGGTGTGAATAACATCAGAAGCAGAAGCGGAAGCATTAGCAGATTATGAAGCTGGCAGATGAACTATGGATTAGTCAACAACCTACAAACTAACAAAAGCTAGTTTCCCTTAAAACAAAATGTGACACAGTATGAACAGCGAGAGCTCCAAAGGGGAGGAGGCAGAACATGCAGTCGCTGTTAAACTGTAAACTGTAAACTGTAAACTGTAAATTATGTCACACTAATTTATTGTCAGTAATTTAATTCAAGTTCAAATGTTGTAATTCAATATCCAGTTTAAGCTAATTGTGTTCACTCAAATAGTTTGAACAAAATTAGGAAATGATATGTAAACCTCCCTACCATTCCTTTTCTGAAAACATATAGTGGCCACCAGGTTTTCTGCCATTTTTTTTCTACCTGATTTTGCTCTACCTCTACAAGTCCTTCCTTGTTTGATGGCCAAGATTCAGCCTTCCTTCCTTTTTCTTGTGTTAATCAATTAATACAATCCGACCTTTGCCAAAATTTGATTCCTTAAACTTTTCTACAACACAAAGTGGTTGGCAAAGGCCTACCAGTTTATCCTATTGCTCAAATGCAGCATAGTAACTCAGTGTTTTAAATGTTCAAATGTGTTTTTAATTAATGTAATGGCCCAATTCAACTAATTTAGTACAGACTCAGTAATTACTACTTAGCCTCTGATAAGCTTATTTGGGCTATCCAAATATCCTATTCATTTGTTTAATCCTAGTGGAAAATAATGAAAATCAATCAAAATGATGAACTAAATAATTGCTAAATTATCACTGACGCTACAGTGTTTTAGTGCAATTAGAATAATTTGGAAGCTCCAGTTATTCCTTGCATTGTGATAGAATTTCATGACGAGTGGACCAACAGAAGAATAAAGACTTGTTAAATCAACTTCTGTCATGAGTGAAGAAAGTTTTCACCTTCTCCTGTACAGTGGCTATTTGGAGATACAACGTGTTCCAACAGAAACTACAGATAAGTAGTTAAATATAAGTAGCTAAAAACTTTAGATTAATTCTTTAGATTAAACGATAAAAGTCAGGCTACACTGTTCAGCTCTGAAAGGCTTATAGTGACATCACTATGATGATATAGCTTAAAAGCTATGTTGTATTGCTTTGCTGCACTCCTCAGTCTTTGCTGAGGAAGAGGGCAAAGGAGGGGGCAGCGTAGTGGAGACACTGAGCGTTTCCTGGAGAGACATAAAGAGAAACCGTAGATTGCTTGCTTAGATTGCACTCAGTCGGGTATAAATGCAAGGCTACCTGGGAAAGAAGGAGAAGGATAATGTTGTGCTAATCCCTGTGTGAGGTTCAACACTGAGTCACATGGTAAAAATACTCGCAGGCCTAGGGACTGGCGCTAAAAACGTTTCTCACAAAGCAGAGACGTGTCTTATGACTTGAAACATGAATGGTCTGTTTTCCAGTGCTCAGAGGCTGTGCAGTTTGGAGCATTCTTTGGGGCCTCTATGGATTGGGAGGATTGGATGTTTAATCCCTCCTTTGCAAACAATTGATTCAGCTTTAGTGTTCACATTGTGCTTTTACATTGCAGGTTACATGGTTAGTGCTCTCCTCCAGGTGAGATGAGGTATCGCCAATAATATGTGATTAGAACTGGAAAAAGACAAAAGAGCTGTTTTACCAGTTTAGGAAAATTCCTGCGCAACTGAAGCGTTGAGATGTAAACTAGATGTAAAGTCTTTCAAAATGTTTTGATCTGAAATTGTGAATTGTAGAGGACACTGGTATCTTGGGAGAACCATGTTATGTTGGCTAGTCCAGTGTTGGCAGGCTACTAAATCCCCTATGTGCTGTTGATGCAAGCTTTAATGACAACATAGCATCAAAATAGTTCTTTCTCTGGAAATGCTGTTTTCTAGTTTGAAATGCTGTTTTCTAGTTTTCTGTTTCTCGGGTGGTTGGGGTAGCTCAGTGTGTAACACCACTACTCAGGGTGCCACCTCTACGTGTGGGAGACTGGGGTTCGAATCCCAGTCTGGGTGACTATGCTGAGCTACACCAATAAGAGTCCTTGGGCAAGACTCCTAACACTCTGTTGGCCTACCTGTAATCATTAACCTTGTAAGTTGCTCTGGATAAGAGCGTCAGCTAAATGTAGTTTGGTAATGCACTCTTCCACACGTTAATTGAAATTATACTCGTCTGCTCTTTTGTTATTAGTTTAAAGAACATGAAGAATAACTTACACTGTTTCACCAGTTTTCTACATTATTATATTGCCAGAGGTTTTTCAGATGTATTCAAAGCATAGTTACAGTTGCTAGACTATGACAGACTAACTGTGTAAGCCAGTTTGCTACAGCACCACTCTAAGGCAGATCCGTCCTGTGTCCATAGTTAGTCAATGATCCCAAACCCAGCAGCCAGTTATGGGTGAAGCAGACTAAACAGTGTCGCTTCCCTGAATTTGTATTTGAGCATCACTTAACAAACAGCAGGGTATTATAATAAGTTTTTTCTTATAATAATAAATTCATTTTTGGGACCTCTTCCTGAATTTTGATTTTGAGACATTGAGAGGGTGCAAGAGGTTACTTCCTGGACCCATTCTATTTCGTCCCTTGAAGATAGGTGCAAGATGTTGTTTGCTCTGTGCACTATTCTGCATCATAATGTCCAGCTTGTATGTATATGTATAATAATTTAAAAACAATGTTTCATTCATTGGGATATGTATTTGTAATCCTTTCATGCAGTACATTAAATACAATAAATGCTTTGAATATCTGTTTTTTATTACTAGTGAACAATTCTGACTCACTTATCTTTCCTAGGATGACACGATCTGCTTCAAAGCTCTATATAAAGACTATAGTTCCATTTTAATGATTGATTTACATAGTATTTCTGGATTCTGGAAATTCCTTGTTAGGAATTAATTAATATGTAAATAGTTCCCAATTCATATTCTCCAAAAGGGCGGCAATCTATATATGTAAAATATTCTCTAAAAATGTATAGAAAAAGATTACTGCTGCTATACATATTTGTAGCCATTTTTATAGTTACCAGTATGTAATACAGTGTCAACCACATAAGCCCATCTACCTGAGCATGAACTCATAACCAATATATACCTAGCATATGAATTCAAACCACCGAATCATGCCTTTTTATCAGGATGCCTACATATTCTCTCTGCCCAACTAAGTCTGCGACATACACCCACACACACAGAGTCCTAATCACACGCATGCAAAGCAGTGTTGGGGAATTCATTTCGGTACCCGCACTGGGCTGCATGAGAGGACCACCAAAGGTTACTGTTGAACACGAGAAGTAAAGGTCAGAAATCATGTTTAGTTTTCCTCCGGCTGCGAGGTAATTCCAGCCAGCAGATTGTGTCCCTGTTGAAGCGAGGCAGGGGAGGCCCGCTGCAGAAGGGCGTGCAGGCACAAGGTTATGCGGTCAGTGCTGCTGCCCGGCCCGCCGCTGTCACCCTCAATAAGAGCTGCTCCCTTATCACTACCACAATCACCTTGAGAAACAAACTCGTCTTCTTATCCCGTAGCAACAGGAGACTGGGACAGGGAAAAATCATACCTTGGGATGGGACAGGCCTTAGATTGGCTTTCCCAGCACTGCATATCTACACTAGTGATGACGTGCTAAAGCTTATTCATTCACTTTGTTCTTGTGTTCCACAAAGTGATAGTTTGCTGAGCATTTAACACAAATTCCCTCTTCTTCCAAATGCGGGTGATCAATCAACACATATTTGGTGTCCAAAGTCTGCTGTTGTAGCTTTGCATTGGCATCACAAGGCTAATTTAGCTAACAAAGAGCTGGCAGGTTAGCACTGTGCACCTAAATTATGACATACTTGCCTCAAAACATGTACATTTCTCAAGTATGCTCAAATGGACTTGCATGTGTGTTTTTTCACATGGACTAACATGCTATTACTTATAAAAATGGACGAAAGTATGTACCAAAATTAGGCTACTTTTGTAGCTAGCTAAGTACTTTTACCCAGACAGCAGCGTGTTGTACAGCGTCAGAAGCTTTTTTACAGTTTTTTGGCAATTACTTTTTTGCATGCTGTTAATTGAAGTGGTATAAGCTTAAATGAATTGTTAGATACATTGACTCCAGTGGCAATTAAAGATGCTTACACATCTCAGATGATTAACTACATTATGACCATAAGAGGACAACAGTGCAAAATGTAACAACAGGTATACTGAATTTTCGAGCAGTGCAACTCTAACTCTTTTATGTGTTCTTATCACTAGTGCTTGCTTTTAGGATAACAACAAACACACATCTGTAATAACAGAACCAATGCTTACAGGTAATCTATATGCTCCGCCATCTTGTTTATTGCTGTGTAATGCCTTTTGTTGGCAGTGATGTCATATCCTTTGATGTTCCTTGGTTCCAGTAATGCTGGTGCAAATGCAGGCTGGTTCCCTGGAAAGCACCAAGGTTCTAAGAAGCCTGAATGGAACCAGTTAAAAAAACAGGTTTTTATTGGTTCAATAAAAATCAAGTGCTTATAATGGTGGTGATAGAAACCAGACTTCTGAAGCATTTAATGCCCTTTACACAATGTTCTTACATGTATGACAGGGAGATACATGCAGGCTAAAATATTACCCAACGACACCATTAATCACCATTACATTTTACTAGTATCAACATTACATATAAACACATATAATACACTCAGAGAACACATGTTCAAACCACACTGGTGGTTTTGAAAGACAAATGCAATGCCTGTATTTCAGATGTAGACATCCCAACCCATGGTTCGTATTACCACGACTGTAAACAAATCTGACTTAGCAATTTTCAGCTATTTAGAAAAGTTTTTGAAAAAATTCATGAAATTATCATTAAAATATTATTGTTTCTATGGTGCATTACTGCTCTGCCCTTAATTTTGCGAACGTGTTGCTGTTATAGAGGCAAATCCTGCAGCCCTGATTCGTATATGCCTGTGCAGAGTGTGTGCTAGCTGTGTGGCTGGAGGCTCTTGTTGAGAGGGGTGTGTGAGAGTGTTGCTGGTTGATTGCATGCGCTCTGAAGGAGCCTCTCTGGGTGTTGTGATTGGCCGTTTGGGTCAGAAGGAGCCCAGCCAAATCACGGCAATCACCAGCCTGCTCGCTCTCTCAGCGCTAATGACGCTCCTTCATATGCAGCCGCCTCATTAAAGCCTGCACGGCCTCCGCTGCCCCTCACTCTCTCCCTCGTTCTCTCTCTTGCTGTCTTTCTCTCTCTCTCTCTCCTCAAACCCACACCAGAAACTCACACATTGATATTCCAAAGTTTAGAATCAGTCAATATTAGAAACCCGGTTTCTTTTCAGATACAGTTGTATGTTTGGGCACCCATGGAAATAAGTTAACACATCCTCTGTATCCTCTGAGACACGTTCCTGCACAATATAATAATAATAATTATGGCTTCTAAATATATCAGTTGTGGCTTGTACAAATATTATGGCATACTTTTTGTTTGTCTAATATGTTAAACTCAACAAATTAATATAAATAGTGGACAAAATTTTGTAGACATATGCTATCCCTAAATATGTCTTCTGTAGAGCAAGTGTTGACTTATTTGCACTTAGAAAATGATCAACATATGTAGTGTGACTGAGGTGTTCAAACCTTGGGCATGTTTAAGATGATTCCAAATGCTGTATAATATGTTTTGAATAACTAGTAGGAAAATAAATGAAGTAAAGAAATGTTAGGAGAAAATCTAGAATGATGAAGAGAGCAGTAAATGACCCTAGAAGGACAGAAATCTGCCAGTGAAAAAGTTAAAAAGTTTTAAGTTCCTTGAATCTGCATAATATGCATTTTTTACATAGACATTTAATACATATGCTTATAATATACATTTATTTCTTTAAATGACATGAGTTTAACTGAGTTAAGTCAGCTGTTTGAATGTTTTCATATTGTATTATATAGGTTAAATGTATTATTTGAAACACCAATGGGCATTCCTTTGCAAAGGCAGAATCGGACGAGCCACATCATGCTGGAAGGGAGGGTACTTGTAGATTGTTTTCACGCCAGATTCAAATCAGTGTTTTGGTTCCTGTGCCATTGTACCTTTTTTTTTTTGGCTTGGTTGGATTCACAGTACAACAGAAAAAGAGCACCAAATTACACATGTAATTGCTTACGATTGGTCAGAATTTTGGCAAATCCTTTTTGGCATTTGCCAAATGGCTCTCCATTTGAGCCAAAAATTCATGCATTGAAACAGAGACAGAGAATAGAGCTTACTTGATATTGGCTCCTTTTTGATTGGCCTGTAAAGGTTTTTAAAAAATTTTAAACATTTTGACCACATTTTGCTGATGCAATACATCTGCAATCTGTGTGCTAAAATGAAAGCCAATGCGTCTCTATTATTTTATTGCTTTATCTCGTTATTAGCGGTAGCCTGTGCTGAGGATTTGAGTGTCTATAAAGGCAAGGCTACTTTATTTACATGGCACCTTTCATACACTGTGGTTATAACTCTCAATTTTATATGCTCGAGTCAGAGAGGAGCTGGTGGTGGGCTGGAGCAGCCCAGATGGGGCGGGGTAGGCTTTGGGCTCAGTGCAGGGCGAGCAGCTCCATCAGCAGATGGGAGGAGATTAGGCCTGACTAGCTGTAGAGCCGCATGGAGACCCAGCAGCCTCCAGAAAGTTCCACACAGTCATTGCACCATCTGAGAGCTTACTGTAGACTTGATAAACACTGGTTCACTGCTGAAGTATCTCCACAAGTGCGCTAAATAAAACGTGAATATGAATATATATGAAAATCCAGGACATTGTAATGACTGATAAAAATGACTGTTGTTAAGGAATCACTGGAGATGATGATTTTTTCAACAATGCATTTTTTTTTGCATTATCCAGCTAGAGAGAGAAAAACAGCTCATCCTGTATTATATTCCACAAAGTGTTTTGTAGTTTTATCATTGTCAATATGTATCATCTATATACACTGAAGTTACAATCTTCATCAAAAGAATAGTTGCACCCAGAAGGAGGTGGATTGCAATGAACGAAGAAAAAAACTTAACAGCAAAAATAAATGAGAAAAAAAGAAAAAAAATGATATGGGCAATATTTATTGAGCTACACATACAGAAGTAGTGTCTCTTGATGTAGCAAACATGGAGTTGGTGGTGTCCTGTGAAAATCCATCCCATGCAACTTGAAAATTCTCATGGATTTCCTGCAGATTTTGCAGTAGGACTGTAGACGCCAGTGGATAACACCACTACCCACCAGGGAAGTCACCACCACATGTGGGAGACTGGGGTTCAAATCCCGGTATGGATGACTACACTGTGCTACACGCCTTGAGCAAAACTCCTAACACTACACTGGCCTACCTGTAATATGATTTACATTGTAAGTCGCTCTGGATAAGAGCGTCAGGTAAATGTGTGACAACAAACCATTCATCTTGGTGCTGACCTCAAAGACTTATTTGGTGTCTCCACCATCACTGAAGATTACCTGCTGCCATTCTTAGTCACTTTATGACACTCTTGTACGACAGCATTACATTTGGAGATATGGTTTTAAGGGCAGCCATTGTAACAGTCTGCGCAGATGTATTCATGTCAGTAGTGCTGGGACAGGATGACTCATAGGGCCTTACTGCTTGCTGAATGTCCACAGTCATGGCTGCTAGGTCAGTCAGGTACAGCGATAAAGCCCGTCCTTGCTCAAATCCCATGCATGGTTAAGCATGAAAGTTGGGTCATTCACATGTCTCATGATGTCAAACCTACCCACCAAGTTTTAATCCTGTTGGTGGATTCCCTCTGGGATCATGAGTGTATTTTCACTGTCAGTATGCATCAGATGGATGCTTTCCTTGTCTTTAAACTAGAAATTCTCTTTCTACAGACTACTGTGGCTCAACTGTATGAAGAAAGGAGACACATTTACAACAGATGACTTCTTTTTAGACTTTGGCCAGAGTTCCTTTACAGAAACTCTAAAAAAAAGCACCTCAGGACCATTTCTATTAGCCCATTCATTGGGAAATGTTCACATGGTATAAAGGCCACCCTTTTCAAATGGCGAGCACAAACAGAACAGATAGCAGAGCCATGAGGTTTCGTGTCAGGGATTGCCTTTCAGAGTTTTTTCAGGTCAGGTTCCTGAGGACTAAAGATGGCATGGTTTTGTATGTTGCTACAAATGCCACATGTATAAAGGTTTGTGTGGTCAACTGCAGTGGGTGAGTACATCATCAGTTCATTCCACTATACCACTCCTGTAAAGCTAAATGGCACATAAACCAACCTGTACCCTCTTTGTGCGATACAAGGAGCACGAACAGAATAAAAATATATGGAATGGTATAGTTTCCTCCACCCTTACCTTTCTTTTCTGCCACCCTAAATACTGACTAAGAGGAATAGAAGTAGAGGGAGAGGGAGCACTTACGTCTTTTCCAATCCTTAGGACAATGAAAGTAACAATCCAAGTATTTCCAGAGCTATTCATTTATCTGAAAGAGAGCTTTTCAATGAATGCACTTTCCTTTGTGTTCCCTTTTAAACTCCATAATTCAGTACAGTTCAATTTCATCCGGTTCAAGGATCTAAAACACTCTAAAGAAGTCAGGTGAATGGAAAGTACATGAGGCATTTCAGCGAAACTCGAATGGCTGGGCCTTTATTCTTTCTTTCTTTCCTTTTTCACGGAGACACTTAGCAATGTGCACATGACGAGACTAATGGATTTTTGGATGGAAGGAGGGATTTTGGATTGGGGTGGGGGGGTGGGGAATGGATTAAGAACGTGGGTAGCCATAGACTCAACGTAAGACAATGTCATCTGTAGCTACTCCTTTATCTGCCCTCGCTTCAGAAATTGGCACTGATCCTCAGTGCTGTCGTGTGATTCATCAGTATCTGAAAACATGAGCATGAGGCTGCAGATTAATGCTGTATTGCTCCATCTTGCCAATAAGCTGCACTCCACTCCTCAGGCGTTCCTTAGCCTGGATTTATTACTGTCAGTTAGTGCTTAATACTTATTTATTTTTGAGTATAAACTTTCTAAAATAATTTCTTTGTTAACAATATAATATATTATGATCACGTTTAAATGGATAATATTACATTTACACTGTATGTTACTATAGATAGTTGATTTATATGACATAGATATTTAATCACTTGGATAACTGTGACTTTAACTGCATGTGAGCATTCACAAGGCTACATAACAACTACATAAGCCTCTAATGAACAACTGACACAAAACCACAAAGCAGTAGCTGTTATAAAAACTGTTCTCATGCTGTTTCCCTTAGCAAGTGTTTTGATAACTGACGCTTGTAGAAGCCTTTATTCGAAGGTGTATGTCGGCTGCCATAGGCTTATGTATGTGTTGTGGAGACATCTAAATGCTGCTCATCAGTCTTGTGTGCATAATTTCTAAAACAGTCAAACAATTGAAACATCTGACCAGATTATCTTGTGTATCTTAGCGTGATTAATCTCATTCGTCTTATTTGCACAAATTTGCCCCTAAAGAAAGATAATTTTTTAATTTGAAAGTAGTGCTTTTTATCATATTTAAAATGAATATCAGCACAATGTTTTTTTTCTCTTTCAGTAATCCAGAAACATTGTTTTCACTGTGTAAATACACATAAACAGTGATTTCCAGTTTTCAACCCCTACATCCAGGTAGAGCAATGAGGGGAAATATGTTCCATCCAATAACTGTACATACCATATTCATGGTTCCAGCTCCTGCGTGGTTGATGTCGCACACTTTGACTCTCATTCAAACAGCATTCTGGTTACAGTGGGGTCTCTCAGGTGGAACTGGAGCTTTTGTTAGTTTGCATCTTGTTGATTTATTGGACAAATATGAGCACTGTACAGCATAGTCAGCTGAAGGTGCTGAAGGTAGTGCTTTCTAAAGCTCTATTCGGACAGGATTAGTTTTACATGGCCAGGTAGGGTAATGTAATTATTTCTGGAGTTTCTCAGTGATTTTAGTCCTGCCCAAATGTGCCATGTCAGTCATTTTTACTGACTGCAAGCTCCTGCGTAAAGAGTCCTGTGCCTTTCATCTTCCGTAAAACAAGCCGCAAAGATAACCACAGGTTATATTAATCCCATGTGAATTTACATGTGTGTAAATATTCCTTCATCGTCTGGAACTGAGTTTTGTTTTTTGGAAACATTATTTGGAGGAGCCTGTGGGGGCATTTAGTTTCATCATGCATAGCACAGATACCTCAGGTCATTCAAGTTCCCCATGTAAAACTAATCCTGTCCGAATGGGGCTTATGCCATATAAAGGCTAGAGGCCACAATACAATACAATGCAACACAATAGAATAGCAATTTCTATCATAGCAACATGCCACTGGTGAACAGCTAGATTTCAGTTTGCAGTCCTGTAGTTTGTTTAAAGGGTCAAACTAGGAAAATGTATTAGCTGTGTTAAAGAATATATAAGAATATAATGTGCATAATAAACATGTAATTAATATGTTATTAGCATATTATTAGCATGTTAACTTGTTAACAGTACAAGTAATTACATGTTAATTTTGTTAGTAAGGTAACAATTTATGTTCATGTTCAGTTTATGTTCTATATCAGCAAGTTCAGATGTGGACATGCAAAATGAAGAAGAACATTAAAAACAGGAGATACATATTACATTATATAACACTAATGCAATTATTTGAAATGAACTTAAAGTCATGGCAAATAAAACTCTTTTGCTAAATGAACAAGAATGTGGTGTGGCTTGAAAGTTCAGAATTTTTTTCCACAGCTTTTCAGTTTCAACACGCTGTAAATGACAAACAATAAAATGTAAGAAAAGTGGGACCTAGGAGGGTTAAATTCTTTCACTTTCTCCTTCTTTTTTGCTCCTCTCATTCCCCACCTCCATCCATCTGTCTGCAAGACCTGCCGCAGATCGTTTACAGCTCCATTATTTATGATGCCCACCGCACTTCCAAAAATAGCCTCGTGGCAGACAGCCGTTAGACCTTGGATCAAAACTAGGCCTGGCCAGGACTCACAGGGGCAGTGCCCCATTATGCTAAAGTCATGCTGCTTTCAGAAGGTGCGGAGAAGAGTACTAAACAGTGCTCACTACTGCTTACGACTTAGCATGCTGGGGTCCGGTGCAGCCCAGCGCTTCCCCTGCTGGGGAAAGCAAACGAGCATGCAGGTAAATGGCCAGAGTAGAGCTCATTGGGCAGCTGTAAAAAGCATTGCAGTCAGAGGAGCTGTAACCTTTGCCGTGGAGCGTGAAGGAACTTCCAGTACATTAGCATTGCTAACTCGGCTCTGTAGCTAACCCATACCTGTGGATCTGCTAATGTCACTCAGTGGAATGTTGTTATTCCTCAATGTTCTGACTGTTTTGTCCTCTCTTGCTGTGTTTCAGCTTTAATTTAAAGGTCAGGTTCATGATCTCAGCCTGTTCTCAGTTATTACGTTCCATACTGATGGTCTTTTGATAAGCCCTATCAGCAGCGCTAGACATTGTTTGCTTGCTATAGCCGTAATGTTGAGCTGTGTCCAACAGAGAGTCTGTGCTGTCAGTGTGGGCCAGAAGAAATACATAAAACAGCTTTGCTCCTCAAAGGCAATCTTGAGAAAAGATAATGCATTCAGAGCAGAGGAAGAGTCTTAGGAGCTACAGTGCTGGCCTGGCTGATTGCTTTCTGGTAATAAACATGAAGGGAAGGCTAAGAACACAAAGGCGGCCGAGGGCTTCAAATGGCCGCCCTACCTTTGGCTACTGGAACCCTGACCTGACACCTGAACCAATCTTTTTTTTTTTTTTCCTGTCGAGAACATGAACTTCAAAGAGCACTTTGATGGCGGGGGAGGCTCATTGGCGAGATCAGAGCCCCAGTGGCTTTTCTCTCCAGATTAGCCTCCTCCAAGTGAACTCCCGGCTAATGACAGAGATGCACTATCATGAAAAGCAGCCGGAGATCGCGGTGTAAGGGAGGACAGACGTGATCAGCAGGAGAAATTGCTGCGAAAAACTCCCACGCACGCGCTGCCGATGGAAGGGCAGGCTGAGATAAGAGCTTCCTGTCTCCTTCGTTCTTTCATGGCTTTTCAAACGACTAACTTTGTACCGAGCTCTTTCTGTGGACATCAGAGAGACTGTTTTTATCCCAACAGTTAAAATCCATTTGATCGTCATCATATCTTCATAAACCAGCTTCAAACAATAAACTCGAGTAATCAGCCAAGCGCCGTTCTTTGTCATAGTTTGTGCTCAAGCCCAGTTCCTCCTAACAATGCTAATGTGGTGGTGTTTACAATTGCCATGATTGCACTGATCAAGCAAGAAATGCTGATCATGGAGGCTCAAACTTTGCTTGTCTTGAAATTTATATGAATGGATATTGCATTATAAAGAGTCTGTTTTAAATAATAACAGACTTTCCTTAAAGTTACCGTGACATTTCATCTCAGGCTGCCCTTACACAGGAAAGTGTTCATGCAACAGTTTGATAGTTGCAGTTGCAGGAATTAAATTCACTAGTAGTAAGTCAAATTAACTGTCCATATACACTCATTATCAAAAATATAGGAAAACCCAGAGAGAAGTTTACAATGGCAATGCAATTGGGAAGGAAGATAAAGGTTACCAGAAACAATAAATCGTTAAACATTTAGACTGATATGGGCAATATTTATTGAGCTACATGTTACATGATAAAAACCAAGTGCATTTTAGTTTCATATTGTTTTTAATTTTACTTAACAAACCTTAGTGTATCACTGTTATTGTATCACAGTGGTGTCCCAATTTGACTTTCATTTCAGCAACCCTAAGGGAGGGATAAAGTTGTGCTCTATGGTAATACGGCAATGTTTTCAGCAAACGTTACATGCTGGTAACACTTCACTTGAGGCATGCCATATAACATCGACTTACCATCAATAAACATGTTAGGGCAGGTGAGATATATGTTTGATGACATGACAAGTAACAACATTTGGCAAAAATTTGCATCATGACATCTGTCCTGACATATTTACGGTTATGTCAAGTAAAGTCTTACCGTTGTGCTGTAAAATGTTTGTATTTGTAAACAGAGATGATGTGTTTTGTGGGAGGAGCTAAACTGGTGGCAGAAAGTGACAGTTAGTTTAGCAGTGTCAGGTAGGGGGATATAGGAATGAGTATCATTGCCTCCCCAGTTATTTTAATGCTTTGCCAGCAGATGACAGATTGCCGTACACTAATAGGCTAACCCTTAGCAATGGGATATGGTAACTAGACCCATACTTGCTGTCGGGTCAATGGGTCAAGGATCCAACTAAATGGCCAAACTTACAGTGGCCAGGCATCATCTTACACCTTGTGGAAAGAATATTGAGATTTGTCATATGTTTAATTAGAGAAGGTGCAGTTACAGAAGACATAGGCTATTACAAACAAGTCTCTTATAAATACAGACTTAAATCCACACAGCTTTTAATTGAATAGCCAAGATTAATGGAGTAATTGTAAGATCATTACTTTCAATATAAACATTTGTTTTTACAGCAGGCAGTGGTTCTGAATGCTAAAATTGCTTCATATATCTGTAGAGAACAGCCGGTTATCTCCAGGGGTTCCTGGTTGAGTACATTTGTGTGGCTGGCAGTGTTTCCAAATAGATGACAAGACAACATCATATAATGAATCAAAAAGATTTGAAAAGTATTGATTTTCTCCCCCTTGTGTGAGGCTTGCAGAGGCACTTGTGTTAGTCCATGAGTCACAGACACACATACACACACAAACTGTTCAATAGTCCCATGTTCTATTTATGTCGCCTGAGATTTAGAAAAATGGCATGGACTCCAATCTCTTTAAAGCCGTAATACGGACAAAAAACTTGGACCTGGTCATGGACATCTGCCTCCCATTAATGTTGTGAGGGAATAAGGGAGTAGCAAAATATGCTTGAGGGAGAATGTATTTAGTGGAGGCCTACTCGCCGGCTGCCGCTAATCTCTTAGAAACTGGGATTCATTTGGAGTGTGTAGGACCCTCAGACCACAGTGAAGGTGGGAATGGGCAAAGCCTGTGCTGATTTAATATGAGTGCACTCAGTGTGATAGAATAAATGATTCCATCAAACTGTAAGACAGCATGCTACTTTGTTAACCGTAACTATAATGGAATCGGTAACATTTAAAAGTTGCACTTACTGCTAATGATAACAAATGCATGGTGTTGTATTTCTCGCACAAAGCCCTTTGAAACAAGCTCAGAAATACTGTTGAAAGCACTGGTTCCATCTAGTTAATGCAATAAATTCCTAATACCATTCATTATTTCATTCTGTTAGTATGGCATGGACTGAAGCTCACCCACTTGTGTGTTGTGTCTGTCTCTGTGATAGAAAATGCAGTTGTAGACTCTTTGATTCAAATACAGTCTTTGAATGACTTTTGAAATGATACAAGGCCGAAAACGGGGCTACCATAGGAACTGCCTGGGTAATATATGTAACAATGGTGCTTGTATTTGTGAACCCTTTAGAACTTTCCATATTTCTGCTCACATATGATCTAACACATCATCACAATGCCACGAGTCCTAAAAGTAGATAACGAGAACCAAATTAAATTAAACAGTCAAAAATATTAGACAAGGTCATTAAATTGATTTATTGATGAAAATGATCCAATATTTTATATTTGTGAGTGGTAAAAATATGTGAACCTTTGGGATAATTTAAGGGTGAAATTAGAGTCAGTGGGTGTTCTCAATTGGATGACAGTCAGGGGTGAGTGGGCACCCTGTTTCATTTAAGAACAGGAATCTATCAAGGTCTGATCTTGGTATCATGGCATGAACAAATAAGATTTCTGAAAACCTCAGAAGAAGAATTGTTAATGCTCTCTAATAATGCATCTCTTTTTTGGACTCTATTCCATCCACAGTCAGACAGATTGTGTGCACATAGATGAAATTTAAGACCGTTATAACCCTCCACAGGAGTGGTCCACCAACACAGATCACGCCAAGGGCAAGGCATGTAATAGCCCACAAGGTCACAAAGGAACACAAGAAAACTTGTAAGCAACTAAAGGCCTTTCCTCTCACTTTGGTTAACGTTAATGTTAATGTGTCCATCATCAGGAGATCACCGAACAACAAGGGTGTGCATGGCAGGGTTGCAAGGAAAAAGAACATTCTAACGGAACATTCAGCAAATTCTAACGGATATCAGGATCCTTTCGCAATATCTGTTCGTGAGCTGAATCTCAAGACAATGCAGCTCATCCGTCAAGACAACTCTAAGCAATTAAGATGTTCTACCAAACAATAGTTAAAGAAGAGTGAAGTTGTGGAAAGAAAAATACCCTTAATTCAATATAAATGTAATGGAGGGACTGAAGAAAGCAGTTCATGGAAGTAAACCCACCAACACTGGGCTGAAGTTGTTTGTACAGAGGAATGGGCTAAAATTTCTCCAAGTCTGGGAAGGTCTGATAAACAGCAAAGGTGCATATACCTGCAGATCTGTCTAACACTTCTGTCTCAGTTATTTGGTTTGGTTCTCCCTAACTGCTTACCTAGGGTTCAGGAAAATCTAATGATGTTTAAAATCACATTTATACAGAAGTACGAAACCTTCTAAAGGGGGGTTACAAACTTGCATGGAATGTTACTCCCATTATAAACACCAAAGGTGTGTTTTGTTAACACACGCACCAAGCAGTGCAAATTCTAAACTTATAATCAAGACCATATTTGTATTCATAAGTAGAAAAACAACTGATGTTATCGTTGTATACAAAATATCTGCATCAGACTGCAACCTATACATTTAGACTTAGATTTAAAATAAATGTCAATAGTAATTTATATGTAACTAAATTACTACATAATTCCACAGTAGCAGTTAATAGTGAAGTAAAATGGCAATAATGATACTGAACTTGATGATGATTCCCACTGAGAAAATTTGAACAACCTCCATGAATAAGATGCCGGTCCGTTCTTTCAATGTATCCTTCCCTACTGCCTTTACCACATCTATTCTTAGCCTCGCTCATGTACAATCTGCATTATTAATCTGGCCAAAACAAGGCTCAGATATCTTTTCAAAGAGGAGTAAACAAGGAGCTTGTATGTTATTGTTATTCCTGTCCTTTCTCGCCTCTCCAATCCTTCTTCTCTGTCCTTTTTTCCCAGCACAGCTCAGAAAAATGGGGCCTGCTACTTTACACACTGGGCAGGTGCACCACTCGGCTGCACATGGCTTCGCCGAGGCGTGTGTGGCGATGGAATTACAAGCACGTCTTTAGTCTAAATATGCTGACAAATAACCCGCTTTACGCTTTTGCGCATCCAGCCCGTTTACTTGTTGAATAATGAACGTCCTTAAACGCTCGCTGTTTGCGGCCCCTCAGCAGGGCCTTCTTTCGTTCTAGGAATAACAGATGCAGCAATTTGCCATATTGTAGGTCAGGAGTCTGGTCTGTTTTCTTCATGGCTTTGAAAAGAAGGGGTGAAAGAAAAAAGCCTTGCCATTCTCTCCCTGCAAGGCCCTGGACCTAGCCGTCTGACGAAATGAAACGTGAAGGGGAAATAATCATAGATCACAATATTTTAGCTGTGCCGCAGATGCATCCTCGGATGTGGAGTCACGGGAACATCCTTCAGTCGCGTCTGATCTGCCATCAGTGTGAGCTTCTACATTTATCCTGGTGCCGCACTGCTGTGCACATCAGGCCGTGGCTAAAGGGTGACTGTAGCTGCAGGGAAAAACTCAACCTTTCGACCCTGAACACTGAGTGCCCTCACAGTCCAGGTGGTGCCTTAAGAAAAGTCTGGGTAAAAATCTAATATGTATAATTTTCCAAATCTCACCTGGTCAGTCAAGACATGTTTGACATTCTTTGCATATTTTTACGGTGAAGCTATAAGGCTATTGCGTACTGAGACTAGTTAGCATTCTGTAAACCAGAGATGTGGGCAGAAATGCTCTTTTTGGTGGTCCTTTGGGAAAATACAAGTCCTACAACCTGTACAGCTGTACAGTCATCAATTGAAAACAATCACAAAACCTAAATATGCTAAGCTAAAGCGCAATGACACAGTGAGTGAACCCAAAGTAAATGATGAATTTAAATAAGATGGCGAAAATGTGCAAATATAAGGAATTAAAGCACACTTAAATACCTATTAGGTACTAATAATCATAGCCAAAAGTATAATTCCACAGTGGGCATAAAGAACGATTATTATTCATTCATGTCTTACCTATGCATGCCTTGGCATTGTCACTCAGCCCATTTAAACATTTGTAATGAAAAGGCCTAACGATTTTTTAGAGAAGTGTTGATGGCTTTATGGTAGCTATGCTGCATTTGCATGTTTACATTGGAAAAAAATGCCCATTAATTTTTTAATAGTGCACCCATGACTATGCCTCGTTCCTCCAATAAACTCCCATTCATTTTCAGCTGCAACCAGCTAGCAACAAACCTAAGCTATGGATTCACTCTCCATGTTCTTCAGGAATGCCCTTTTCCACTTTTAACTGCAATGGCTCTGTAAGTTTCCATTGCTAGCTACATTATCCTCACAGTTTAAGTACAAGCCTAAACCTGAATGATTTCTTCTTTAATCTTCTCCTAATGTCAAATGGTGATTATATTAGGCTCTTGAACGCAAAGTTTTAGGAATGCAAAATGTTCTGAATCACAATAGCTCATTTGAACACAGAGAGCAGCGAATGTGCTTCGTTGGTGTTAGGAGTGAATTACAATAGCCTTTGATTTCATGTTTGATTTCGACTTCACCTCATTTCAGAGCTGACCCTTTCAATTAAGATGAATATAACACCCACCGAGCACATAATGCTGGAGAAAATAATAGCGATCACTGGGGATTGATGGCTGCATGCTGCTGTTTTTCTCGTGTTTGATGCCAGAGGAGTTCATTGAGAGGACCAGCAGGTGCGGTGCGACGGTTGGCAATGACTTTGCCATACCTATCTGAGGAACAGAGCTGCCATGTGTTCTGCAGCACCTCGAAGCAGATTATTGACGTGTTTGGAAACAGGAGGCCCTGGCAGGCTCCAGAGAGAACCAGCTGGATTAGCCTTGCCAGGACAGTGACAAGCCAGTGTTTTGGCACAGGCGCACGCCAGCTTTAGACTGGCTCCGGCACAGAGTCACTTATAGGTCCCATGTTAACATGGAGAGTGCACTGTACTGAGGGAGAGCATTTTGGAGCATCTGGAGGAGCTAGCCATGGTGTTTTAGGCCAGGCACAACCGTGACTGATTTGGACTGGCTTGTGTTGGGTATGAGTAAGAAATAAGCCTTGTGAGTACATGTTTTGCTTAAATTGAACGTCTGTTGCTTACTGCCTGGTTTACTAAGAATACCTGAATGTTTATGAACAGCTTATGGAGGTAATTGGAATGTGACAGAGATGACATTACATGACATTATTTTGACAAAGAGGTTTTTAAAATGATACATATTTGTTCAGGTTTTGCTCAGTTTAGTTTTCAGCTCTAACTTGAAGGGTCAAATATATGGGTTGTTTTACTACTATTGTCAGAACAAAACCTTCATAATCTTCATAATAATAGCTTTACAGGAAGAAATAAATATGTCTTTTATTGTATTTCAATGTAACTACACTTCCAACCAAGTCATTATTGGCTTATTTATTTGATCCACTCATCATGACACAATGTCATGATACAACCAGCATTTTTAAATCATCTCAAAAAAATTAAACAAAAGCACAAACGTTTTGTTCTGGAGTGTGACTTAAACTAATTTTTTCGAGAGTGCTAAATGCAAGCCCTTCGGACATTATAATGCCCCAGACTCAAAGAATAATTTTTTACACATATTTTCCCATATGATCTGTGTGCATTTCTACTTGAGTACATAAGTACAAAATGACTTATGCTCAGCAATAAAAGTACTGATTGCTGTTACAGTTCTATTGTCTTGGTGAACCGTTTCTATTTGGAGACCAGTGTGACCTAATACATGTTATTCAGTACTGCACACATACAATACATACAGATTTCCCCAAAAGTTTTGTTGAAGATGCTTCATAACTGTGTAATAATAAGGACAAATGCCTATCACTTTAAAGTCAGTACATTGTGAATTATATTAAAACATCTGTTTGTAAATACTTATATATTACTATATAGAGAAACGTACTGTGTTGCAGCTAGCTTAGCTCGGTAATGTTCCCGACTCCGTTTGTTTTTGGGTATTACCGTCAGAGAACGTTTGCTGTGGCCTGTCAGGTTTTACGTGGGATTTGGAATCGCCCATATGCGTTGCAGCACATAGGCGGGTAGCAGCGCCGTTAGCATTTTGCTGCTGGTGTCCCTGCCTGGGCCGTCAGGTTTTTTATTTTTAGCGTCGCCATTTTTTGGCCTGTGGACTAACAGTTTGCCGTGTTGGAGCAATCTACAAAGGTTGTGTACGCTACATGCTAGCGCCTCTAGCTCTTCAGGTGTTTGAGGTTCCTTGGGTTGGACAGCGTTCAACTCTTCGGTCGATAGCCGGACGGAAAACCAGAGGAGCTGTGGATTGTTCGTGAGTGTGCGGGGGGACATTGCGGGTGAGCTGGAGCTGGACAACACTGATTGTGAGTACAAATTGCCACTAAAAAACAAATTTCACTGCGTGTTGCAACGGGACTAATCAGGCCTGCAACCTTTGTTATTTTGTTCGTTTGGTTTTGCCGGCTTTTTGAAAAAAAAAAAGGCGGTATTATTAATTGACATTACTTTGTTCCAACATTGAAAGTAATCGGGAGAGTATTTTTTAGCTGTATTTTCAAGGTATATAATTTGCTAAAAGAATCCTTTAAGTTTGATCATTTGAAGTGTTTTTTCATATTCAATTGAAATTGGAGCTGTGTTTTACTTTGTTTCAAAGCAAAACCTTTCATTTCTATAATACACGATACTGTTTTTTATATTCTGTCTGACTCCACTCATTGGGTATATTGTAGGCGTGGCACACAAACAACTTAGATACGGGTGGTTAAGTTACAGGGGTAATACAGATAACCTAACTGGTGAGAACCATACCCACGAGCTCAGGTTAAATAAATATCTACACCCTCTCTGGTAAAAGAGGGCTACAACAGTAACATGATGCTGATAATATGAATTTAAATGGTATAAATGATTAAAATAAAACTCACATTAAATATAGGCTACAAATACAGGCTCACATTAAATACAATTTTTTTTTATTATTTAACCATTCTGGCTCAGCCAGCTAGGCCATATTATCAACATTATATTCTTTCACCCAACGTAACCCATCCTAATCAATGTCATCTGACATAGATGTTAGGTCAATGTGACATCATAGTTAGCAGATGCAGCCTTTGTGACACTTTGTGGAATTAGTATTTATAATTGTTTATGTCGGACAGTGGTCATAAGGAACTTATCCTTTTAAACATAAGTCTTACTTTTCAGTGTAATTGTTTGGCATTGAAAATGCTAAAATGATAAATGGAATGCAAAGGAATTCAAAAAGCTTTTTCCCTAAGTGTATACAGTGTTTTTCCTTCGGTTACATAAGCCAATCACATCGCACACATAATAGGAATGTGTGGACACACTTTGCCGTGAATTTGAGACAAACGCATGCAGATTAAACAGCTCTGAAAAATGTTAATGCAGGGCAGTTCAAGCCGGCACACGAAACGCGGCATATTAGACTATGGCAGCCCATAAACTAGCATCTCACCTCCCTGGTGAAATCTAAAGTGCATCTCCAAATAGTGTGAAAGCCCTGCCAGTCTGCTGCAAATTAGCTTAGTGAATGCATGCACGCTATTGGCGCAAACCTTTCTGGAGGCACTCTGCTTATCAGAGCGGCGGACGTGGCTTGCATGATTAGTTAGGCTAACAAAGACAGTTTCGGCGTGGCCGTTTCTACAATTTGACTGTTACTCTCTGAAGATAGTGTAAAGGCTAAGCTAAACCAGGGGCTATGCATGAAAATCATGGAGAGAGAGAGAAAGAGAGACAGGAAAAAGCAACAGCCTTTCCAGGAGGATTTAGTCATTTAAAACAAATTGGTTTGGAAAGTATCAAACAGGGATTTGCCGTGTTTGAGCAAAGCTGAAATTAAGTCTCCAGGGGTCACGTTCTTTCCGTAACTCGTCGCCCCCTGTCTGCGGAAGGACTTCACTGCTCCTGGTCCCTGGTGTCCCCATTACGGAGCGGAAGGGCATTCTGGGGAAGTAAATTGGCTGCTGGGCTTTGGGTGGGCTTAAGCCACTGTGCTGGCAATGGCATGCCGCTTCGGCAGCTCGTTTAGGCGAAAGAGAGAGACAGCGAGGAGCCAACTCGCAGATCTGGACTCCAGGAAGCCCAACGAGGAACGAACGTGCAGCTGTCTGCCCGCAGGAGGCCGGGGATTCTGGACCCCATGTCATTACTGAGATAGAGGGAGAGCAAGAGAGAGAAAGACAGAGGTTGTAATGCTGAGAAGGGTGGCACAGCTAGAAACTCCACCATGACTCTTTGGTAGAGTTTGTGCAGCACTTCCTTGTTTCAGCTCAGCTGTCATTATACTGGAGCAGCATAACAAAAAGCCTTCTCACTGGTACTAACAGCAGTGCAAAAACAACAAGGAGGTGCACATGCGGTTTTTGTCTTATACATAGGCTGGCAGTACCTGCATAATCTGATCAAATATTAAATATTAAAATACAAACTAATTAGGCAACCCAAAACCCCAAAACCTACAGGGGAGTTCAACCATTTTTCTGGATCTTTTTGGAAAAACATATCAGTCAGAATCGTTCACAGTGGTGCTGAAAGGAATCAGATGTCCTAAGCATTCAATGCCCTTAAAGTTATGTTACAGAAAGTTTTGACACTGAAGTTTGTGTATGAGTGTATTTGCATGCATTTAGTCATCTGATAACTGGAGAAAATCAGATATTGTCAGAAATCCAATAAATATGTTTACCTGCACTTGAATAATCAGATAAAGGGAAACATATGGTCTACACAATTCAGGCAGTAATCAGATTTCTGCAATTGGCCAAGAAATATACAGAATAAGCCATGATGTAAATGTAACAAACAACTTCCTGTCTGAAAAAATAAGAACATGTATCATCTAGTTAAATAGTATTTAAACCCCTAATTTCATCAAGAAAGCAGTTGATTTCAGATGCTCCCCTAAAGTGGTTTGTTGCCATCTCACTGTTGCTGTGTTACCAGCATGACCAAGAAATACGAAAAATCAATTAGTGTTGGTGTGCATGTGTTAAAAAAACCTGATTACTGAGCTAAAATCCAGCTCTCTTTGCCAAATTTTATTTTTTAGTCACAAAATTGCACTTTAAATTAAATGGTCTCTAAGCCCATTACAATGTATCTGTAAATACAATGCCTGGCCAAAAAAGGTCACCAGCTAGATTTAACTAAGCAAATAGGTAACAGGCCTACCATTGAATAATTACTGCTTGGGTGATTATGGTTCAACTGGCAACTAGTTATTTAATCTTAACTGATGCAGTGAGTAGCTTCTCATTTGTTAAACAACGGAAAGACAGAGCCTGTGGTTGTGGAAAAGATGTTAATCTGTTTCAGATAGGTCAAATCATTGGCATACATCAAACAGAGAAAACATCTAAGGAGATTGCTGAAGCTACTACAACCAGTTTAAGAACTGTCCAACGCATTGGTAAAGAGACATTGGGAACACATCATCTTCGAGGAAGGAATGTGGTGGAAAAAAATCTTAAATGATTGTGATCACCGCTCACTTAAAAGTTTGGTAAAATCAAATCGTAGAAAAACAGCAGGAGAACTGGGAAATGTTTAATAGTGAAAGTGAGAGCATTTCTACAAGCAGATACAATGTGAAGGGAACATCAAGGGATTGGGACTAAACAGCTGTGTAGGTTTAAGAAAACCTCTTGTCAGTGAGGCTAACCTGCAAAAATGGCTTCAGTTTGCTAGGGAGCATAAAGATTGGACTCTGGAGCAATGGAAGAAGGTCGTGTGGTCGGATGAGTCCAGATTTACCCTGTTCCAGAGTGATGGGTACATCAGGGAGAAGAAGAGAGACAGTTAAAGTGATGTACCCATCATGCCTAGTGCCTACCGTACAAGCCTGTGAGGGCAGTGCTATGATCTGGGGTTGCTGCAGGTTCAGCAACGTTATGTGCCCAAAGCATGAGGTCAGCTGACTACCTGAATACCTGGTTATTCCATCAATGGATTTTATTCCCTGATGGCACAGGCATATTCCAAGATGACAATGCCAGGATTCATCTGGCTCAAATTGTGGAAGAGTGGTTCAGGGAGCTTGAAACATCATTTTCACACAGGGTTTAGCCACCACAGAATTCAGACCAAAATCCCATTGAGAGTCTTTGGGATGTGCTGGAGAAGACTTTGCGCAGTGGTCCAAATCTCCCATCATCGATACAAGATCTTGGGGAAAAATTAAGGCACTCTTGACAGAAATAAATATTGTGACGTTGCAGAAGTTTGTGGAAACGATCCCATAGTGAATGCGTGTCGTGATCTTTTTTTGCCAGGCATTGTTATTTGGTGGCATTCTCTTTTAATTTGGTTATTAATTGCCCCTTTACGTACAGTGCACCTGAAAGCTATAAAGCTAAAGCTTAGCTTAACAGTTGCTAATTGATTTTAGCTAGTGGTCTAAAGAGGCCCAAAAACTGAGTAACACTGTTAATAGGTGATACACCTGCCCACTATCATCTGAGCCTGGGCAGAACCTCCTCTTTTAGTATCACCTCATTGCTAAGTATGAGAAATGTAGGTGAAATGTGCGCAAGGATTTGCACAGCAGCTCAAGTAGGGCGAGAGGGGAAAAACACATCATGCTAGCTGTTGATTAGCTTAAGGACGAAAAAGAGGGAGAGAGAGAAAGCACATCTTGATTAGGCCGCTCCTTAATTCAAGACTTGCTGAGGTATTTAAAGAATTAGCAGCAATTTATCTCATAGCGGCTGAATTAAAGAAATTAAAAGACTTGAGTAAAAAAACTTCTCAGAAGAGAGGGCAAAATGGGAGCCGGCTAAATAAGCCTGGTGCATGAGAGGCATTTAAAACAACACTGAGTAAACAGCTGAGCTGGTGCTTTTTACAGCAGGCGGCGGCTGAATTATGGCATGCTAGCTGTCTGCTTCGCTTTACCTCAACTCAGGTGTTGCTCAAATGCATTAGACGCAGACTTCATTGCACTCCTGACGTCTGTGGCTGTGTGCTTTATGCTGAATTGTCAGCACACGCTAATGGCTTGATTTTGGGAGCTCACAGCAAAATATGCTTCTGTCTATAAGTATTAAGATACATGATGCTAGCAAAGAGACTCTGAGAGATCTACGTTCCACACGCTGGAGGGAGGTGGGGGGAGTTTAAAACTTTAGAATAGGCCTACTCTTTCCTGCAGTTTCTGTATTTTTCCTTCCTTTTCCCTTTCTCTCTCTTTCTTTTCAATCTTTTCTCCCTGGCCCAGCGCTTTTTGCATGCATTGTTAAATAGGACTGATGGAAGCGGCCCGGCCATTATTCACCGCGTCGGCTGGTTAATTTGTGTGCTCTTACAAGTACAAAGATGTCAGGCCAAAGCAGTGCATGCTTACCTTGGCTTCCCCTGGGACCATTAATCCTTTAGCTGGTGTCGTCGTCTCTGCCAAGCCTCACCTGCCTCCCACCGCTGCCAGGAAACTGCTGTTTGGGCCCTTTTTTCCGCCTCACTCCGCTATATTTATTCGGTGTTCCAGTCAGCTCGCATCAGCAAAGGAATACGATAGGCAGGACAGAGCCACGTCGGCCGCAGCTCCGCTCCAACAGGTCCAATATGCCAGCCACTCACACTGGAGGAAACTTCTGTCAGATTTGACAAAAACTTTCTTTTAGGTTCTATTCCAAACTGCATGATTAGATTAATCGTGTAGACTGTAAGGATGGGTCTGCCGAAAGTGTACACAATTTTCAGCAACAACACAAAGAGATGCTGAAGTTTGTTTCTGGATGAAGTTTGGATGATAATGAAGTTTATACTGAAGCTACAAGGCTAATCTAGGGAACAACTGAAAGTGCCAAGTAAGCATCATCCAAACTGTACTCTTAACACACTTGCCTCTATGTTGAGGTTACATAGTCTCAAATAGGTGAACTACATTAGCCTACCCTGTTAAGCAAACAGCGCAGAGCAGCATGAATTCTATGCTAGTTGGTCTTTAAGATGGTCTCTACTGTTTTAAGCTGGAATTGTGCTGGTCAGGCACTGATTTAGCAAATCACACAATTTGGCCATGCATGGTCTGTGCTGATAATGCTAGCAGGGTTATAGCTTCAGTGTAATTAAAGAAGCAAGTTTCAGCCGCTAAACATGTCTTGGCTATTTGGTATTAGGTTGGGTATTTTGGTCACTGTGGACCAGAGATCATAACACGTAACGCTGAAGCACCGTATCAGGGAGGGTCTCTGAAGTAGCTAAGTTTATTTGCTACAACATTGGTAGAAGTTGTCGGAGGGAAAGTTGAAACATGATGTTCATGGTTACTTTAATTGGTAGAAATTTGTAGGCAGCATACAGAAGGCCACATAACACCTTCATTAGCCTTTCATGTGAACCTTTGTTAATTACAAAGGTATTTTTTCAGCAAACAGCATTTGTCATAACCCTGTCTGATGTGAAATGACATCCTAATGTAACTCTTATAAATGTATATGTAGGGTAACTCCAGGTGTAATGTAGGCTCAAGAATACAGAAGAATATGAGCTAGGTGCACATGCTCTTCTATATGGATGCAAAGATAAACAAAGTTTCACAATATCATCCAACACATTCACCATGAAGCCACTTTCTTGTGGTTGTAGGTGTGTGTAACCCAGGTGTGTGATGACTGTGGTGTTTGGTGTTGTGATTGGTGGCCTGTTGATAAGTTACGATGCATGCATGATCAGTGTGTGTGTGTGTGTGCATGTGTGCGTGTGTGTGTGGTGGGGGATATAGAGAACAGGGGTGCGAGATGAATGTGATTGGTTTGCCGGCCGACCACAGCCTCTCCCATCTGTCTCGGAGTCTGCCATCCCATCTCGCGGGCGGCGGGAGGTAATTGGGTTCATTGTTCTCACCGCAGGATCTCCTGGATTGAAAGCTTCATTATCTGGATAACCATGAATGTAAATGAGCCCCACGTATGCAGCCCGGATAATGGGGAAAAAATAGATCATTGCCCGCAAACGCAACCCAATCCCCCTCCAACGCACACTCAAATCACCTCAGAACCGCACACATACACAACTCTCCTTCAAGTTCCTAACCCTTCTTACTGTAGTGGTTTTGGTTCTCAAACTTTTTTCCACCACAGCCTTTTAGATGTAGCTCAGGTTCTGCATCATTCACACTGAATCAGTATGGATATTGACCTCACCAAATTAATTCAAAGACCAAAACAACAAACAGTTGCATTATTTTGTCTGTTTTATTTGAAAAATAGATTTGCTCAAAAATGCTCAAATATGAGTTTTTGGGCCACATACATATATATATATGTATTAGTCCAAAAAGAAAATCCAACACAGAAGTTTATATCTCAAATGCCACATAAATATCCCATGTGAAGATAAGATGGCAGGGTGCCGCAGATGGTAGTACTGTCACCTCACAGCAGGAAGAGCCTGGGTTTGATTCCCAGCCAGGGCATCTGGGGTCCTATCTGTGCGGAGTTTGCATGCTCTACTCCTGTCCTCCCACAGTCCAGAGGCATGCAATCAGATGAACTAGAGATGCTAAATTGCCTAAATTGTCTGTATGTCTTCTCGGTGATGAAATGCCTGCCTGTCCAGGGTTTCCTGCTTTCCATCGTTTAAATGCTAGGCTTCCATGACCCTGAAGAATGAACTGGTTTAGAAGATGAATAAGAGTGATGCGATGACAGTAGTAAATCATTCACCTATATCCTTGGAAAACATTTATATCAAGTTTTGACTTGATTTGAGTTCTCCTTAAATTCTCTTTCAACTTGCTTGCAATGTTCAGATCCATCGGCTCAGGGGAAGCTGTCTGATCAGCGTACACAATGCCCTTTTGCACATCACATGTAATAAGCTATTTTTCAACAGAGAGGTCTCTGAATCCCGAAATCCTACATAATGTAACTTTACCATATTGTAAGAAATGAAAATGTGACCTGTGGAAAAGAGTTATGGCACACTGAATATTTTCTTTTATTTTTAGCAGCAATTTCTAATGCATAGATTCTCTAGCACAGATAAAATATCTTACCAAGGCCACACCATGGATTAGTAGCTCTGAGATTCAGGTGTGTAAAAGTTATACACATTCTAATTCAACATTTCTTCTGAAATGAAATGTACTAATAGAGAATTGAAGCTGCATAAGCAGCTAACAGTTGACACTGGGGAACATTATACATGTTCACCTGTGTCTGGCTTCTCTATTTGGTCTTAAGCAATGCAATAACTGAAATAACAAAAGTAAAAAAATATTTTTTTGTGTAGATTTGTGTAGAATTGAGTTAATGGAGTAATTAGTGTAATTAGTACTTGTTTAGTTAATGTTCCATTCTTTATAGTATCAAACATGTCTAATAAAGAAAAATTGACATATTAAAAACGTAGCTATTGGGAGATCAAAACAAACTGCAATGTAATCAAAGTCAAATTTAATTCCATTGCACCTTTTGCATCAGATGTTGTCACAAAGTGGCTTTACAGAGGGTCCAAGGCCCCAGTGAGCAAGCCAAGGGCAAGAGAAAAGCAATAGAAAGAAACCTTGAGAGGAACCCAAATTTAAAAGGATACTGGATAGCAAAACAAGCCCACAAAAAGCAGATACTATCATATGCAATATTATATAGCATAAGCGATAACTGTGTGAACTGTGTAAAGGTGTGAATGAAACCCACTGTACGTAGTTTACATAGTAAAAACCATGTACATCAACTCCTGCTAGAAGCCAACAGTGATAATCAGAATTTTTATGGCCTTATGTGCCCTGAGTGTAAGAGCACCCTCTGCATGGAAATCATGTTCAACTGGTCTTCTTGTCAAGTATGTACTGTACCATTAGTCAGAACTCTGGATTTGTGTTCTGTTCCAATCTAAGATGCACTTCCCTCAGACGATAGAGGACTTATTACTGTGTCCCTACGAGGAATTCAGGACAAACTCAGAGTGTGCTCACCTCAAGGTGTTCTGTGAATGTAAACCAGACACCTAAAAGGCATTTTCTGTAGCAGAGTGGGTTTGCTAAGAGCTGAGTCTTCCTGAACTTGTGTTTATTCCAGCTGCGGCTATGCATAAGACATGACATGCTTGAAATGCAGAAGTGGAAAGGAGTATTTCTACTTCATTAAAGTAGCTTTGGGGAAAACCTGCACTTTTCTTGAATAGTCCTGTTTGTGGTGCTTTGACATCTGCCCCACTAGCTAAGGAAAGTATAGATTTACATTTTCACCAAGTCACAGTACTGTGCAAAAGTCAGAGAATGCCCTTCATTTATTCAGTATCCCGCTGAAGTAGATTGGACATGATATAAAACAATCATAAGAAAGAACAAATCCCTTAAGTTTCCAAATATGTTCAAACATGTTCAAAAATGAAAGAACGAAAAAATTGGACTCCTAACAACAATGCAAACTGGTACATTACCAAACCTGTCAGCAGCAGATATGCATTAATTAAAACTGGCATCTGTACTTAGTCCAAAGAAATACACAGGTGTTTCTCTTCCTTATTCCACTCTGAGAAGACAACTCAATCCTCTGGATCTGAAAGGCAATCAAACAAAGAAGCTGGACTGAACATCACTAAATTAAATTAAACACTAAATTAAAACATCACTAAATGTGTTTGGAATACATTGGATTGTGAAAAGCATAAAATTCAACCAACTTCTAAGACTGAACTTTGAAGGTTTTTAAACAATGGGTCCCCCCGTGTGAGTCTGGTTCCTCCCAATGTATCTTCCTTCTACTTGAGGGAGATTTTACTTGCCACCGTCACCTTTAAGCTTGCTCACTGCAGGCTTCTTTCTTTTGTCTCCTTAATGAATTATTATTCATATATTATTGATATATTATATTATATTAATTTCTGTAAAGCTGCTTTGAGACAACATCAGTTGTAAAAAGCGCTATATAAATAAATATGATTTGAATTTTTTTTCCTGACACTGATAAATGAATAAACTGTGATTAATGACTATTGGAAATGAAATGAACTGGTGGTTCATGAAAAAAAAAAAGAGTGTAGAATTTTATGCTTTTATAAACCATTACACACAAACTACTAAAAGTGTAATATATTTAACATAGTCCTCATATATAACCCCACAAACTCTTACACTTCCAAACTACACTTCCTGATGAAATAACCAATTAAGACAACAAATACTACGGTGAGTTTAGAAATGTCTACATACAAATAACCACAGCCATCCATAGTTTCTGATTAGTACATCCACCAGCAATTTTGCTGCCACTGGTGAAATAAAGCCTTTAGCCTCTGGCTAACCAGTATGTTAGGGCAGAACTCACAATAGCTGGCCTTGATTGTGGATTTCCCTTACTGATGCATTCTGATCTGGCCAGCAAACGACTCTGGGGGCGTGTGGGTTGTAGGGGTGGGACAACAATATGCCTCTTGCGCACTGCATTATTCATGCAAAGCCAACGCACACTTGAGAACATGCACAAACATTGTAATTATGTACGGCCCGGCTGGTGGGGAAATGTCTGGAGATGCCTCTTGACAAGCAGGTCACTGCTGATCAACCAGCTTCAGCAGACCAGTCTGGAGAGGCTAAACGCTTAAAGAAGAAAATAAGTCTCTCTCTCTCTCTCTCTCTCTCTCTCTCTCTCTCTCTCTCTCTCTCTCTCTCTCTCTCTCTCTCCTCTCTCTCTTTCTTTCTCTCTCGTGCTCGACTAAATAAACATGAGTACGCACTGGACCGCACCTCTCACAGATCCTCCAGCAAATCCATCAATTAGCTGCAGATGTGATCTGCATAGGAGATTATGGCAATTTAGGCATGTTGAGGGAAAAGGGCCTAATCCTGTCTCAGATGGGACATGCTGTGTTTTTATTTATTTTTTATTTTTTACACTTTTTCTGTCCAACAGGGATAGATCCAGTGGGGTTATATAAAAATATAATCATTGGAGCACATTTTCCATATTTTACTTTTCTGGAGACATACAGTGGCTCTACAAAGTATAAAATGTCAATTTGTAGTGCCTTTTTAAACAGACTATTTCAAAGCTAAGCTCAGTCTAAGTGGCTGGTTATTAAATCTTTTTTGCATCCGACCTGTCTATGTACACCTCTGAGTTCATTAGTAACCACCCTCACCAACACCACCCTGCTAACATCACCAACAACAACAACAACAACAACACTAAAAACCTTTAAAAGTTGATGTTGGTTCATGGCGGTGTCCAGTGACCATTTTCCTGATGTTGTGATGGTTTTCTAAAAGGATTTAATGGTGTCCTTCAGGAAACTAGGGGTCGCTAATGGTAACCAGTAAGCAATTCTTATTAGAAAGCAAAACTACCAGGTTTTAATTCTAATAGTTCTAATGGTCTTATTTCAGCTTGAGACTTTGATGTTTCCACCTCACATCACAGTAGTCTCAGCGCAGTCTGGGTGAGACCCAGGCTTCTGGGTATAACACAGAACCAAAAACGCTTTAAACTTCAACCTGCTCAGAGGCAACAAGGGAACATGAGCTATTTGGTTAAATCTGCTGCATTTACATATAATACTAATGTTGATTAGTGTGCTTTAGAGGCATAATTATTCAAAGCTTTTTTTGGATTTGCTTTTCAATTTTAATTTCTCAATTTAGATAAAGGAACCAGGCTTGTAAATGAAATGTGTGCAGGTGAAGCATTTCCACATAACCTCCACTGTTAGCAGGTTTTATATTAGTTAGCAAAGAGCCATTAAGAAACACTCATTTTTTAAAGTGCTTGGCCTCGATTAACAAAATCACATCCATCTCTCCTGCAAGGACTATTGTCCACTTTCAGTTGGAATAGAAAATATCATTTTTGGATTTTTTCTCACTTTTTATTTTTTCATGCGTCATTAAAAACGGTAATCTTATAACAGAATAGAAACCAGAATACAGAAAAGAATGATTGTCTTTTTTAATGAATATATCTCTTAGTGATTTGCTGATATAAGTCAATACACATGCCAGTATGTGAATAAAGAGAGTACCAGCACTTTTTATCCACTCGGTCACTGGCACTGGTCAAAACTGAAGACTTGCTTCGATGTTTTTTGATTTTCCAGTTAAAGTGACCTACACTACTGCAGTGGTTGTTTGCAGTGATGCAGAGACACGGCTCGAACAGGGTTGCTTAATACCGGTTCTAGAAATTTTTGAAAGTTTAGCTCCTAACACAATCTAACACACCTGCTGATAAAGGCCTTCAAGAGCATCTGAATATCAGCCCAAAGTGTACTGATCTGAACCGAGTGGTAGTTCTTCAGGACCAGGATCGAGCACTCCTCCTATAGAAGAAAGACTGTTGGTTCCCTTAAGAACATTCCAGTATATGGTTCCCAAAGCAACTGTTTTTGTAAACCACATAGATTCTTGAACATTACGTTCAAACCATTCATCATTAAGAAACTTTTATTATTAGACTGTATAGCCTAGTCTACAGATTTCTAACCTAGTCCACATTTTTCCTCTTATGATTATGTAGGGCTATCTGGGATAATAAATTGGTACCCACTGGTGTACAAAATCATATCCAGCACTCCTGCATGCATTTTAGACAACACTGGACAACATATTTCCCACAGAAATACAGCCTATTGTTCATCCTTTCCGAACTGGAAATGGCATTTTTACTGCTGCTGCTGCTGTTTCCACTGACACTGGAATGATATTATGTAATTTGAAGGATAAGCTCAGAATAGTGGTCATTTTTTACTGAATTGAGTTGTGATGGTGAATCACGAAGGAGTTATGTATGTGTTAACAGCTGATGGGAAGCAAAGCTAACTGTGGAGATAAATTAAGAAAGACAGGAAGATCAAGTAATCCCATCCGCTGAGGGGCTACACTGCAAGCTGCCTGAGGTAAGCAGTATGGGAAGTGCTTATTGCTATTGGGAGGCCGTATCTGATCCTTAACTGCCATCCTCGTCTGCAGGCCCCAGCATCGGTCAGAGCTGCTCTGTTGTGAAGGACAGCATGTTTGTGGAGAGCCAGCCAGAGTAGCCAGCTTACCTCCCCTCTTTAAGTAGCGAGTCAATCACACCGCCTTTCTCTCCCCTCAATCACACAGTGACCTCAATGCTGGGCTGACAGTTGTGTGCCCCTGAAAAACTACAGATGAGTTTTATCTAAAGCTCAGCCTTGCTGGACACTTTCGTGCTGTCAGAACTGGGGCAAAGTAATACAAATTAAACAGACCGGACCGCCGATATTTCAGCAACTCCCAAACATTTCCGTACCTTGAGGGCACTTTCGTAGATGGGAGGAAAGTGCACTGCTGGGGCTGCGTCCTGAATTTCTAAAAGAAAAAAAAAAAAACGGGGAAAAAAAAAGAAAATGGGAAAAGAAAGCCTTCGTATTGCAGGCCTAGGCAGAAATTTGGCCTGCTATACTCCCATTACAGCCCACATATAATGTTAGCTTCTGATAACACGGCCTAATGGACTCACTCTCAGTCCATACCACTCTCTGGAGGTAATAACCTTTGTAAAATGTTAAAAAATTGTTGATGTAAAAAAAATAATAAAAGAGGCAATAAACCAAATAAAAGGGATAATGGGTGTTTGCCTAGTGCAGCATTTGTGAACTCTAATGGCATGGACTGATAACCTTGCGTGTTTATGACATATTAGCTTTCTTTTTTCCTTTCACGAGTGATCTGTGAAGTCAGCGCCTCTGCTTTTTGTTGACTTAAGTGAATAGCTTGTATAAAAATGGATGAATACGGCCAGGCTGGATGGCTAATGTCATGACTCCAGGTTGGCAGATGGCAGGAACAGTTAGGGAGCTCATTAGACCAACCAAGCAGGCAGTGCATCGTTGCAAAACCTTTCATTAAAGTTCCATGGCTGGAATGGTGTGCTGCCCCAATATTGGTCAAAGTCAAGAGAGGAGAAACAAGTGTCGCTCCCATGTTTTTAACATATATTTATATATATATATATATTTCTTTTTTGTGTGACAAGATAAGAAAAGTAATAGGTGATGAGGCTGTGTTGCTCGGCAAGGTACGAGCAGCCACGCTGAGCATAGCGAAGCAGATTGAAAAGGTCTAGGGAGCATTTTGAGTCATTTTGCTTTGTAATTAACTGAAATTTGTTCAGCACTAATGCGCTGTGATGTGGGGGAGTTTGAAATAAATACATTTCCTTGAAAGGGCATGCTTATCGATGAGCTCTGCCTGTGTATGTGTGCCTCTGTGCCTGTGGGTGGAATTAGCTTCACCTTCGTTTTTGGCATTTTATTTTATTTGTGTCTTTGAGGACACGAAAGCTAAATAGACCATTTTTGAAGCGGATGAGCCGAAAGCCTCAATGCTGCGCCCGCAATTCAGGGCGAATTCATTATGGGCTTCCTTTTTGTTCAAAACACCAGAAGTGGAATTGTATTTAGGAGATTCTAAGGAGAGATGTGGAGCTGTTTTGTTGAACAAATTAGAGTGCTGTGCAAAATACAGAAATTACCTTTCATTTATTACATTTACAGTAAAGACAGCCAATAAGCATTCTAAGAGTTCATTTTTCAGAATCAAGAAAAGAAGCGGAAAACATATATTTAGCCTCCGCAGCTAAATATAATATCAAGTGTTTCGGCCCTTAGTATGTCTGCTCTTTACCTTATGTTCTTTTCAGAAGACTTCCTTTTAGCTTCTCATAGAAAATAAGATGTATGTTTCCAGATTCTCTAACTTCTAAGAAGTCTAAGAAGTTGGCTCCCCTTTCTGCTTCTCATTATCCAAGCAATTCCAAACCCATTCACTGATTTTGAGGAATGGACATCAGCATCATTTTAATTTCTCAGTAAGGTTTTTTTACTACATGTTCTTTCAGTGTTCGTTCTTTTCTTTTGAGTTGTCTTGTCTTGGTGGAAGGATGGACAGAAAATTTTGAAAATGCTATATAATAAGTCTTTTTTTGCTAAATTTTACTGGCAACATTTATTAGCATAAAAGGTTTATATAAAAGAGGTTCTCAATTATTATTTTAGAAGCTAAACAGCTATCCAGCTCAGCAAACATTGTTTTAAAACAGATGGAAAGTGTTTTCATTGTTTTCCAAGACTGCACAGTGGACGGCATCTTTGAGTCACTTACCTGGGACTGTAAATTAGACACAGCTGCTATGTAGTTACAAACTAACTGGACACCCGTTGAGTCAAACAGCACTCATAGTAGAAGCTACAAGGTGTTCACATTTTATGTAGATGGCGAATTCTATAAATTTGTTAATGAAAGTGATACAGTAACAGTTACCTTAAACTTGCTATATATCATTAACATAACCAGGTTGTAAGAACATGTGATGTCAGTTGTCATTTGAGCAAAAATTAGCAGGTAATATGAGCTGTCATGACATCAAACATTATAGAATCTAATATGACATATACCAGTAATGGCAACATGACAATGTAATATTTCTGAACAAAATATGTAATAATGTCCAGACATCGTTAGACTTCTGTGTTACAGATGAAAGGGCATACACATACACAGTACTGAGCACACGAGAGCTGCTATGATAGGTTTATAGCATGGTTATAACAATGTTATGGAGCAGGGATGTTTAATTTGTTAGTAATTGCAACGTGACACTGTAACATAATCTGTCATAACATCTAGACATCATTAGACATCTGTAAATATTGCAGATCAAATCATATGAGAGCAGCTATGCCAGGTTTATACCATGGTTATAACAATTTTATGTAGCAGGGTAAAGTAGCATGTCTATAAACTGTCACCTGAGATATATAGATAAAGAAATGTCATGAGCTCTTATATAGTTTTAAGTAGTAACTACATTGTGTGTGTTTTACAAAAAATATGGATTTGTTATCAAAGCCAGTAGGAATGAAATTGGCATCAGTGGACCACAAATTATTAATATATCACTAATATATCAGACTAACCAGTAAAATGATTGCATATGTGGGTTGGAATTTTCTTGTGGTGAGATTAGTACCTTAAAACTTTCATATGTCTGTTCTATGGCTTCCTCTTAGACCCCTGTCAAGGTTCCATTCAACCCCTTCATCGTTAACCAAGACTTATGGTCTATAGCCAAAAACAAGAAGAGAATATATCAATTTTAATCGTAAGGCCTGGTATTAAACAATATTCTACTAGAAAGTCTGTTTTGATGCTGGATATGTTGATGAAAGGCATCTCTGGGGTGGACAGTGCTGTTGTCTCCAGCCTTTGCTATCGTGACCTCTTGATTCAGTATAGCTTTACTGCAGCACGGCTCAGCCTTTAAAGCAAAAACGCTTCAATTCAGCGCCACTGATCGACGCCTTTGCAGTGCAGTCGGCAGGTCTATTATGTGATGTGATTTTCCTATGGTAGCTCTAGGTGATGTGGTGAGGGTGGTTGCGGGCAGGGGAGGAGGGGTGTACTGGAAGGAGAGGAGGTGGAGAAGGAATGAAATTCACAGCGAGCCTGAGCTGCGAAAGCCAAACTATTTACATGGAGCAGCAGCCTCAGAAGCCGTGCTTTGGCCTCGGGGCGGAAACTACTTGAAAGTAAGCCGCAAGTCTCTTTGATGTTTGCACCAAATCTAAACACATTTCAAGTGTTGCCGAGCACGAGTCAAGGACGGGCCTAAACTGTCTCACGGTGAAGAGGAGCAGAGGATTGTTGGGCAGATCAGTGAATCCTCTGGAACAGGCGGCAGTATGTTAGCGAAATATTTTAGCGATATACTTGGGAGATAGGCTGTCGTTAGGAGTGACGAAAGGTTTGCGACTTTTTCTTCTCCACCGTGGGTGCAGATTGGTCCCACCAAAGAGGATTAGTGGTGTAACAGACACGTAACACCTAGAGCATGCTCAGTTTGCTTAACGGGTCTGACACGAAGAAGGGAAGGGATTCGGAAGCCAATCAGTGTGCGCGCTCTAACAGCTGCCTCTACGGGCCATTTGGTTTAAGGCTTATTTGGTGTTGCGTGGAGTGTGCAGTGTGTTCTGCATGGCAATCTGCTGTCATATCCCACTAACTTATTTGCTACACTCACTTCACCAACAGAGACACTTAGAGCATCTCTCAAGGCTGACACATGGCAGACGGCTAACAGCAGGGAAACCAGATCATACAGGGATGTACAGTACTATGCAAAATGCCGAGACTACTCCTCATTGATTTCTTTTAACTCAAAGCAGTCATTCAGTACAGTTTATTTATTTCTCAGCACCAGGAAAATAAGCTGAACACACATTCAGTAAAACATCACATGGTAGCATCAACAACCAAATATGACATTCATTATTAATAATACGATTATTAGCTGTACGATTACAGCTTTTTATTATTTTCTGGAGATTTGCTTTAAAAGGAATAAGAAGGGATATTTTTCCAAACCTTATTTTTCCTAAGTTCAGTCCTAGAAATAGGTTGCATTTTCTGCTTTTTATAATCCAATAACCCACAAACACATTCAGTGACGTCAACCTCTGGGGATCAGTTTATTGTTCTGAGAACACCAGCAGCTTCTTTGTTTGATCGTGGACTGTGATGAGGAGGTTGGGACAGGTTACAAGTGCTGATGGGCTTTATTTGGGGCATCCCAATACTTACAGTCCAGAGAGAAGGCGAAAGGTCACAACACAAGCAGGCAATAACAGAGACATATCCAGAAACAGAAGCCAAAAGACAAGGCAAGGATCATAAACACAGGCAAGACAAAACTAACAGAGCACACAGAGACTTTGCAAACTAACAGAACAGACAGAGGGGTTTAAGTAGCAGTCACACTAGCAGGCAAGCAGCAAGCATCACAACCACAAGCGACAAATCGAGTTGAGATTTTCTCAACTTTATGCAAATGAATTACGTCATGGTGAAGCAACACTGTAAACGATTGCCTCTAACAAATAACTCTGACCAGTTGTCCCCAGTTTCTGCTTTCTGAACTTTTTGTTCCTCCCGGCATTTCGTTCCTATTCCTAACAGTGTGGTGGTAATCATGGAAGTTAATCTTATAACTCGCCGTTTCCTGTTTCTTCTTTTCCCATTTTATATGAGGCATTTTTGCACGCTTTCCCATGAAGGGAGTGGACTGTGGATAGAGTGGAGAGTGGATATACTCTATATAATATATATATATATATAATATACTCTATATAATAATTTCACCGTGTAAGTGTCCGGCGACTTGACCGGTGTCAAATGATTAGTAGGACAGTCGGAAGCTGTATATAAAAATGAAATTACATCAATCAATTTATTTTAACATGTTGGTAAAGTAAGAGTCCCTGAAATATTTAATAAAGTATATAAAAATACATTTCGGTGTATAGTTATAATATTGAAATGTACATTGTTTAGGTTATTATTCTACTAATCACTTAACTAATATGAAACTGATTGTTGTTGAATAAAATTATTCAAAGGTCGAACAGTTTGTAGGGGGCTGCGAAAAGATATTTACAATAAACAGAGCTGTAAGCCATTATATGATAATTGAGAAGCCTGTACAGCATTGAGAATAAAGCTAAAATGAAACTAAGATCCACAATGACTCAAGTTTAAAAACTGATAACCAAATCTTGCTAATTAAACCACTATTAATACTCCTTATTTAGCTAACTATTAATAGTACTTTTGTGAAATCTAATACTTAATAACATTTACATATTGTGTTTTTACCATGTACTACATTACAGTATTATACAGTAATAATGTAATTTTACAGTAATTACATTATTGCCAAAATACTGTAAACTGTGAATGAAGTATTGGTTTTGGCATCTAATGTATAGTATCTTAATCTCAATTGTTTGAGTTATTACTTATTGCCAATTATTATTAAAACATATTTAATAATAATTTTAAAAAAATGCTGAGTGGTAGTATCTGTGTATGTTCTTTACATTGTCTGCGCATGTTATACATACTACGTTTACATTTTGTGACTATGGGTTGATAGAAAGGTTTGAAATGATAAACAGTAAAACATTCTAGCATTCAAAGCATCTATAAGGCAAAGAAGGCAAAAAATCTATGTCTGTTTAAACAAAAAAACAAACTGTTAAAGGTCAAAACTTCAAAATCACAGGACAATTTCCAAAACGATCAAGAGAAAACACTTCCCTCTTTATTCCGCAAAACCAACAGCAGGGTCAGAGCTGAAGAAAGGCTAGTTTATGTTTTAGCCAAGTGAAACTAGACCGGGAGGTAGCCCAACGCTGCATACAAATCTGCACACCCTGCATGCACTTAAAAAGCGGCCTAGCCACTAAAGTAGTGTAACCGTGCCTTTCAAGCCCATAAAAGCTTTGGAAATAACCAAGAATGGAGGAAAAAAACATTTTACAATCACCCTGACCTTGAAAATGTTTTCTCTTTTTTTACTGAAAGTCTTTTCTTATGAAAGGGAAAAGTAAATCCCAAGTCTTTCATGCTTCAAAAGTTATTTGTCCGTTTTTTCCCCCCCCTTTCTATTCAGTGCCTAAGTCACGGCCTTGCTGAATTCCTATCCATTTTCTTGCCAGCCACTTCAGAGCTGGGGGTTTCTCCACTCTGACCGCCTCACACACAGAGCGGAGGTTTGAAAGCCTTGTTTGAAGATAAAAGTGACCGAAACATAAGAATCCATATTTAGACGGTGGCCACTGCTAGCTCCCTGACTGCCATTTTTTCTTCTTTCTGGTTTACTTTTTCTTCCTCTTAGCTTTTGAAAAATTGCCCACTGGGCTTTTTAATGCCTCTGACACCTGTCCTATAATAAATGTACATACAGCGAATGTGCTTTAGACACATACTGTATACAGCCATGACCTTCATCCGCACTTGCTGCATATACAGGACCTATCGCTCAAAAAGCTGACTTCTCAAGGCACAGGGTTCTTAACATCCTCGCAATGTGTGCAGCATAATCATGCATTGTGCTAGAACAAGCAATAGGCAGTATGGCACTGCTTGCACTGGACACCGGCTTTTTTATTACCATTAAAACATTTTCCATTTACCATTTGATTTTCCATAGTTCCACACTGAAGTCCAGTTAACTGCTGGCTGTATGCTACTATGACTCTCTGACTATGACTCTCATGACCCTTTTGATTTCCAGCCTTGTTGTGTACGTCGAGTCTGAGGTATCATTTACAGGCAAAACACATCACTACGGTTGGCAACATCAGTAATCTTGCGTTCATACTGGCAGCAGCTTTCGTTGTCCTGAACCATGGTTGCTAAATGCCTGTGGCCATTTTTGAACTGACCTTTTGTTTGCCATGGGTTCACTGACGCCAAGCAAATAATATGGCAGTACACTGTGCTTTACTCACTAGTGGCTACAGAAGGGCAGTGGTCGCTGGCCATAGCAATAAGCAGAATCTTCTTTAAACAGGTACGTTTTTACCAGGTTTTGGCATTGACGACATTGGTAAAATAAACTGGATGTTAATTTTTGGGAGTCATGAACGCCAAACATTCTGGTGTTGAAGTGCAGATGAACCACAGTATTATGCAAAAAAAAAAAGTGCACATTCCTGTGTTCCTCCATCTTAAATAAACACTTGGTCTTCTATGATGATCAGCCATTTCCGTTTGCTTGCCTTCAGGCTGCTGATGGGTGTGTAATGTTATGTGGCACAAAAAAATGAACTTTGCCAACATGTGAAAGCAAAGTAATCCAGTAACCATACTGGATTTTGTTATTTATTTATTTATTTACAATATTAACTGCAAACTAAATTAAACAGCAAAATCAGAAAAACATTAGATTGCTGTTTAGAGCTTCCTAAAACAGCCTACTACAACAGGAAAATAATTCCAAGCAGTCAATCACATAAAACACTCTAGATAAAATTATAATTAAAGTATAATAGTTTTTTTATGTAGGACAATTTGGCCCCAACTAATTGTGACAAGTTTGCTGTATTATAACGTTAGCTTAGTGCAGAACAGGTATAACACGCTTAGCAAAAGTATAAATAGACACTTGAGTCTCTCCTCTACTAAGAACAAATGTATAACTGTGAAGAGTTGTTTCAGGAAATAGGCACCCATTGCGCCCAGACACAGTGTGTCTTGCCTTTCCCAGACCGGATATGACATCAGACCAAGTAGTAGTATTCCATTTCTTTCCACTTCTAAGTAGCACTGTTTGAAGTAGGAAATATTACCAGTGTAACTTATACAAGTTTCTCCGTCTCCCCTATATATAAGTCATTCTGTAATGTCAATTAAATGCATGGAGAAACACCCATAACTATCCTTCAGGTTTCAGGTATTGTGAAATATATAAATCGGAATCACTTTACCTCACTGAAGAATTACATTTCTCTCATTTTCTACATGTGCAGTGTAGTTCAAGCTGATACATAACAAAGACATTGTTTCATGGCCTCGGCTTTGGAAAGAAAAACTGCTGAGGGAAAGCTTAATGTTCCAGCATAATTCCTGACACTCATTGGTCTCAGAGTCCTTCTCTCACTGTATCAAACCGGTAGAAAACAAGCCCATATCCCTCAGTGTTGCTCGTTAAAGAAATATTTCTAAGCTCTTGCAAAACAAGCAACAAGGCCCTATTAGAGCAGCTAGCCGTGCAGATGTACTTGTCATTAGGCGATGAATCAACCATGTCCAGCATTGATTCTCATGCCCCTTGAGCATACATAGCTTCTGAATTTCAAGCTCTGCGCAGCAGAAACACTCTGCGCTCTGAATGTGAATTGAAAGCTGCGCTATAAAAGCAGAGCAGTAGATTCTTGCCTCATGTTTCCCTGCTATTGCCACATCTCAGTCTTGCAGTCATGCAGTCTTGCAGTGTGGGACTAAAACCCTGGCTGAACTCATCCCAGTGCGGATCAGGAGCTTTCTAACCAATGATGAAGTAAAGATACAATACTTTGCTACAATACTTTTAATAAGGCAATATTTGTTCTTTGCTTTAGTCGTACTAATTTGCATCTACTTTCATTTTTGCTGCACCCCATACCAACGCTGTCATATCAAAACCTCTTTTGAAAAAATGAATGAATCGATAGAAATTATCCAAAATGATTGGAACGCAGAATCTTGCTACAGTTTTATAGTTAAACTGGAATTTTATTTATTTGCTCTTTTTCTGCATACAGAATCAGACTTATTTAAAGAAATTGGTGGAGTTAAGGAACCAGGGGTTGTGATGTCAGCAACACAAACTCAGTCATTTCATGTAAACAACAGTGTTTCTGTGTACTGTGCTGCATGAGTATTTACTGTATACTGCATGCTACTCTTCAGTAGTATCAGTAGTACACTGTGAAGTATTGAACAGAAGCTGTGTGTCCTACTGCTGGGCAGGAGCTGGTGTCGGGGGCTGAATTCGGGCAGAACTATAGTATTTTACATATTTAATACAGTCAAACGATCTGCAGTTTCACATTTGCATTGCTGACTTTTTTCTACCATCAGCCACTGAGCCAGTCAGAACCACCGCAAGACCCCATTTTTTCTAATCCCTTCAATTACTAGCAACTGTTGCTAGCCGCTTTTCAGCGCGTACAATGTGTTTAGGTTGAGGCATGTGCCTGTGTGACTTTACTAAATTACAACCCATACAACAACAGAGGACAGGACGTCATCCATTTACCGTCCGTCTCCAAAGCCACAAACAAACTTCATAAATGTCAGCTTTGGACGGGTCTGTGTGGTAAGCCTGCGCGAGTCATTTCTTTTTCATTACACTCATATTAAGCAACGTGACTCCACATGTGAGCCTGAAAAGTCAATGGTGAATGGATTGGTCAGTTGAGAGCAGCTTTGGTAAGAAAACGTTTTGAGCGTGTTATCTTTGCAGTGAGTTTCCAGGTATCTTGTAGCATACTGGAGAAAATCACAGTCACATATTGCATATTGCCTTCTGCTTTTGGGCACAAGCAATACACATCCAGTGTCTAGTAGGCTATTTCAAACACAACCATGATCACAGGATCAGGCAGAGTAGGGAGGGGAGGTAGTGAGGGAGCTCTTTGACAGATTAATCCCTTAACACTTCTGGTTTTCATCATCACCACAGTGAACAATTCTGACTTAGAGGTTTCTCTGCATTGAAACATTTATAGTAAACTGTTATGAATTAGGGATATGCATTCAAAGGAATTATGATTATTACACCATAAATGTGTATATAGGTTCATCTAGTTTTCTGCAGAGAAAGAAAACCGAAGCTTAAAATAATAATAAAACTACTTGACTAGAGTAAATCTGCTTTTTATGTTGTGTCTATAACATGTCGATGAACCTATTCAAGAACTGGATCAGTGTTTGTTTTGCTCAATTTCCTGCCGAGTTGCGTTGGAACTTCTAAGTGTATCCAGCATCTATCAGCATAGGAATTCAAGTTTGCTAGCACCCATTCTTTGCTTTTTGGTCTTATAATAAATGCTATAGGGGCTGGTGGCCTGCACAGGGTGTTTCCTACCTTCTGCCCAGTGTGTGTTGGGATAGGCTCCAGCACCCGCTGTGACCCAAAGGGATAACTGGTTTAGATGAATAAACAAATGAATGAAAATTGTTATAGCTCTGAAAATGAAAATGTGAGCCGCAACAAAGCAGTTAGATGGTGAACCAACAGAGCATAATGAAATTAAACACGATAAAGGAATTAGACTGTAAAAGTGACCACTAGTCAAGCAGAAGCAGCACTAGTAAACATAAGCGCATGGACCTATTCTACATATTGCACCAGTACCCTTAGCAACCTTTGTATTTAGGGACTGAATGTTTTGATCTGCTATCCTCTGTCAGGAGAGGTCAGGGGAGCATCACGTTAGCCTTTTGTTCCCCTCTGAACTGCTACAGAGTGGGATCAATCAAGACTTTTCCCACCCCAGGCCGTCCTGCTGGAGAGAGAGGGGCAGAGTGAGTATTAATCACAGGTAACTCCATGGTTCAAGGGTTTAATTTACGCTTGGAGAGGATGTGCGCATCAGAATCAGACAAGCAGGATTGTCACTTTGACATTGCGGGTTGACGGATGAGCTTGGGCTTTAAGAGAAGGAGCTGCCACTGCCGGCTCGTGCCCAATCCTTTACCCCCGCATGCTCTCATTGATTTCTCCTCCTTACCTCAGGTCACTGGCTGGAAATTGAATTGGAAATAGTAGGAAACAGGGCTCCATTATTTCTTGTTCTGGTGGCATTTATTCCCCCCCTCCTTCTGCCCCCTCCCCCATCAACACTTCCAGCATTTCGACAGACAGGCAGAGGATCTAATGGCGATAGCAGTTAGCGTCAGGACACACTCAAGCGACTGCACTGACTTTGCCTGCTTTAATAACAGCGTCCTCTGATGCGAAAGGTTACGCTCACCCCCGTCGTTTTAGAGCGTATCATTATGCCTTTATGGAAGCCTTCTTCTTCTCCCTGTGCCTCGTGGGAACTCCAGCGCTTCTTTCGGAAAGCAAAAAGAAATAAGAAACAACGGCACATTGCTCATATTCATTCGAATGGATAGCTGGCCCATAGACTGGATGTGCGGAGGGGGCTGTGGATGAATAGGCTGTCTCTGAAAGGGCAGAGGTTTGAGATTTTTCAGTGTTCCTCACTGAAGTTTCACTCCATCCACAGCCTGCTTTTATGCTAATGATGTCCATGGCAAGTCTATGATGTCCCATACTAATTCCAGGAAGAAAGAGGATAAGATACAAAATGGCTTGGTGCTTTACTTTTCTATTTTCTATTTCAAGCTTTTTTTAACATCCAAAAATAACAACATAAACTAATGTTCCATAAATAGCTTAATAATAATAACACATCAAATCAATTAATTTAAAAACAATTATTCCAACAGGCTATATAGTATATGTGCTACTGAATATGTCTGCATGATTCAGACAGGTGATGTGTTCTACACAGACATAATTACAGATAAAAATATCAGGAGAGCTGTTATATATACCCGCTAAGCACTCTCATAGATACACCTAGCTTGTATCTATACTCACTGTCCATATTTTCAGCTCCATTTACCAAATAGGTGCATTTTGCAGTTCCCCTGACTGTGGTCCTTCTGTGTCTTTGTGCGCTTTAGACCTGGTGGTGGTGCGTGAGTGTGTGTTGCGCTGGTACAAGTAGATAAGATGCAGCAGTGCTGCTGTGTAGGTCATTCTCTAGTTCTTCATCAGTGGTCAGAGGATGCTGCCCACACAATACTGTTGGCTTGATGTTTTTGGTTGGTGAACAATTCTCAGTCCAGCATATGTATGTATATTATATATAAACAATATGTTTGTGTGTGTGTGTGTGTGTGTGTAACTCAGATTTTAGGACCAGCACTAAAGAACTATCTGTTTTATATCCATTCCCCTCTCATTGTGTGCTCATAGTTGTATTTAATGAGCACCAGCTATATTGCCGTGCTATGATATGTTTGTTTTATCCTGTGTGACTTTGGAAAATGGTCCATTTAATAAATTGAAAGAATCATCTTTGTAAATACTGAATCCAAATTTCTTTGTGGCAATTTAAAGACAATTCAAAAATGTTCCCATTAATGTGAAAATGTTTAGTGGCAAAGTGTTTAAAGGAGCACGTATGGAGGCTTAATACTACATACAATACTCATCCTGTACTGCTGTACAGGTTTCCACTTTCATGTCTTTGGCATGAGGGGGAACTAATCGCTTGCATGCATCATGTGCAGGACAATTAGTAAACAGCAGCAGCACGGCCTTTACAGTTTCCTCCTGATAGAGGCTCAAACTGATATTGGAGCAGCAGGGAAATCTGAAGTAATTAAGGTACCGGAGTGCAGTAGTGACCTTGGCAAATGAGAAGCCTAAGAAACAGGAGTGAGCAACATGGTGATAAATTCCAGCACACTTTTTCAACCTTTCAAGGAATACTGGTTACCCACTCCGGTTGTTATTTTGAACTACAGTACCCATAAGCACAGTAGAGCCGGTTTAATTATTCTATTGAGACATCATTAGCGTTTACTGTGGTCTTCTGTGATGTACAGTGCTATGCAAAAGTCTGTCCTTCTTTTAATTTAACTTCTAGTCAAAAGATGTTCATTTTCCAACACCAGGAAAACAAGCAGATGACTGAGCATTTAACAGAGAGCTAGTCACTAAATATTACACACATTTTCATGTCCAGTGTGTCCATAAAGTAAACCACAGGGATGTTTCTCTATGAAAACCCAAAGTTCAGTCTTGGACGTTGGCTGCATGTGTCACCACTGGACTGAGAATAGTCTGATTTATTAATGTATAGTGCTTTCTGCTTTTTGCCATGTGACTTTTTGTCACGGATTCTTCTTCGCTGCTTATATATCCTGTTTTCTTACCTTCCTCCCTCCCTCTCTCTCTCTCCTTCTCTGTGTGGTTTCCTGCAGACTCTAGCTGTCTGAGCTGGGGGCTCTCGAGGGAGCTTTAATTGACAAGTGTGTACAATAACTAATCAGCAGTGGAGTGACTGGCCTTTGAAATTATGAACTGACTAAACTAATTTCAGATAATCCCTCATGTTACCTGGCAACGCTGACGCCGCCAATTGATATTTGAAATGTGGGACGCCCCCGGTCCTGTTCACTGTCCATCATATTGCTTCGGCTGCGGGAAAGGGCCGGCTCTTAATGAAGCGCTGACGGAGCGGCGTGAAGATTAAAACTTTCCTCCAGCCATTACAGAGCAAACAGCACACGCACACGCGCACACGGTAATAGCTTATTGTAAAGGCGGCGTTCAGGTGTGCAGCCTTTCTCCATAAATGTTTGTATTTCTGGAGAGTTTTACCGTTTTAAATCCGTCCCATTCAACTGATGATATATGACCTTTCCTCCAGCGGCTTTCAGGAATATAAAATAAGCTATGAGAGAGAGCTCTTTTTCTCTCCTCTATTTAGCGAGCTGTGAGAGGAAGCTAAAGGACAGCCATGTCTGATATTAGGACTTAAAAGAAAATACCTGCAAACTTTCAAGGACAGCATCAATAAAGAAACAAGCCTGGAGAGCCGTCTACGGAGAGAGAGAGAGAGAGAGAGAGAGAGAGAGAGAGAGAGAGAGAGAGAGAGAGAGAGAGAGAGAGATCAAGTGTGCAAAAAAATAGATCGAAAATTAAGTACAGGACAAATATCAAATATCATTCCTCTCCTTATGATGAAATATTTCACTTTTACTCGAATTTCCTCACCGTTTCATCATTTATCTTATCCAGGGTTATCCACAATGACACCCAGACAGTCTTCACTTCAGGTGAGAGGAAATTCAGTCCGGAGGTCTGAGGCCTGTGAGGCTGGTCAGGGAGTAGTGCAGATGAATAACTCTTTCCTTCAGCTTCTAGAAAGATGAATGGAAATGAAAAATACATATTGCTATGCAACAACACACTGTAATGAGGTACCCAACAGAGTGGTGTTAATTGATTGCCATTGTTATAATGAAATCCTGCCAGCTGGATGAGGAAAAAAGGCCATCTGTTTTTGGCAGCAGTCTTTCAAAATATTGATTTAGTATATCAAAACACAGACTTATTTTTTCTATATATTGATTTAGTGTCTTGAAATAATGAATTATGGTCCTTAAAATATTGACTTGACCAAGATACTATGTTGAGGTAGTAATAGTAATAGAAGCCTAGTTTTTTGTGTACACCTCACTCCTACTTATAGATAAGTTTGTTTTGATATTTCCATTATGATATTTCAGTTAAGTACAACGTTTGGCCACCATGTTTGCTAGTGCAACATGCCAGACACCTTGGCATGGAGTTGTAAAGGTTCCTAATAGTGTCCCGTGATAATCCATCCCATGCAGCTTGAATACTCTCACACAGTTCCTGTAGATTTTGAGGTAGGGGAGGAGGTGGAGTGACCAAAGGCCTTCTGGTCACGTGACATGTGACCTATCTTGGCGTTGACCACGATGCCTTCACACAACGGATTTGTTGGTCGTCTCCACCAAGACCAAAGTGGGACGCATCACTGAAGATGACCCACTGCCATTCTGAGTCTGGCACAACACCATTGCCATCTTTGGTGACATTGATGTGGTGTTAAGGCTAGTCATTGTAGCGGTCTGCAAGCATGTAGTCCTGCGTTGTACAGCCATCTGCCAATGGTGCTTCCACTAACAGGATGACTCACAGAGAACGTCATTGCTTTCTGAATGTCCGCAGTGATTAGGCCTATCCATCACATGCATGGCTGAGCGTGAAACTTAAATCACATGTCTCACAATGTCAAACCTACCCACCAAGTTTCATTCCTGTCGGTTGATTCCTTCTGGGTGCAATTGTTTGTGCATCTTTGAAGACAACAGGCATAGATTCAGTTCAGACTGGGCTGTGTTTTGAACGAGAACAGAGCTTATTTAAATATATTGTCCTAAAAGTGATGTAGCATTCTGTTTAATTTTCAATCATAAAGAAAGGTAGGAAAGTGGTCATGTGAAAATGAACTATGCTTGTGCAAATAGACAAAAGAAAAAAAATTGGGTTCCTAAAGCCAAACACCTGCATAACTTCCTGTAGCAGCATACAGAGGGGCAGAGAGAAGATGTGGGTTTATGCAGGTTTATAATGGATATGGGACAATTCTCAGGCCCTTTCGAGCTGTCAGGAAGGAGCGGATATTAGCAAGCATTTGCCTCTGTTGTGACAACTCAAATGTAATCAAACAAACATGGGTGGCGGAATGGGGAAGACGCGCAGTGAAATGACAGCCGATGACCAATTATGGCCATCAAGGCTGATGGTCTGGTCGATATATAGATAGTTACAGTATTTCATTAGATATCGAGCAAAACATCCTGTAAATGAAAACAAATGGGCCTGTCAAAGCTCGCAGATGAAGCCTGGGATAGGGAGGGAATGAGCCTCTCTCTCACTCTCTCTCTCTTGCTCTCCTTCTCTAATCCATTTTTAATAAGCGTTAGGGGAAAGGCAGGCCTGCAGCACTGGAAAGGAAGCTTTTCTTTCCCAAGCTAAAGCCCCCCATCGGATGGAGGAAGCAGACAGGCCCTTGTGAACATGGTGTATGTGTATAGACAGGTGTATATGTTCAAGAATTCAGCAGTTACCTTAAAGAGACTGCATTACAGAAAACATAGGTTTCTCTTGCTGTTTGAAATACAGCGGCATGATGTAAGTATTGTAAACATTGTAGCGTATTCCGCAGTTGATATGTAGAAGTTATCTGCAAAAACAGTTCACTTTGAATTCATCACATTCATGATATCACAAGCATTAGTCCTTTATGTATCACCAGTGAATTATCCCCATACGGTTTAGGGGGCCTATTCAGGTCTGAAGATGATAGAGTGTTGCTTTTGGTTTTGTATCAGTATCTGACCTAACAAGTCCTGGACCCAGCCCAACAAACCCAGTATCTGACCTAACAAGCCCAGTACCCAAGCCCAGTACCCAGATCCCAGTCCTGTACCAGACCCAAAACCCAGTATCCCTAAACAAGACCTAACAAAGTCCTGTACTCCAGAACCCTGCTTTTTAAATATGGCTCCTGATTACGTACTTTGTGTGCTTGTTGGCCAAAAACCCAGTATCTGACCTAACAAGTCATGTCATGACCACTGTCATGACCACTGCGGCCTTTGGTGAGGCTGACAGTCTGCGTGCATGCAGTCCATGCATTGTTAATTGTGCTGGCACTAACAGGATGACTCATGGAGGCCACCACTGCTCACAATCGTGGCTGTTTGGTCAGTCAAGTACAGCGATAAGGCCCGTCCTTACTTTCATAACATGCATGACCAAGTGTGAAACTCGAATCATTCACATGTCTCACCATGTCAGGCCCACCCACCAAGTTTCATTCCTGATAGTTTATTCTTCTGGGTGCAACTTTTTGTGCAACTGTTCTTTTGATGATGAGTATAGATGAATCTCAGAGTTACAGTAATATAAACAGCCCATGAATGTTCATTTTGTCAGCATGTTAAGCAAATTCTACATTTACTAGTACATGTTGTTGAGATTCTAAATGCTGCGCTGCAGGGTTTTTGCTGCAAAGCCATGAAACCAGCTCAAGCATGTTACAAACCTGAGAAATACTTTACCAAGCTAAGAAAAAGTGAATAAATATTGAACAAAGGAAAGATAAAAAGGCAATGGAATAAAGAACGAATGCAGCTAAAAAAAGAGGAATCTCTGCAGTAAAATGATTCACGGTGAAGCTTCCAGAACAAAGAGAAAAGTTTGATTATCTCTTCTGGAGCGATGACATGCTGCGGCGAAGTTAGCGAAGTCGGTTACTTTCTTGCTGAGTTGCCGAGTGTAATTCCACGGACCATATGGAAAACGTGGCTGCGTATTTGTCAGAATGATTGGCATCTCCCTGAACCTGCAATATTACTGTAAGACCTTATTTTCCAGCCGTGGACTGATGGACGCTGTTAACTTGGAGGAGAGTTAGAGAAAGAGGTGTGGAGTTCAAGGTTTATCAGTTTGCAGCACACTTTCATTTTAGCCTGCCGTATACAGTATGAGGCAACTCAACCCGAGCTATTATGAAATTACAGAAATATTGGACACGCTTTTTCAGGCTTATGTATTTATTTATGTATTTACGGCTTTACCTTATCCAGCGTTTTCCCACGCATAAATGTTAACACTGCAGTTTTGCGAGTAAAGATACAGGATGGAGCGGCGCGCCAACACACTGCCAGATTACTGAATGAATATGGATTAAGGAATGCATCCGCGAGGCTTGAGGTCTCCTGCATAATGCGCCTGGCGCATATGCAATCCCACCTTCACCAAGGTCTCGGCAAGGCTATGGCGTGGTACAGCGTGCTAGTGGGTCTCTCTCTAGCCTGCGGCTCTTCTCCAGAAGGCTCGAGTGAGTGGGTGACATGTTGACTGCCCTTTGAACCGCTTTTATGCGCCGTTCTTAAGATCTGCCAACAAGCCGGCTCTCTCCCACACGCTGAAAGAGAAACAATTTCCTAACATATAGCCTACAGGCCTGCTTTCCTTCCTGACAACTCTCTTACCACAGGCCTCTACGCTTTCATCTCGGCCTCCAGCCTTTGTCTCGCCTCAGTCTTTCCCCCCTTCGTGTAAAGCAGTAGTTCCTTCCAGTCCCTGCTCTCCTGACTGTCGCATTAAAGGAATAGTTCAGCAGGAATATACACAATTTCCCTCTTTTCTCAAGTGTCATCATTTCATCAAGACATGTTTGGTGCCTGATGTTTGCTTCTTTAGTTTTGGAAGTGAGTTATGAAGCAAAGGTAGCTAACAACGTCAGTTCGTAGTGTCCATGTTAGCATTGTGCAAACGATGCTGAGATCATTACACATGTATCTGAAATTGTGTTGTTAAAGCCCTAGGGATCTTAAATCGTCAATCGTTTTATTGTGGGCACACAATATGCATAGTATGTCCTGTCAATAGAATTACAGTGTTGAACGTATTTTGTAAAAAAATTGCCTTTTCAACATAGTCTGGCCATTCCTGTTCCTGGGTTAGTGTCTACGTAGGCAGCAGTTTCACTAATCATAAGGCTGATTTGGTTTGTCCCACCCAGACAGCTTTAACAAAACTCAGACCCCTATATTCTCTTAGCGTTCAACTAAAAAAAAGCAAATGACCAACAAACGATAACATTGCAAATGTAAAAGCAGTAATTAATGTATAATATGACAGTATGAAAACTGCTTCCTGTAAATGGTTGTGGGATCTGTTTGTTGATGACGTCGGAGTGAGTGAGTAAGGGTAAAGAAAGCGTGCAAGAGCGGGAGAAAAAAAGATATGGTGGAGCGTGTCTAGAAGCAGTTCATTGAGTAGCTTGAGAACAGCGTTCATCATTAAAGAGTGAAGTCCATGATCGAGTCTCATTCCCTTCATTCCTCGTTTCAACCATGCTACCCAACGCCAACTCAACCAACCCACAGCCCAAGTCTGAGTCGGACCAACGACTTGCTATCCACTTTTACACAAGCATAATTGAGCTATCTATCTGTCTACATATTATTCGTCTGCTTGTTCTTCCATCCATTTGTCTGTCCATCTGTCAGTCCATTGACTCACAGTGAGGAAATAAGAAATGTCCCATGAAATGCTGGATAATGTATTGGTCATACAGACACACACTGGGGTCTACAACACCGCCTGGATAGCCTGTTTCACTCATTTCTGCCCTCACTGCCTGCAACGCTGCATTTACCTGTATGTGAGTTGCAAAGTTATCTCTACAAATAGACAAATAAACAAGGAAGATGTAGACCCTAGCATTTCCGCTGCTACTGTTTTAACAATGTGACTTCATTTTGCAGGTGTATGGAACCATAGGGTCATACAGGTCTACCAGCAGTGACAAAAATCCTAGTCCACAGGAAACTCTCCATGATACCTTAATGCAAGAGTGGCTAAACATTGATGTGGCCTACATCCAGACACTTTTCATGTTTTCATGTCATCCCAAATTAAATCACAATTGATATTCCTGCTCATGGAGGTACACTCATGGATGGGGAATGGGAAAATTATATTCTCACTAAACTTTAAGAATGACATGAGCATGTAGCAAAGAATAGTTTTGCTGCTTCTTAAGAGGGAAAAAAATGTTAATTCGACTTCTTGAGAGGAATTATTGTATGAGAAAGTCATTAACTTACCAAGAAAATGGTGAGACGGTACAGAAGAATTAGGAGAAGCCCTCACAAGGAGGAGAGGGATAGAGAGAGCGCATTGAAGTGCTGAAGAGAAAGATAGACTTTAGGCTAAGAACTTTAGCCTTTAATACGAGTTTTAATTGTGAACCTGTAATATTCTTTCTGTGCATTATATACAAAAGTAGTGTTTCAACCTAAAAGCAGTTCAGGGGCAGTTTTTCAATGCACAGCATGTAAACACTAACAAAATAAACTCAAAAACCTCTTTACAAACACAGACTTTCTCACTGATAAATCAGTGTGATGATCAGTTATTAATCTCAGTGTTATTGAGCTCTGCTAAAGTCTGAGTAGACTGATAAATCAGTGTGATGATCAGTTATTAATCTCAGTGTTATTGAGCTCTGCTAAAGTCTGAGTAGACTGATAAATCAGTGTGATGATCAGTTATTAATCTCAGTGTTACTGAGCTCTGCTAAAGTCTGAGTAGACTAATAAATCAGTGTGATGAGCAGTTATTAATCTCAGTGTTACTGAGCCCTACTAAAGTCTGAGTAGACTGATAAATCAGTGTGATGAGCAGTTATTAATCTCAGTGTTACTGAGCTCTGCTAAAGACTGAGTAGACTGATAAGTCAGTGTGATGATCAGTTATTAATCTCAGTGTTATTGAGCTCTGCTAAAGTCTGAGTAGACTAATAAATCAGTGTGATGAGCAGTTATTAATCTCAGTGTTACTGAGCCCTACTAAAGTCTGAGTAGACTGATAAATCAGTGTGATGAGCAGTTATTAATCTCAGTGTTACTGAGCTCTGCTAAAGCCTGAGTAGACTGATAAATCAGTGTGATGATCAGTTATTAATCTCAGTGTTACTGAGCTCTGCTAAAGCCTGAGTAGACTGATAAATCAGAGTGATGATCAGTTATTAATCTCAGTGTTACTGAGCTCTGCTAAAGCCTGAGTAGACTGATAAATCAGTGTGATGATCAGTTATTAATCTCAGTGTTACTGAGCTCTGCTAAAGTCTGAGTAGACTAATAAATCAGTGTGATGAGCAGTTATTAATCTCAGTGTTACTGAGCCCTACTAAAGTCTGAGTAGACTGATAAATCAGTGTGATGATCAGTTATTAATCTCAGTGTTACTGAGCTCTGCTAAAGCCTGAGTAGACTGATAAATCAGAGTGATGATCAGTTATTAATCTCAGTGTTACTGAGCTCTGCTAAAATCTGAGTAAACTGATAAATCAGTGTGATGATCAGTTAATAATCTCAGTGTTACTGAGCTCTGCTAAAATCTGAGTAGACTGATAAATCAGTGTGATGATCAGTTATTAATCTCAGTGTTACTGAGCTCTGCTAAAGCCTGAGTAGACTGATAAATCAGAGTGATGATCAGTTATTAATCTCAGTGTTACTGAGCTCTGCTAAAGTCTGAGTAGACTGATAAATCAGAGTGATGATCAGTTATTAATCTCAGTGTTACTGAGCTCTGCTAAAGTCTGAGTAGACTGATAAATCAGAGTGATGATCAGTTATTAATCTCAGTGTTACTGAGCTCTGCTAAAGTCTATATAGACTGATAAATCAGTGTGATGGTCAGTTATTAATCTTAGTGTTACTGAGCTCTGCTAAAGCCTGAGTAGACTGATGAGTCAGTGTGATGATCAGTTATTAATCTCAGTGTTACTGAGCCCTACTAAAGTCTCAGTACACTGATAAATCAGTGTGATGATCTGAGAATGTAAATATGAGGGGGGGGTAATATGTAAAACTTAAGAAGGACTGTGAAAGAAAATGTGTGGAGACACTGGAAATGGCTGATTGCGTATTCTGCTTGGCTTACTAGCGTTTGGGCAACTTGCAGTGTCAGTTTTGTGTAAATTTCACTACGCCCTTTAAAGCCAAGTATTAATAAGTGACAGCATCACTGAAGCATGTTGTTGGGAACCTTCCTTTGACAATGACAGCAGACAGACAAGAACAGGCCTCGAGCACATGCTGAAACAGTATTTACCAAAACTAGCTCTCAGATGTGTTTATGTGAGAGGGAAGCAATGCAAAATATGCCTTAATGTAGCCACAAACACATGCTCACAGTGTTTTGGATATAGGTGAGGGTTCAACCACTGATCCATAAATCAGTATCAGTGGACTGACAGAGAAATAATTAGGTCACCGGCTGGTTCTAAAGCTGAGCAAAGGTACAGACTATTACTGCAGATCAGAGAGAAAAGCCTGCACGCATGGAATAATAGAAACAACAGCAGTAAATGGAAAAAAAATCCATAACTGATACCGAAGAGGTCGGCCACCAGCATTATGAAGGCAGACAATATAAATAGCACCGCAATATTGTAAATGTTTATATAGAGCCTACATGGATGTTGCATGGCAGTTTTGAGATTTATGGGCTGCACAGTAATATGTGAAGCTGGTAGCAGGCAGCAGGTAATACTTCATGTTAGTTATCATGTTGAGTGTAAATTTGCAGTGAAGTATATGGCGTAGATAAAATGTTTTAGTCCATTTCTTATTCCATTCTGCGCTGCCCTTTGAGGATTGTAGCATGCTGCAACATCACACTGCTTGTTTGAGGCACCGAAGCTGTGGCCGGTCAGAGGTGCCTCAGTGTCTCATCTTTGGTTCTAGCCAGTAGTGTCTTTGAACTTTTAAAGAAAAAAGAATCTTAACACTCTCTGTTTTTTAGTGTTCAGTAGCTGTATGTCAATATACAAGTATTTATGCCAGTAGCTATGTCAGTAACTCTATATCAGTAACTCTGTGTCAGTAGCCTAATGTCAGTAACCCTGTCTACCTATAGGTCAGTAGTTATATGTCTGCAGCTATATGTCAATAAGCTATATGTTAGTAACTACAGTATATACCAGTAACTATATGTCAGTAACTATATGTAATTTTAAAACCATAATTCTTTATGTCAGTAGCTATGTCAGTAACTCTGTGTCACTAGCTATAGGTCAGTGGTTATATGTCGGCAGCTATATGTTAATAGCTATATGTTAGTAAATATACAGTGGTATAAACCAGTAAGTATGTAAATCGCTACTTGTTAGTATTTGTATGTCAGTAGCTATGTAAATAACTACAAGTCAATAACTATATGTTAGTAGCTATATGCCAGTAACTATATGTAAGTAGCTATATGTTAGTAGTTATGTCAATAGCTACATACCAGTATTTCTCAAAAGCAGTGTCAATAAATAAATGTCAGTACCCATAAGTTAGTAGTTTTATGTCAGTAGCTATAGTCAAATCATATTAAGCAGCTTTACAGAAATTCAGTAATACTAATTCATTAAGGAGCGATAAGAAAGAAGGTCAGTAGATATATGTCAACATTTATATGCCAATAGCTATATGTTAGTAGCAATATGTCAGAAGCTATATGTCAATAGCTACTTGTCAATGTTTGTATGTCAATATCTATGTCAATAACTACATGTCAGTAACTATGCATGTTAGCAGCTGTATGTCAGTAACAATATGTTATTAGCTGTATGCCAGTGGTTATAGGTTAATAGACATACGTTAGTAGCTGTATGTCAGTACCTATATGTAGTAGCTACATGCCAGTATTTATATGTCAATATCAATCTCAATAACTACATCAGTAGTCAATGTCAGTAACTCTCAGTAGTCTCTGTAGTCAGTAGTCATGTGTCAGTGGTTATATGTCAGTAGCTATAAGGCAACAACTATATGTTAGTAGCCATATATGTCAGCAACCATATGTCAGTGGCTATATGTTTAGCTAGTATCTAGAGTAACCACCATGTGCAGCATGGGCAGCATCTAGGCAGGCTGAGAGTGACTCAAAAAGGTCCTGAAAGGTTGTCACAGGTATCTGGATATGCTCACTGCAGTGCATCCCACATCTGCTGGAGGGTACATTGGGGAGAATCCATAAAGCAAACATGATGATCAAGGTGGTCCCACAGAAACTCAATTGGTCTGGGGAACTAGGGGGCAGGGTATTACTTGAAAGTCTTGGTCATGTGCTTCTAACCACTGTCACACATTTCTAGCCATGCGACATGTTGCATTGTCTTGCTAGATGATCCCTTCCGCCCCAGGAAGCATAATCAGCATGTTTTGCCCCTTTTACCCCAAACAGCAATGAGGGATATGAAGGAATGCTGGCAGTATAACATCAGTAAGGTTGCATGCATTAGTAAAACCTTTGTGGATGAATTTTAAGAACCATTCTCAACTTGGAGTCACAAGCAATTGTTTGCTTTGCTTGCCCTGTAGCATCACCTCTGCTACCAGCTTGCAGCGATCCCTTGGGCAGCAGGCAGTGGACTGCCAGTGGATAACTAGAAGAAACTCAGCATTAAAGTACTTCAGTATCCACTGGAGTCCAGTCAGTAGTCACCTCTACTGTCTGATTGCAATGTGAAAGACTTGAGATATCTCTTTCAGAGCATAAAGAGAATACCATGGGCCATGATTTTTCTTTTTAAACCCCCTTGGACTGAATGGTGTGGGAAATGTGTCAGCCGCTTGCTGAGAGTGGTCTTCATGTGATGTGTGCTCTGTCCAAACCTTACTGCAAGCTGATGCAATAGTTGCTAAGCCTTGCTGCTAGCACAGAGCGGTACCGTTTGGAGTAAATGTTGGCAGATTCATATGTGCCTCTGTATGTTTGGGTGAGCACAGTCGCTTGGTTTTATGTGGAATGTGGGAAGGAAAAGTTTTCTTTTGTCATTTTCATTTTATTCTAGTCATATTTATTTTCATTAGGCTCTTAAATACTATAACTTTCTAAGCATCAACCATGTCAGCTTTAAATGTCTCAGAGGAAGCCTGTGCAACTCTTTACTCTCATAGCTTGGGTACATTGTGTGGGACAGGAGAGACCTAGGTAGCAGATCAGAAGAGAGAAAATGAAGATTAAAAACGTATATTTATAAATATGCAGAGAGCAATTAGCTACATACTGGAATCTATAGACTACAAACACATAATATAATACATACATTTTAAAATCTAGCCAGTTAAGTTAAAGATCTACTGCATTAACTAGGTAGCTTGCTCACTACTAAGATAACATTAGCAGCGGTATATAATGTTAACAAGGTGCAGCTAGCTGTCATAAGTAAAAGCTTGAAATTCTTAATCATCCTTACAAGTTTGCCAGGGTAATGCACTACTTATAACACACCTCTGTATTTTAGTCTGTGTTTCTGTCCCACAGCATATTAACTGTGAGTTTATGAAATTACCTGAGATTATAATCTTGCATTTATGCTATTATTAAAATAATTAATTCTTTCTCGTTAATAACATAAACAAAATACATAGAGCATATGCTTATGTTATAACCATATGTGTGCAGATAGATGTGGGGCTTGCTTCAGGTGCCTGGGTGTGTGTGTGCCTAAAACCTCTTGGACTTCCCAGTGGACTCCTTAGTGATGGATGTGTTGTGGAATTTATATTAGGGCACTGTTGGATGTTGGCTGTGTGTGGAAAAAAAAAGCACATCTCAGTAGAACGATGATGAAACTTGGCCATTAGCATTGAACGCTCTCTGCCTGTCCTTAAAAGTAGCCCCGGCGCTTATGGGGAATATGGCTGTGATTTGGCAATGCAAATATACTGATCCATTAACGTAACAGGGCTTTAGGCCAGCAAGTCGGGTCCCCACATGCTTTCGTGTGTATGTGTGTGTTTTTATCCATTTGGCTCACTGAAATGGGCTATGGGACTTTTCTCTTGATCAAATTTTGATGCCCTGCTGTTTGATGGAATGTGCCAAATTTCAGAGGTAGATTAACCTGTTTTGCCAAAGCCTTGATGAGATACCTTCCTAATACCTCATAAGGGGTGCCAACAAAACAACACTTAATATATGGCCATCAGTCAGAGAGAGAGGGAGAGGTACAGGCAGAGAGCAAGAAATTGACTGAGACAAACAGAGAGAGAGGGAGAAAGAGTGACAGAGTGAGAAGGAGAGAGGCAGAGAGAGAGGCAGAGAAAGAGAAGAGAGAAGTGGTAAGAGAGAGTAGCACAGACAGGCAGAATAAGAGACAGGAAGACAAAGACAAAGGGAAGAGGGGACAGGCAGAGAGAAAGAGACAGACAGAGAGAAAAAGAGAGTGAGAGAAAGAGAAAAGCAGAAAGAGAGGCAGAGAGGTGGATAGAGACTGAGACAGAAAGAGAGTGAAAAAAAGAGAAAGACAGAAATAGAGCCAGAGAGGGGGATAAATAGAGAGAGAAAGAGACTGAGACAGACAGAGAGAGAAAGAGAGTGTGAGAAAGAGAAAGGCAGAAAGAGAGGCAGAGAGGGGTATAGACAAAGAGTGAGAGCGAGAAGTGAGACAGACGGAGAGAGAAAGAGATAGAGGGAGGGAGAGATTAAGAGAAATAGGCAGAGAGAGAAAGATGGGTACAGCCAGAGAAAAAAAACTAAGACAGCCAGAGAGAGAAAAAGTGAGAGCAGGAGTGAGAGAAAGCACTCTCAAGAGAGAGAGAGAGAGAAAGAGAGAGAGAAGCAGACAGGATAGGAAGCGAGAGAGAGACTTAGACAGACAGAGAGGAAGCAAGAGCAAGAGAGCAACAGAAGTAGATGGAGAGAGAGAGTGGGGGGGATTCCTTTGCCAAACTACATCATACTGACACGATACACTAAACCATTATACCATTATACATATAAAAACACAGAAACAAAGCGAGGTCGTATAGGATTGGTGTACTTCATTAATTTGTGCACCACTACAAGATCTGTGCTTGTAATAAATTGGATTAAGATCTAGCAGCTTTGCTGTAGGTTAATTACTATCACCCCTACTGTCTGATTGTTCATGCATGGTTATGTGATGGAGCTCTGTGCAGTGTGCTATTTTAATGGGCCTAAAGGGTTGAACAGGCCAGTGAAGAGCACGGCAGCTCTTTCAGCTACACTTGTCCTTGCCATTGTTGTTGTTCTGCCAGTCTGATCTTCCTCAGTCGCAGTTTGTCATTTTGCTCTGTGTATTTCTGTGTATTTTATGCTTGGGTGGTCTTTACAGAAATAACCCTTTTACAAAACCTTTGACCATCAGATGTAAACAAGCTACATGCACTTCCGGTAGACCTGTATGAGTGTACACTTCCATATACCTGCAAATTCAGCTACTTCCTTCACACTGTGGCCTTTGGCACACCCAAATGCAATCATCCCCTTTAACCAATCATTAACATCTGCTTTGTGATCATGTGAACGAGACATTCACTGCACCACTCCTCCCAATCTTTGAATCCTGTCATACATCCCGCAGGAATTTATAGAACAGCTATCTCCGTGCACTGCCATCTGCAGGAGCCTGAAGTTACTACCACCTTTAACTTTTTTGTTTAGTGAGCTTATATCTAAGCCAAGACCTATTTAGTTTAGAAGTATTGGACTGTAACATACAGTAACTTATAGAACTCTCAAAGACATCTCTTTGTTAGACGCTGTCCTTTCCAATTTGATATGTGAGCAACAACAAAGCAAATATAAAATGAAACCCAATAGAATGGAAAAGGAAAGTCTCAGAAAAGTAGGAATCCATTAAAACTGTGCTTAAAGACTATGGAAATGGAATCTTTATCTATGCACCACATTTGCAATAGTGACACCGAGCTGTAGCCTCATGATTGGAGCCCATTTCCACCAGCTAATGTAATGAGAATCATCACTTCTAAAAGTAAACAGACAAGAATGGAGGTCACTCTTATTTCAGCAGACCTTAAATTCCCTGAGAAATGCAACCACCTACAGTATCATATTCCCAACTCATCATTCCGTCGCTTAATTTGCAATGTATTAAACAAAACTCGTCGTAGCAGGTGAAGTTGATGAAGCTTGATGGGTGTAATTTTTGGATGCAGCAGCACAGCTGGCAGGGCTGTGCCCAGCATCAAGGACACCGGGGAGGAAGGTATGCAAATGCACACAGCTCTAATCAATTAGAAGCAAGATGAAAATGAAGAGCACCTTAGTGGCACCAATTCTGGGGAACAAAAGCACTCCATCAAAACCTATGCCACATGTTTAGGAACACCAGTCAATGATGCTTAGGCCTTTGAGTTTTGGACTGTGTTTCAGACCATAGAAGGCGTATGGTAAGTCCAACAGACTGCACAAGAAAGGTGATACTCTGGTACCAGGTCTAACTTTAGTTTAATTAAATATTGTTCCATGAAACTGACCACAACTGAAAATGATCCTTCATGTAGTTTTTTTACTTCCTTTACAGATTTCATTACACAGATTTGCAGCATACGCTGTTTTGCTCAGAAATGCTTTAGCAACGTTTACCCTAGCACCAAATGGGGCTCTCGAAACGTGCTGATTTATTCATACTGTGGCAAGAAAGAGAAAGAGAGAGAGAGAGAGAGAGAGAGAAAGAGAGAGAGAGAGAGTAAAAGCAAGAGTGAGGGTAAAAAAAGGAAAGATGGGGAAGTGAAAAAGAGTGAGAGGGAGAAATAGGATGAAAATGACAGTGAGAGAGAGAGAGAGAGAGTACATGAAATCATGAAAGAAAGCATGGGAACGAAGAGAGAGATAGAGGGAGTGAGGCTGAGATATTTAATGTGATCTCAGGTTAAATCAAGGTGTGTGATTAAGCCCAAAGTCTAAGACCACCCTTATAAAAAGGTCTAATGCAGATGTTAGTGATTAGTGATTGGCTAAAAGGTATTTGGGCCTGCCAAAGACCATAGTGTGAAGGAAGTAGCTAAATTTGCAGGTGTATGGAAGCGTTTGGTCATTCAGGTCTACAAACAGTGGCAAAATCCCAGCCTACAGGAAACTCTCCTCAGAATTTTACCAGGGAAGACATCCACCAAATGTGGCCCAACTGTGCAATTATTTGATGGAAGAGTGGCTGAACATTGATTTCCCCTACATCCAGAAACATGTCCTGTCCATGCCAAATCTAATCACAGCTGTTGTTCGTGCTCATGGAGCTATTATACACTATTAGGTGACTAATGGTTTGTCCACTGAGCTTATTTCTAGAATGGACTGTTTTTCAATAAATTGCACTGAAATTTAGCTAAATATTGGATATTTTACAAATCCCCCTTTAGCATTCTTCATATTGTCCTGTTTATGGTCCTATTGGGGATCAGGTAGGTCTGTGCGTCAGTGCATCTGTGCTCTCTCACATAAATATTAGTCAGTTTGGATAGACGATATATTCCAGGGAGCCATCTTTCTGAAAGGGGACGTCTGTCGTCATATTTCAAGGTGCGCCATGGCAAATGTGCTTGTGGCATAAATATCATGGTGCCGCACGTGCCGCATGAGATTCATATAGGTCAGCTGCATGCATTAAACCAGGCATAGCCGATGTTGGCCTCAGACAGCAGAGGAGGAGCTGGAGGCCAGATGTGTGCCTACATGAGGGGAGGACACATGGAGGGGACCAAGTGTTTGGATTTGAACCAAGAACAGCAGCGGCCCACCTTCAGAAGGGAACGTCCCCTCCAGGCTTTGGGATGGACCGCCTTGGCCTTTTATCTTCCAGTTCAGGGCTCTGTTTTTTGCAGATAAATGCTTCCCAATCCACCGTGACAGATGTCACAATGCATCGTCTCTATTTTGATACGTACCCTCTGATCCTGCCACAAACAATAAAGAGACCGTGCGAGGGCCGGCCCGTCTCCACACACAGCGCCAACACTCACGATTATTCCAGAGATCCATTTTGGAGCCATAGAAATACAAATAAGCCAGGGTCCAAGTTTGATGTGAAGGTTCTACCAGCTCATGCTTTGTATACACTCATAAACATACGGTGCCAATAATTTTTCTCCTGGAGCGCTGCCATGGAAGAAAGACTTTGGGTGTCCTAAAGCATCTTTTACTGGATGGTTCTTTATGGAACCAGTTTGTAAGTAAAGAGCCTTTCAGAAGTATCCTCCAGAACTGTGCTTGATCCACTCGTACCAGTGCGACCCACACTAACACACCACCACATAGTCAGTGTCACTGCAGTGCTGAGGAAGATCCACCACTTACCTACTCTATCTGTAGTCCTGAGGGGGTCATGACCATTAAGGAACATGGCAAAGGGGGCTAATTAGTATGCAGAGAGACAACAGTCTATAATTGTAGAACTAAAAAGTGCACCTACATGCTAAGTAGAGCTGATAAAATGAATAATGAGTTCCTAATAGGGAGTTGGTGAGTGTGTGTGCATTCATGAGATCCTCATATTAATTCAGCAGAAGTTAAGTGCAGTTTGAAGGCGAAGAAAGAAAGCAATAGGCCTAATACAGTAAAAATCAAGGCCAGCGGTAGTGAAAGCCCTGCTCTGCCTGGGTTTTTGAGAGTTTAGTTACTAACTCTCAGTCATCTGCTTCTGGTCATGGCTTCAGTGCTGTCAGTACAGCAGTGCACTCCTACCACCTCAGGCCTGCCCACACTTTCAAAGGAGGGGTTGAACCCAATTATCAGCTAAATTAAAATGAACAGACTTGGCACGGGGAACAATGACTGCTGCGACTCCACTCCACAAGCTAAATGGGCCAGACCAAAAAAACAGTCCTTGTTTTTTGCACTGTGGCTACAGTCCAGAAAGCAGCATGGGGGGTTAAGTGGGAGGCGGGTGAAGTGAAAGTGTTTCATACTGCGTGTGCTCTTTGTTTCAGAAGACAGGAAGCTGTTTGTGGGGATGCTGAACAAACAGCAGACGGAGGAGGACGTGTATCGCTTATTTGAGCCCTATGGAGTCATCGAGGAGTGCACCGTGCTAAGAGGCCCTGATGGAAACAGCAAAGGTAGGGCCATTTCTGTTGACGCATAATGACAATTGGACGTGGAATCTGCTAGCGGATGTTATTTGGTGTAAAAAACGGCTTGTTATACAAAAATGTGGGCACAAGGGACATGTAGAAGCTGTAAGGGTAACATAAGTGCATATCCGGGCCTGTGTTTTTTTTTTTTTTTTTTGCAGACTCTATTTATTGCCCACTGAGGCTTTGGGACAGTGATAGACACTAATATAGCCTGACATTTAGCAAAGCACCGTGGGAGTTGTAGTTTTCCCCTGCCAGTGCTTATGAAAATTGGAGGGAGATTATTTCTGCAGCTTAGGGAGTAGCTCTCTGAATCGGCAGTCTTATGGATAGGAGGGAGGAAATGACAGTCAAAATGATTCTAGATATTTCCAAAAACATTTGAGTATAAAGGACACATGACGAAATACACAGTGCAATACAAAACTTAAAGATATACACTGTGCTCTATGAACCTTCTTTATGTTGTTCTAATAGTTCAAATGTTCCAAGTAATTTAGAACCATTAGAGCACCCCATTTAACCGATTCATTCAGAGAAACAACCTCACCCCCAATGCCACACACACACACACACACACACAAACTAGAGGGCAGTGAACACACTTGTTCATAGCAGTGGGCAGCCCTTGTCCACAGCGCTCGGGTAGCACTTGGGGGTTAGGTGCCTTGCTCTGGGGCTCTTCAGCCATGTCCTGTCTTTTTAGGGGATTGAATCAACAAGCTTCTGGTCACTGGTTTCCTAACCTCCAGCCCACAACAAATTTAGAAGCGAGCATATAGTTTAAAGAACACTAGCCCACTGGAGTAAACCCAGGACAGTGATAATGAAAGGGTAATAAGTTATATATATATTTAAAATAAACATTTATATGGTACTTTTTTTGGCAGATATCTGTCCTTGGTGAGAATTATATTTATATTTTTAACCTTTTAACCTTAATGGTAAACAGTGAGATCCCATTGCTTTTTTGGACACCAGTGGAAATCTCTACAACTCCATCCTGAGATGTCTGGCATGTTGCATTCGCAAACATGGTGGCCCCGCATCATACTGAGAAAAACTACTTCTGTATGTGTAGCTCAATAAATATTGCCCATATCAGTCTAGATTTATCAACATTTATTGTTTCTGGTAACCTTCATCTTCTTTTCCAATAGCACTGCAATCCCACACTTCCTTCTGGGTGCAACTATTTTTAATGATGAGTGCAGAATGTTCAATAAATAAAAAAAATTAAAAAAATAAAATAAGTTTATTTATGGTATAGTGTCAAAAAAAGTGGTATGGTATAGTGTTAAAAGGCCAAAATGTAACGGCTCTGATTTTGATCCACTTACTGCTTCTGTACCAATTCATAATATTTTCAATTCCATGTACTGTTGCTGTTGTACAATAGTAATCCTAAAACCTTTATATGAATCTTGTATAACCTTCTGCAGAAATACTACTGTATAGTCTTTTTTCATTATGACTAAATTATATGCATCCTTCATTCTTACATGATGCAGGTTCTTGCAGAACAAATGCGTTTGTGTTCTGAATGTGAAGTCAGGCAAATTTCACTAACTAGCATGCTTTTCTGCTCAAACAGTGCAGTCTGGAGCACAGTCTGGAGCTCCAGCAGCCTGCAAAGGGCTAGCCTGCTGTGTTTTCTCAGCTTAGCAGCACAAATCTAATGCCTGGATGTGCTTCTGTTCACAGTGTTTAATTGAAACGTTCTGTGTGTTTCCAGGCTGCGCCTTCGTCAAGTTCTCTACACATGCTGAAGCTCAGTCTGCCATCAGTGCCCTGCACGGTAGCCAGACCATGCCGGTGAGTCCACTCTCGTCCACCATGTCTGCAATGTCTGCTGTACTGTTATTTAAGTTATTTTATATGGATGGATGGATTGATGGATGTACTTTATCAAACCCCCTACAGTAGCAAATACTCCGCACACATGACTCAAATAATCAATCATGGGTTTGGGTTTGCATGCAGGTTTGCGTTTTTTTGGGAGATAAAAATGGTTCCTACCAATATTGTAATTGATTCACATTATCTATGGAGTGAAGTCATATTCAGCCATATGTCTGCCAAGACGACATTTAGTGTTTGATTGGGTAAAAAAGAAAAGGGCTATCTGAAGAGTCACACTAGGATGTGCAAATATCATAGTTACTGCCAGACACGGAGCAGGCAAGAGCTGATCTGTGTGCTAATGGTAAGTTATTTACATTTACAGCATTTAACTGATGCTCTTACCCAGAACAGCTTGCAAGGTTAATCACAATACAGGTAGGACAACATAGTGCTAAGAGTCTTGCCCAAGGACTCTCATTGGTGTAGCACAACGCAACTACCCAGACCAATGAGAGTCCTTGGGCAAGACTCTTAACACTATGTTGTCCTACCTGTATTGTGATTAACCTGTTCTGGGTAAGAGCATCAGTTAAATGCTGTAAATGTAAATAACTTACCATTAGCACACAGAACAGCTTGCAAGGTTAATCACAATACAGGCAGGACAACATAGTGTTAAGAGTCTTGCCCAAGGACTCTCATTGGTCTGGGTAGTTGCGTTGTGCTACACCAATGAGAGTCAAACACCTGCCTCCCACGGTTGGTAGCTCATTTAAGTAGTGGTGTTATCCGTTGTACCACAACAGCCTATGACTTTTATCAAGACTTAGGATCAGTCTTTACCAAATACCTTTAGCCTTTCTACTGTGAAAGATATCTACTGATGTTAGCTTACTATTGTAACTAGCATAAACTAGCTTGGTAGCAGTCAGACTGAGTAACCATAAAATGAGTGGACATATACAGTATGAGTTGAATTTTAGTCTAGAAGTCCCATAAAAATGTCACTGTTAGTAAATTAGATTGCATGCAGTGCAGTAAACACAGCAGTAGGCTAGAAAAGTAGGGCAGACTGATGAGGAAACAGGTGCATCATCAGGTTTTCAGATGAGGTCCTAATTATGAATTATAGTTAATATGCAATTATAAGAGCGGCATCAGCATTAAAGTTAGTGTTAAGGGGTTCAGCAAATATAAGCTTTGAAAGTCAAAATTGTTGCCCATGTGTTTATTTAGAGGAAACATCAACATCAGAACAAGGTTCGGAGTTTAAAATCGCTCTCTAAAATTAAAGTTCTTTTTCATCAATGTGTTTTTTGCTGTGGTTACCCGACCTCCCTGTTCACTGGTTTTGCATTAGACACTTCAACATTTTACAATATGTACAGGCTTGGGATGGGGTTAAGGGGCGGGGTCGTTGTGTTCCTACCAATGATGAGACCAAACCAATGCCTTAGTGATAGTCATATATATATTTTTTTTTTTACTATTTTAATACCAATATCAAAGTTTTCAATCATCCTATATTAATACTGATTAAATAGCCTTTCATTGAAGAACTCATGTTCCAATTTATAAAGCATGTAACAAAATAACACACTTAATTCATAATTGTATGACCTTTTTTACTCATTTATTCTAATGAGTATATCATTTATTCTTACTAAGTACTTACTCAGAGGACACCAGAGGATAAGAATCTCTGGATTTATTAGTTGTTTAGTTTCGGAGGCTTTATTGTAACAATGTGTTCAAATTAACTAGGTGGTAGCCTGGCTAAGGCTCCCCGTGAGTCAGTTACATGCTTCAACAAGGTGCTATATATCACAGCCACTGAGAGGCTGATTAAAGTCATATTAGTGTGAGTTCTGGGACTTGCAGACACAACTTAGTAACTGGAAATGAAATGTTTACTTTAATGGAACTACAAATTTCACTTTCTATGTTGAAGTAGATTACTAAAAAGCTACTTAGAACCTGTTTGACTACATAAACATCCTTGTGTTGAGTTGTCCCTTGACTATCCCACTATTTTTTGTTAAGGGCTTAACAAAAAAAGAAAAAAGAGTTAGAAATGAACCATCGTAGATGAATAATCTACTCACTGGCAGCAACAAATGTACCACTACCTGTACAATAAACAAAGATGGACTTACTTATGGCACAGCCAGAAATGGCCAGGAGCTGAGTATGAAACTAACAACTTATGTTGAATTTAAAGGCTTTGTAATGTCATAAAACACCAATGCTTAGATCTCTCTATTTAGCCTATGACTTTAGGTACTTCATGCTGAAGTTATAAGGAATGTTTCTGCTTGGACACAATGCAAGGCAGCCAATCAGAGCTGAAGTCATTCATTGAAGTCATTCACATATCTCCTAGAGGCAAAGCAACAAAAACAGTTTGTCTGATTCTGCCGGATAAAAAGAGGTCATGCAGACATCAATAATAACAATATTATAATAAAATAAAAATATGAGATAAATGTAGAATGTGGGCCCTTTTGAATTCCCATACAGAGAGAAAAGGTGGTTTTCCTATTCCCTACACACTCACAAACCTCCTGCTTACATTAATTTAGTTGAATAGGTGTGAGGTTGGCAGGTCCACACATGGCAGGGCTGCAAAAAATCCTGCTGTTCAGTGCAGGCAGACTGAATCATACAGCTATTCAGCTTCACATACACTATTCAGCACTCCAAAGTAGCCCTGGCTTTCACGGCTGCTTTGTTTGCAACAAAACTCCCGCAGACTGTCGAAGCTCAACGTGGCGTTCAGGGTGTGTATGCTTTTATAGAGAGAGAAAGAGAGAAGGAGAACAAAAGAACAAATCTACTGGACATGCCAATAAAGCTTATTTGAATTTGGAGGAAAAAACTAGGGTGAGAAAGAATGAGAGACGTGCCATCAGCTTTTGGTGTGACACAGGGGTCAGTGGAAGAAAATTCATGAGGGCTGAATGGTGAAGCATGGTGCATTTGTGTACAGATATAACCACCCCATCTTTCTTTCTTTCTCTCTTTCTTTCTTTCTCTCTTGCCCTTTCTCACACACACGCATACATACCCTCCTCTCTCCATCCTCCCGGGATATTAGGCAATAGACTTGTTTACCTCACCTTTCACCAAATCGGCTGGTGAATTATTCATCGGTGTATAAGCAGGAGGGCAGAGAAAGAGTGATAGAGAGAGCGAAAGAGCGGGAGAGAGAGAGAGGTGGGGGGACAGGGAAGCATCTAGAGGCAGTGTTGTACATGCGTAAATTCATTATAAAAACCCTTATCACACCCTGTACCCTAGTGTATGCAGCTGCGGGGCAAGGTGACTGACCGCCTGACCTCGGCCTGCTCCTGGCCCGCTCCTGGCCTTTAGGGGACGGTTTACCCTGAGCTTCTTCTTGAGGAAGAGCTGGGGAAAACGTCAGCCCTCACTCAGAAGCACAGCAAAACATGAAAGGTCATTAACTCTCAAACTTTATGCATCCTCCAAGCTGCTGGTCAGAGGCTTTTAAACTGAATCTGAAAGACTGAAAGATGCCTTATTCAGTATTTGTTTTTTTAATGTTTATATGCTGTAAATGATATGCTACATTAACGATTTACAATCATTTACAATTCTTTAATGAAAACTAACTGGCAGAGGTAGAAAGTTGCAAGTAACAAGTGATTCTCAGGTCTTGGCACTCTCACTCTGTTTTGATTCAAGTCCTAAATCAATAAGAAGCCTTAAAGTCAAATTCCATATCTTAGTCCTAAACAAGTCAGTGTGCATTATTCTGGTCATTTTAGATCATTTTTATACAGAACACCAAGCGTCATAGTAAAGGTAATATAACCTTTTGATGGTAGAACATTTGCAGTGTGGAGCAGAGTAGAGTAGTAACTGTTCCAAATAAAATGATCCATTGTACATGGATAACCATGACAGACATAATAGTATATACAAAGAGAATAAAACAAATTTTCAAGATGCTGTTTAACTTTATTTTTAAAAAAACCTTCATATTTGAAGATAATATTTTAATCATGTTTGGGAACATTCAGTTAATATAAAACAAGCTTAGCAAACTAAAAACAGCTAGTGTGAATTGAAATTGGAAAACAACAGAAATCCAAATGAACAGAGTGAAAGACAGCATGAAGGATGATGCAGATTGTAGAAAGCTGGCTTTTTGTTAGAATTTTCTGTCCACTGTAAATGGAGCATGAGTTAGGGGAGTTTTCACTGCAGAAGCTGTTAAGTTCTTTATTTTTGCTACAATCTAGTAAAGGGTCATTACATTTACTACAGTGTTTTCCAGCCAGACTGTAGTTCAAGCAGTGAGCGAGGGCTTTGGTGCCATTGATGCTTTGCTTGTTTCGTGGAGGGAAACTTAAATTTTGCTTCTCTTGTCTTTAGAAACAGACGTCAGTAACAGACATTTGATGATGGTGCTATACCTTTTGAATAATGTATTGCAGGTAATGAATCCATTCACATGAACACTAACTGACTGTGTTGTGTCCAGTCAGGCGCAAAAGTCAAAGTCATTGGTGTTCAAGTCAGAGTCAAGTTGGTTCTTTGTTGATTTTGTCAAATCGAGTCTCAAGTCATGAAATTCATGAGACATAAGACTTGAGTCCACATTTCTGCTAACCTGTTAGCTGCATAGCTAGTTAGGCTCTTAACCGTTATACTCTTAAAGAAAACAACTGGTGCCTACAGTAACATATCTGTAATTTACATGATGTAGCTCTTTAGGGTGGGCCAGTGTTTTCCAACACTGGAACCAATGCCCATCACATTACCTTGCTTGAACACACTCACTTCAACTCAGTACAGGGATTTTAAAGGGTGAATAATTATGCTGGAAGAACTAAAATGCCCAGAGCCCCCAGGATAATAGCACAGATATTCAAGAGAAGACTGCAATGAATATATAAAATACGTGTATAATAATATATACAATATGATACATAAAACATTATATTTATGATAATATATGGTGCATGTTGGAATTTAGACAAAGGTACTGCACATTTTTGTGGTATTGCATGTTGATTTGCAGGTAGGGTAAGCAGCTTGATGTTGAGGTGCTTTGAATGCAAACACTGTATCTTAGCGAGGCTCTATCTTCTCAGGCTGGGGTCACATCCCTCTGGCATTGCACAACCCCTCTCACTTTGCATTATATTCATGCATACATGCATGCATGCATGCACAATCCCCTCCGCACCCTCCTCTCTGTTCCACTCTCCCTCTTACCCTCTCTGTCACAAACCTACAGTATAGGTTACAATACACACACGCATTGATTTGAAATTCCAGTTTCTGGTAACATGTACTGACTGTATTTGACTATACGAGGCTGTAAATGAATGTGTTTGTGCACATACTGTGTGTTATAATCAATTCTAATAATATTCACTGATGTACATAATAGAACTGCACTATTTATTGTATTTCTATCAGCATTAAGTTTCTGCAATAAACAAATCATCAGTTAAACTACATAATTATCTAATCTGAGAATGTTCCCTGAGGGAATGTCTAACATTACAGTATTTGTGTGCTCTGATGAGGCAGTCTCCAAACCCCACTCTCACATGCAGCGTGAGTGGTTTAACCACTCTGCTATTAAGCCGAATTGTAAGCAATAGAGTAAGGGTGCTATGATGACAGCCAAGCTTGGCCAAACAGTCTCAAATCCCAATAGTGGAATCTCACACAAATATAAGGAAACATTATCTTTCATATTCCAGTAAAACAGGTAAATGAGATCTACTTCACCGTCCTGTTTAGCTGTTGGAATAAGAGTAGATTCTGCTCTTAATTGTCCTGTATCGCCCCCTTGAGTACTGAGTATTTAAAGTACACATGGTGAGTTCGTACAGATGGATTGCACATGTTCAGTGCGTTTATGTACTCATGTTGAGTATGTTTGTAAGTATGCCTTACAGTGTTCAAGGAAAGTGAATGTAATTGCCCAGCTATTAGTATAGCATTGTTTTGTATGTTATAGCACAGTAGAGATTTCGAGGTTAGTTGGATTTTTTCGTTCCGAATTCCACAGCCTGCATGTTTACCAGAAAAGGGTTTGAGTGCTGACTCTGCACTGACTGGAAGATATTGACATTTAAAGCTGTTAATTGCCAAGTCCTGGCCTGATGCGTCAAAGCATCATAATTGTGAATGCACCAAATTTAGAGCTATGGGAAAATGGTCAAAAGCAGCACTGTTAGTTTTCAGATGAAAGAAAATAAAGGACAAGAAAAGAGTAAAAGATGAAGTAAGTCTATAATGAAATGTCAAAGTATAATATAGACATAGTAAGCAGTGATTCCTACACCAGTCAGCATGGACGCATTCAAACAGTCGGAGCTGCAACAGATCAACAATGACGGGCTACTGCAGCTGTGTTGGATTTAATCCTTATTTTACGTCATTCAAGATTGATGAGTATTTTAAAATCCAGATTAAAACAGATTTGTTTATGGTATCATATGCCTAGATATATTGTGGTTTTTATTTCCATTGACAGTGTAGTGTTTTTCAGTGTATTTCAGTGTTTTACACATATTCCTTTGTTATGAACTCTGAGTCGTATTGTTATTATTCAAACAGTCGGAGCTGCAAATATATATATATATATATATATATATATATATATATATATATATATATATATATATATATATATATATATATATATATATGTATATATATATATATATATTTTATTATTATTATTTTCTTGTTGAACATTAACCATTTTAATTCTAACTGAGTAGTTCTTATATCATTATTACAGTATACAACATTGGATTATTATAGAGAGCTGGGTATAAATTTAATAGTTAATAGTCCCAAGCTAAATGTATTTAGTGTGTTCTTGTTTGTATTAATAGTTATGTTTTAATTGAATATGGAGATGATACACTAAATCATTCCTTTATAGTTTGTAAGTGCACTGAATCACTGTGAAGGTAAAAGCTTGTTTATGTGAGTGTGTATGTATATGTGTGTGTGTGTGTGTGTGTGTGTGTGTGTGTGTGTGTATAATTTGTGTGTGTCTGCCCATGAAACAGTAATGACGGGTCAGGTCACATTCCTGCTCTAAGCAGTATCTCTATTCCAGGCACGCATGCCCCCTGTGTGTCTCCTCCACCCCCTCACCCCCCCACGCCTCGGACGTGGCACAATTAAAAATTTACACCCTTGAGCTGTAAAGCAAATTGCCAGACTTCTGGAAGGGCCTTGTACAGCGGACGTCCTGGGACAGAATTACACTCTGAGAAGGCCTCAATTTCGACTGAGTACACGCGTTAGGGATTGGCCCCTATCTTAACAAATACAGGCACTGAAATGAAACTGCGGAAGCTATCTCATATTAAGATCGGCTGTGCTGAGGCGTTCTCATACCTGCCTGAGGCAGAATGCCGCTGGGTAAGGTTGGATTCTCATTTCTTTGTTACAGCATTGCTATATATGAGGACCAATTTTAGCAGAATGGCTGTTGCAACATAGCAATAGCTGTTGGTGTTGTGGTAAGAATGCTTCTCTTCAGACCGCTGGGATCTAATGGGTTAGGAAAATCATATGTGACCCACCCCCATTGTATATAATCAGATAACGTTGTGCACATAATATTAATCAATAAAACTTATACATTAATGCAATAACCCCAGGTTAGTCCCCAAAATGCTTTTATGGTCTTTTTTAAGTTCTGTACATAAAAATAAAATTGTATTTGCAAAAGGGCCCTTGAAGAACCACTTTTTAAGGTTAAAGGGTTCACACACACACACACACACACATCAAAGCAGTGTTAATGTATATTACCGTGCCAAAAAAAAACATCAAAAGTGTGGCACTTTAATATTTAATTGCCCTAAGCATTGTTTACATTGCGCATTTGCCATGGCATTGTTTTAACAATTTTATCCAATGCCACAATATTCATTTCCACCCAGAGTTGCATTCATTTTTGGCTGACATTTGTGTGGATGATTTTATTTTTAAAAAAACATTCCTGAACCTTGACCTGACCAAGTGGAGCAACCCCAGATCATAATACTGGCTCCAGAGGCTTATACAGTAGAAACTATGCATGATGCTCATTGTTTCATGTGCTTCTCCTCTTATCCTGACACGCCAGTCACTCTGAAATAGGGTAAATCTGTATTCCTCAGACATCATGGCCATTTTCCATTGCTCCAGAGTTTAATCTGAATGCTTTCTTGTAACCTGAAGCCCTACTCACAAACTGAGGCCTTACTAACAAAAAGCCATTTTATGACCACACAGCTGATTAGCCCCAATGCTGTGTGTTTTGCTCCAGATTTTTTATCATTTAACTTGATCTCTGATCTCTGAACAGCTCCCCACTGTCCTTCCAGGGTTTAATAATGCGCTGCAGAGTTTTTAACCCAATTACATTATCTCAGCATCTCCTTAGATCATGGGGGTTCAATCTTATCCACAGGTTTTTATTCCAAATGAGCAGGAACTTAAGAACCTGATACTGCTTGATTAATCAACTGCTCAGCCTTCAAACAACTGATCATGTGATGCTTTGTAGGAATGAAAACAGACGCACTGGCCCTTGGGCACCCCTTGGACACCCCCATGAGTTGTTGTTTGCTTGATGCAGGCTGATCATTTCACCCTTGTGAAACACAGTTACACCTTTTCCATGTCCATGGGACACATCGTTCCCTATGTTTCTTTAAGAAATCAGAAGCTACTCGCTGCAACAGTTGTGTCTGGATGCCATGTTTGTAAGATTTCCACCCAAATGGACTAACATAGAGGAGAAAATAAAAATATTGAATCTAAAATTAAACCACAGTAGTCATTGTGATAATACTATGTCTCATGTTCAATTGCTTAATGTACCCTGCTTTGTTATAAGTAAAGACAACATCAAAGGGTTAATGCATCTTTGTAGTCTTCAGGCACATATTACATGGAGAAGAGCATAATGATACATTAAACACAGATCTACAAGGTCAACGTCCAAGTAAGTGAAAATGTATGTATGAAGATACAGTATGTACATATAGAAGTGTATACTTTTCCAGCATATAGGAAATCCAAATTCTCTATAACAAACAATGTCAGGAGAACAAACCCAAGCATAAAAATAGAGTAATATATCAGGTGTATTCTTCTAAGTCTTTATCTAAATCTTTTATCAGCTGTTATCATGTTTATTCATCTTATTAAGGCTTGTAAATCTCGCCCCAGTGATACAGCATAGAAAACTGACTAACATACACTCTATAACCTCTTAGATCATGTTACAGGTGACAGGGGCGTTGATGTGCCGTTCAAGAGACGACCCTGCAGTCCGTTTCTTTTTTATATGGGCCAGCAGTGGTTATGTAAGTGGACAGCAGCGAGAGCAGGATAATCCAGCCTTATTGCCTCACAGCAAAGGCACAGAGACAGATGTGTAGACTTGGAGTGGTGTCAAATATACGGCTTAGTTAGCTCCTTTACATCCCTCGCTCAGCTCAAGGGCTGGAAAAAGGACCAGGGTGCCCTTGCACAAGGCTGTCCAGTAAAGCCCCCATCCTCCCTTTGATTCCGGGACCCCTCTTTCCTCCTCGTTCCCCTCTGTAGAACCAGCTGCGCATTTTATTCTTACGGTTTCTGTCCTGAATCCGTTTCCTCAGGTCCTCATCGGCTGGTGGGAATTCTCCCAGTCGCTCGACGGCTTAAATTTTAATGAGAGTTTTACTTCGTAGTTCACTCACCTTTCTTTTTCTGTTTCTCTCTTTCTCCCTCTCTTTCGCTCTCTGCACCACCAGTCTTTATATCAGCGTGTTATCATTACTGAGAAATGGCAAGCCTAAAAAATCTGCAAATCTTTTCATTTTGTTGCAGAAATATGCACAAATATTCTCTTAAATATAAAGAGTTTTTTGTCAAAAGACATTCTAAGATATTGATTAAACATTCTAAGCTTTGATTCCTTTAAAATCTTTACATTATATAGAGGTTCTTCATATTTTGATGTTGTATATCGTCGCTGTCCAAAGAAAAACAAGTATCTCCATTTGATTTGAGCTGTTTTTTACACTGTGTGTGAAGTTTATGAGGAATGGACAAACAGAAAAGGCCCAAAACCACTCGGTAAGATGTCTGGTTCCATTGACTCCTGTAAAGTTGCCATTTTGGAGATATCTGTCCTTCTTTAAACAGCGACGATATACGAGTGTATGGAAAATATAAGTGGACTTATTATGCTCATTTTTAGGGCTCAGAATTTTGTTGTAAGGGTCTACCAGAATAAATTTGCATGCTTCAAATTTCCCAATACACAGTATTTTTCCCACATTGCACATCTGTATTCAGCTTCTGTCTAATTGGTCAACCACTAGAGCTGCATCCTGCTATGAGTTCTTTCCCAAACCGCTGTGGCTTAAACCAGTTGACTCAATTCACCTTTGCAAGCTTTAGCAGAAGTGTTTCCAGAGTAGTAGGTTTTTATATCTTTAGCAGTCTGTGACTGCCAAGATTGTTGGTAGGTGGGTAATAGGGCTTGGGTTACGAAATGATGTCTCGTTGTAACAGAGAACAAAGCTGGAATTCCAGTTGAAAACATAAAATGCATAATGGGTCCCACCAGGTCAAATTCCAAGCAAACATAATTTATAGAGAACACACTTAAATATGATATTCTGCACATTTTAGTCTACATTGTCTATTTATTTGTTACATTTTAACATTATGGAAATAAAATATAAATTATGTTGAATTTAGCAGGAAAAATGATTATGTATATAAATATGCGCAGAAGAAGAACAAAGGTTTTTTCTTTGGTCTTGTTCGAAATAATGTGTGCCTGCAAGTGTATGCATCCTTTACCCACATAGGAGAAACACATGTGGCTTTACTCTTTCTGTTGGTATAGTTGGCATGGTAAACTATATAGCTCAATGGCAGCAACTCAGACTCAGACTACAGACCTTTGGCTTTTACATTTTCAGTCATATGAGCTAGAATGGGCTGGTTCCAATGTGATCTCCCAACAAGAAACTCTCCTAACCATGAGACGATTTGGACTGAATAAGAGTGCGACATTATAGTTATTGGGGTGGCACCAAACTAAGAGTGTCATTTCAAAGTCAATCCAACACCTTGTAAAGGCAGAGTTGAAATACATGGTGATGAAGCTCCTGTCAACACTGTCAAGTGGACAACATGTCTGTCATTAGTACATGGATTTTGCTACTGTCAAGAGCCAAATATTTAACAGTTTGTCCCCTGAGATTATGCCTGGCTCTGCAAGACTAATTCCAGATCAGTTATTATGCACTGATACACATGGACAAGACTTTTCATATGGCTTGTCATGCATGGATTTAGAAGTATGCAGTACAATCTAGCGTTCATTCTGCATTCTAACTAGTGTATCAAACACTTTGACTTCAATAAAAGCTAGAAAAAAGTGGGTTTCCATGATATGGGCCCTTTAAAACTGTAAAACAAAGTATTATAACTTGTAGACAGTTTAATACCCTCGGATTAAATTCAACAGCAGAAGAAGCTTAGCATTCAGCATGAAGGACCGATCTGATAGGCCTACTCCATTTCTCATTACTTCAACAGTCAGGCCCTGACCGCCTTTTAAAATGCCTCATTGGTTGAATATGAGCGAAATGAGCTCTAGTTTGGTATTCCAGTCTCACTCTCTGACAGACTCCCATGGAGTTACACCCAGCAATCATTTTAACAGGTTTCGTGATAAAAATTGGAGCGACACCAGATAAGGCCTTGTACTGACGTGCAGCCTTCGCTGGCCTGGAGAGAAGGGGAGTGAAAAGACTGTAGACGGGGCTATAGCTGCAGTTTGGCCTGTGCTGTATACCGTTTGTTGCTGTGTGGATTCTAATCAGATCTGACATGCCAGAAGAGTAGTACAGTGAGTAAAATATTCCAGTTTAATGATTAGGAAAAACACTTTTGATGATGTATCTTGAGGGTGAGAGCTACTTTTAAGTACTTTTGAGCTACTTGTTCTCGCACTTTGGGGCAGATACATGTTCTTATTTTTTCTTGGTATGTTTAAACGGAAGGTGTTGCATAGCTAATGTTACTGCTAGGAGACTGGCCTGGCCTGTATTTATTAGCCATAACTGCAGTGGATTTGTGTCATACCACGTTGGAGGTGGACAGTAGTGTGTGCAGTCCATGCTGAGAATGTAATGTGCTTATTACTTTCACTACTGCAAGTGATGTTAAGTAATTCAGCTTGCAGAGGACTGTCATGGCTACAGCCTATCTTAATGTTGAGCGTAAAGGTCTGATCCATTTAGGTAAATTGCCTTTGTTGGTCTTCAGTATAAATTGTGTGCAAGCAGAGCCCGTCGCTGCTTCCATTCCCTTCCCACCCCTAGTGGCTATTGACAGACTCAGATCAATATCAGTGAGAGGCTTATCTCAGCTGATGTCTTCCTGCCAGATCACTGCCAAATTTAAGCCTTTTCAGTGGGACCAAGTACAAGCAATACATTCAATTACAATAACACATCCTTTATCATAATGCAATAAAGTATGGCTGACCCAAAAGGCATCTGGACATTAAGAATGCATTATGTTCATTGTGTTTAGAAACAAAATGTTAAACCAAGTGCCAATTCATTTTAAACCCACCAAGACTGATTTTTTTTTATTTTGGAAAAAGTCTATTTCAAAAGGTGGCTGGTGCATTTCAGACCACCATTTAAACAGTTCTCCATCCCAGTGCATTTCTCTTTTTCCGACTTGCATGATCTTGTGTAAGACTTCTGGTGTCTGTACTGTGTATATACTGTACCCTAATTGCACTCTGAGTCCCAAATCTGCCACTCAACCTTTTTTGACTCATGTGATGTTTACTTTGGCGATGGGAATAATATAGAAATACCATTCCCTGGGGAAATAGGAATATCCCAAGGTGCTCTCAATATGAATAATTTTGAGTCCAGTTTGTGCATTGGAATAACACATCTGCTTCAGTTGTGTTGTGCATTAAGAACCTCATTACTTACCAGCACATACACAGGTACAGCCATTAGCAGGTAAATAACAGCTGTTGTCTGGGCTTTTGTGTGCTCTCATAAAGATATATATCCCGGCATGCAGACACCAGAGATTGTGTTTCTATTGTTTGTTAGTTTAACCCCCTTCTCGTGGTGAAATCACTGTAATGTAGACGCGTTTTTCATAACCATAGACACACTGAGTAAACTAGAGTCTAAACGCTAGAAAAAGTATGTGGCCTTTGAGTTTCACAACCTGTAGATCCCACTTTAGCAGCAACCTCCAAATAAGATTTTTACAGTACTGAGAGGCACTTTTGGACTATTCCGTCCCTGCAAACATGTTTCAGAATATCTGTCAGTTTTTCTAGGATGCCTTGCTTGCACAGCTCTCTTCAGGTCATGTCCCAGTATCTCAATAGAATCACTTTAAGGTCATGACTGACTGGGCAATTTCCAAACACAAATGTTCTTCTTTTCAACCATTCTTTAGTTGATTTACTTGTGTGTTTTGGGTCATTGGCTTATTCCATCATCCAACGTTTCTTCAGCTCAAGGTCATGGACAACTACCCGTACTACTTCTCCTCACTTCTCCTCATTGTTCCATTGTTTCCCTCTGGGATCAATAAAGTATCTATCTATCTATCTATCTATCTATCTATCTATCTATCTATCTATCTATCTATCTATCTATCTATCTATCTATCTATCTATCTATCTATCTATCTATCTATCTATCTTAATAATTGCAAGACATCAAGCAGCTAAGCAGTCCCAAATTGTGACGTTCCCTCCACCATGCTTCAAGTTGGGAGGAGGTTTTGATGTTGGTGTGAAGTTTTACTCCAAATATACCATACAAACTAAAAAGCTCTTTTTTTTCATCCGTCCATAGAAATTTTTTCTAACCCACACTTCCAAACCCATCTCTTTTAATTGTTAATGTAATGATTATTAATAGCGTTGCAGTATTACAGAATTTCACCACACAGTTGAAAGGTACTCAGACCTGATATCTGAACTTGAACAACACTATCTATAATTTGATATAAAAGGCAAGGTATGTGTTCTAATGGAGCAACAAATTGGTCTAAGATCTCAATAGTGTTAAGAAGACCAGAAATTCATTAATAGAAAAATCTGCATGCATAAACACCCAGCACATTTAATTTCTGGGTGGGCCAGGAAGAAGGTGGCCAACACGAGCTAATCATGGTTGAGTAGAATCACTGTAAGGTTTGTGATGGATGTAAGAGGCTCATGTAGCAGGTGTTTTTTTAGTGCAGCATGGGCTAGAATGAAAGAGACAGGCTTAGCAGTGGGCTCTGCAGGGTCAGACAGGGAGCACGCCTAGTGGTGGCCACGTCAGTCTGAAATCACAGCTACATACGTTTCTAATCCTTATGACTTTTCACAAGCGGTGTTAAGCCTTATTGAGGCTAAAGACTTTAAATGTTATTTCAACCAGTCAGAATAAAACCGAAAGGTTACACATAGGTTTGAGGTTGAATCTGGCCTTGATGAATAAATAGCCGGAGAAATTCAGCCTAATTTCTGCTATTTGTGCTATGCTCCTTACACATGTAACACTACCATCTGCTATCCACCTATGTTTGTACTTTGAAACGTTCTGGCTGTGTAATTACTTTCCTGCTGTTAAATATGATTAATGATAAAGGAGCATAAAGACTCTCTGTGCATCACTTGACATTAACTGCTCTGCTGAATAGCAGGTTAGCTCTGTAACACTCTGAAAATCAGGTTAAACGTAACGCACCGCCTTTGCTTCCCCTTCAGGGCGCCTCGTCCAGCCTGGTGGTCAAGTTTGCTGACACGGACAAGGAGCGCACCATCCGGCGCATGCAGCAGATGGTGGGTCAGTTTGGCATTTTTAACCCGGCCATCGCCCTGCCCTTCAGCACCTACAGCAGCTACGCACATGCGGTGAGTGTCCTAATCCCTCCTGATCAGTGCCCAAAACTGAGCTCATCCCGGTCCACGGGCTGTTTACGTTACTCTGCGTCTGCACCGCTCACAACCAGACAGGGATGATATAGAGTATTCCATAGGAGCCCCACATCATGTATTTGTAGCCTGCATGCTAAGCTTCTTCAGATAAAGAATTTTTACATCATTTATAAGGAATTAATTTCTATAAGAGAATTATTATGCAAAATGGAATCCAGACACCCTTTACTGTCATGCTAAATTCTTGCATCTTCATTTGTAATTATGAAAATCTTTCTAAATGTTTCTAGATTTCTTTATAAACAGGGCCTAAAACATATCAAAGATAATATTCTATATCAGAATATAAAAAGATTACCTAATTAAACAAATCAAGCCCAAATATTATACTTAGTTATTTATTTATTGGTGGGAAATATTCAGTATTACGTTTGTGAAGCTGTGTTCTCAGTACCTGGTTTGACCACATTGTGCAGATTCATCTAAACATTTCCAGTCACCGTTCATCAGTCCTGCACATTAGACTGGAGATATTTCAGCCCATTCTTCTGCACAAAATAACGTCAGGTCTGGGATGTTGGTGGGTTTATGCAAGATGAATTTTTCTCTTCAGGTTGTTCCACAACATTTCTATAGGACTATGGTCAGTATCTTGGTTTGGCCATTGCAAAACATTACCTGTACTCCTCTTTAGTCATTCTCTGGTAGAATAACTTGTGTGCTTAAGGTTGTTCTCTTGAGATTCAGTTCACAGACAGATGTCCTGATGTGTTCCTTTATTTTTCACTGATATAATTCAGAATTCATTGGCAAGCTGTTCTTGTGGTTACCACAAACACGCTTTACAGATGGAACAAGGTTCATACGCTGGAATGCGGTTTTCCATTCTCCAGCGATAACATTTCTCATAAATCATTTTCACAAAACATTTTTCCAATAGCAGTCTGGCCTGTCCATGTGATCTTCAGCCAGCTGTGGTCAGGCAGCAGTGTTATTACTTATGGAAATGTAATATAAATGTAATATTGAACCAGTTTCTTCAGTTAGTAAATAGTAAATATTTTTGTTTTCTTTTGTTTAATCAGGTATTCTCTATCTACTTGTAGGACTTCATATTTAGGTCATATTTATGAAGAAAATAGGACTTTCTTTTCAGAGGTGGCGATAGGAACCAGGATTAGTGATGTCTACAAATTAATATTTTGATTTTATTTCCTATATAACATGACAAGAGAACCAACTACCCACGTCTTTTATAAGTAATGCTAAGGTGGGTAATATAGTGGTAATCCTGAAAATATTTGTAGTTTCTGGGAAATTTTGCCTTACAAGGCCCTGTATGTACATTTTCATTAGGAATAGATTTTAAAAATGGTTTAATCCATGTACGTTATTGTAAAACATTGTCTCAGTATTTAAATTATACTTTATATATACACTTTAGTATTATAAATTATACTATAAAATCAGCTTTGGGAGCTTTTAGACATATAAAAGGCTTTAGATTTCTGGTTCCTATCATCACCACTGTGCATTTTGGTGTGACATGGTTTTTTACATGTTAAACAACATATTATGCTTACATTTCAGTGGAGTTTGCCTTTTTATAAGTGCTTGCAAACTTTTCCCAAGTGTATGTATTCTATATTTGGAGTATGGAATCTGTAGACATTTAATTGTATATCTGCCCTGAATTAAAATGAACAGGATGGTGCAACATGGACTCTATGGCCATATCCATCACCCTAATTTCCATATCACAAGCTTGCGGGAGGCAGAGCTACACAAACAGACAGTCCTACAGTAATTACCAGGCCAGCTCTCTGTAGTAAAAGGAACATAAAAAATAAATAATAAAAACGTCTCTCATTACAATTCATGAAATTCGGGCTGTCCGTGGGAAATGTAGGAAATGCTAATGTCCGAGAGAAGCAGGCAGGCAGGGCAGCCATTGTGGCTCCTACAGGTAGGCAGTGACTTTTATGTGTTGTGTCAGAAACGTGTGCAGTGTGCAAGTCTCTGGCTCTGACAGCGTCTCCGTGCCTCAGCATTCCAGACAGAACCTCTGCCCACACACCCTGCACACTCTGCCATATGACATTACACACACTTCCTGGCAGTGTTTGACAGAGAAATATGAAGGTCTATATAAAAACCTATATAAAAACATGTTAAGATGTGCTACAGAGAGATCATGAACATGCATCAGCGTTATTCATGTTCCACAGTTCAAAGTAAACTTTGCATAATCACGTCACATTCAGAAAGCTGCACTTTCAGGAATAGTTCAGTGAAAAATCTGGGAAAAAATCTCATTTATTTACACCCAGGGATGCAGGTAGTAGGTGGCCTATCTTTTTTGCCACTCTTTAGCATTGATATGTAAATCATATACAGTCATGTACAAAAGGTACATTAGGCAAAAAGGCAAGGCCATAGTGTGAGGAAAGTAGCTGAATATGTACATGTAGATGTACATGTAAATGTGGCCCACTGCGCAAATCTTTGATGCAAGAGTAGCTGAACATGTGACCTGCATCCAGAAACTTGTCCAGTCTTTGCCAAATCAATTATTCATGCTCATGGAGGTATTATACACTCTTAGGTATGTTTCAGTCACAAGTGACCAGTTTTTGTCCGCTGAGCTCTGTAGATTCTGTTTCCTGAGTTTAATATGTTGTAAAAAGTCAAGGAAAAATACAGTTTTTGCACATGCCACCTTAAGTTTGTTTTTATATGTGCCAAATTCAGCAAATAAACTTCAGCAAAAGTTTCTCCCTGTAGAGGATCTTATGTTCACTTAGAAATTCTACAAAACTTCATATGACTGGTGGCGCCACAACTTTTGCCCACAGTGATGTAAGCCAAGGTTTCTCAACCTGTGTGCCATGAAGCAAACTCTAGTGGTCCACAGACCTGTACTTCAGCCGGTATTTAAATCAGCTACAACTTACTGTGGCTCTATGATCAAATAAGGGGATTCATCAATAGATCTTTTCTTCTCTTCTCGCAGCACAGTAGCACTTTATTGGCAGCATAATCTGCCTGTTTAAATTTCTGACTCTCGAACTTTCGTTGCTCTAATTTCACTCTTGCAGGACAAGCTGCTGTTAAAAATTAATAGTGAAGATCTTCTTTTGATTTCAGCTTATGGCTCATCGAGCATATTTTTGCCCATTAAGTATCACACCTGAGTGGTTAAACTCAGACTGATAAACTAATCACAAAGAAGCAGGTATCAAGTAAGGTTGACTATTGTTGTTGATTGTGAAGACGTGTTTTGATTTTTGTAACTGAACCAAAATGAAAGATACAGTCTCTTCTAGGTCCTAATTCTCAGATTTTCAGTGTCAGCTTCTAAAAAAGCAAAACGAAAACTGAATATGAAATAGCTGATATTCATTTTCTTGTGACCTGCTAGTCTTGGGGTAAAAAAAAAAAGGTTGACAACCCTGATCCTTTGTTTCCCTTTTTAAAAGCCATAACATGCTACAATGCAGTGACAGATGAAAGTGTGCACATCAGCTTACAGATGTTCACTCTGCTCTTCTGTATTTCTGGACAAACTTTATGCAAATGAATTGAGCGCATGAACTCGTCTACAGCCCTACCTAAGCATGTTTGTTTTATAGCCACAGCCCACAACAGCAAACAGTTGGCAAGGGAAGCGATTTGGCTCAGTTTGTTGTAATGCAATGGCAGTGTTGACTTAAACTGGAAATACATCAAATAAAAACACCCATGAACAATGTTGCCATCTGCAGGTGCTCCGGCCCTTTCAGCCTCTGTGTCTCTGTTTACATCACCCTTAACTCACATGCAGTCAATCAGCTAAGATGATTGGTGTCTGTAGTTTGCTTTTTTAGTTTTGCACTGGAGCTACAAAGCTAATGAAAGCTTGCAACAGTATGCACAGAGAATCAAGCAGTTGCACTGTACAATAAAATACAAAGACCTACAATATCAATACAAAAACTAAATAAAGAAGCACAGAGAAGACTTATATAAGAAAAATATGGATATGCATGTATATAAATTAGGAAAATGTACAATAGAAATGCTTTACGATACAGTTTGTGTGTGTGATTAGGAGCTATCATACACTACAATATGCTGTATAACGGCAAATGACAGAATTGTGTAATAGCAGCTGATTATAGACTGAAATATCCTTGTTAGGTATACATGTACCGTACACATAGTGTATGTAATGCAGTATAAACATAATAATGCTGGTCCTTATATAGAATAGTGATACATTGAAATGCCTGGGTATGTGCAAAAAGTGCAGTCTGTGCAGTTAACCCATCTGTAGTGTTCTGGTGGTCATCTCATAGGAGAGAGGACTGAGCATGAACTACATTACTGGTCAGATACCTGTGGCAGAGGAGCATGAGGTACAATAGTTGTTGGAGGAAGTGAGGTGTTCAGAGCTCTGATGGCCTGAGGGTAGAAGGACAAAAGTACAGTCAAAATACAATCTTTAAGGTGCCTGCTACTGTTCGTCTTCATGCAGTGCAAATTGCTGTGATATTAGTACAAACTAAAGACGCCAAACTTGTCTTGGCTGTGCAAACCATATATTCTGCCTGCCTTCTAGCAGTTTTTCTGCTAGTTGGTTTTGAGGAACCAAATTGTTCTTCATAGCCCCAGTACACGATCTGAATCAGACTGCATCAGTAAGCCTTCTGCTGATGTTGCTTGGGCTCATCAGAATAAAGCAGCAGTTCACCTCCAAAACTGTACATAGAAATATATATATCCCCAATAAGGTGTCAGCAGCACATCAGCGCAGCATTCAGATACAGATACGTGCGGCTACGGTGCTCTCAGCATCGCACATTGAAGATGAGCAAATTAGGAAGCTCCTTCACAAACACAGCTGTGCAGAGGATTAGTGGGCTGAGTTGACAGCCAGCAAATTGGATTTTAGTCAAAGCTGAGGAGGGGGGCTGCAAAAACAAATTGGAGGGGCAACGGGCAATGGCACTGACAATACGGTGCCAAAAGACAGGCCTTTTTTTCCTAAACGGTGCACCTTACTCCTCTACCTGGCAATCAGCTTATGATCCTGTGGCACAAGGATACACGGAAATATCATCCAAATATCAAATGTGACTCTCTCCTTCTTGGAACGTTGTTGTGAACGCATGATGAAAGAGAGAAACCTTAATTTGCTTTTAGGCACCCTGCTGTATATCTTTTAAAAGCCCTCTCGTGTTTGATCTTGTGCCTTTTCTATAAGCAGCCTTATTTGGTTGCTCCTTTTTTTTGGAGGGATGTGAATAAAAGCATGGTGAGATGGCAGGGGCTGAAAGATGCCTATTTCAGTTGACGGCAATTGTGCGAGACGACGCATTAGATTCACATGACACACAAATTACTTGAAAGCACTTTAATACGCTGCAAGAAAAGGTATAAATGAGGGAAGTGATTGTTTTGGTAGTTTGGGGAGGGGGACAGGGCTATGGTCTCCAGCTGACCAACATCGCCCCCTGTTGGCCATACTTCAAGCATCATCAGCCTCAAAGCAAGCACATATAACCCAAATCAATCTGGGGTTTGGGGTTTTTTTTATAAAGTTATAAAGGTGAGCCTTTACTCATAATGTAGCCTGAAATCCAATGGTGCTGCAGTAATTTGACTCATATAGTCATATAATACTGTGAATTACAGTTCAGAGTACTGGTATACATCATGAGACAATTAACTAACTAGGTCATTTACTACAATGAGGTAGTAAGACAAAGTGTGCTTCAGTTCAGTCAGAACATATAAACTAGCATAAGTAATGGGTATTACAAATGGTCAGCCAATCAGTACAGTGCAGACGGTATGAAGTGAGTAAGGCTGTTTGACCAGTGAGTATTTCCAGGCCAGACCAGGTATAGAAAAGTGATGTAGATTAAAGTAGTGCGCATTCTATAACTATCAAATCCAATTACAGTTAGCATGACTAGCCTTGCTAGCACAACCATTGCTATAAAATATAATGCTTTATAAAAACAGTTACATTATGATGTGATTTAAAAATGTATGACTTAAAAATGATAGATTATAAAACATTTTGCATTTTACACCATGCATTTTTACTAGAGCTAGTTATGCTAGCCCTGCTGAAAAAACACAGCACATACCACCATTCATTCCATGGTGCTGGTTTAACTAGTCAGTTTGGTCATGCTAGTTGACCAGCATCAGAGCACAATATATTCTACTTTGCTAATGACCAGCATATTGACTTCTATTGCTGGTGACTAGCATATATTTGGTGATGATCAGCCGTGCTGATCTGTGCTAGTTTCTTGCAGGGAGTTAATTTAATTCCACAACTAGTTATGTTAGTCAAAGCTATCTGTAATGATAACAGTAAAGCCGGTTTGAAGAATTGTCCATTTATGGATTTAAATGTTTCTTCTGTTGATTCGAAGCACCCCGTTTGACATGGTTATTTTTTATAAGAGTATAAGATCTAGAGGTTTGAGGCCATATGACATGTACTTCTCTACATCACGGGTATAGAGCTGCTGCGGCTGAAGATGTTCAGCACTCTCAGCATCCAGAGAGTGAAAGCAGGTCCAGACTATCAGCAAGGCTGGAGACCTTAATAACCAGGGTCTTCGCATACAGCTTTCTCCATTTCTCCCTCTCTCTTTCTCTATAAATATCTCCCTACCTGTCCCTTGCTTTTCTGTAGCACATGGACCGGACTGCCCCAGAGGGGTCACATGTGATTCAGGCAGAGGTATGGGAGCCACGCAGCGCGGCTGGCCAGATAATTGCCGTGTGATAAAGAGGTGATTGCCTGCTGGCACCAGGGGAAACTAATGCCATCAGCCCGGCAATAAAAAAACAGATGTCTGACACTAAAGAATGCCGTCGCCAGGGCAACTTCTTCCTGCAACCTCACCCTACGTTTTTTTTCTCTTCCTTCTGGAGGAACGAAAGGTTATGACCCTGATGATGAAAACTCAGTTGAAGGCAATTTGGTCCCTCTTTCTGTGAAAGCAGACAGTTGCTTTCTATTGGAGAAGCTCAGTAATATAGAAGAATGGATGTATGAGTGAGATTTGGGTGAAAGCGGAGAAATTGCTTGGGAGAGCTTGAATAGTCTTGTCAGCGCAGTCAGTCGATGGACCTTTGTTTTCTCTCCCTACCTCCTCTTCCTCTCACAAGAACGAATCGATGTTGCTCACTCTCCCCCCCAACATAATTACATGCTTGAGCCTCCAATTTGCTGTGTTTTAATTCCTAAAGAGCAGAACGGAACGCTGCGTTGTTATCTGAAGCAATCTGGTGGCTGCCATGAAAAGGGACATTAGCCAAGCTGCGCATGGTGAGAAATTAGAATGCGGAAGCCTTCAGCTTTGCTCTGTGCTCTGCCCAAGGCCTGTCCCATTGGCTTTTAAAAAAAGCATTAGCAAACTGGCACCCAGCTCGCTTCAGTCAGCTTAACTCTGCAAGTCCCATTCAGCCTGCAGGCCCAGGCCATAAGATGGGCACAATAGGTCCTGATTACTGTGACACTGAGGTTTTGAAGGCTGAGAGACAGACGCAGACAGAAAGAGAGAAGGAGAGAAGATAAGACCATCTCACCCTAAACATAGCCTAAACTTGTTAAATGCATCAGTATGCCCTTATGCTACACTTACTGTCATGGCCCTCAGATGCCCCCTTACCTATTGTGCATTCTTCTTTCTCTTGTCGTTAAACTTTTGTTTAGCTCCCTCTTAATCGTCTGTCCTCTCGTTCCCTAAAAAGCTCAATTCATCTTCCTCGCAGCAAAATGGATGATCCTCATTGGTCACGTTGATAGAATTATGCAAATGACAGAAGGAGTTAATAGATTGCGCAGGCGAGGCAGGGAGAGCTTATGGATGAGGTGCCAGTGGCTGGCGTTTTGTGGCGGGACAGCCGCTTTCAGCCTACCTGACAGGGGCATTGAGGGAAAATAATTGGCTTTTTCCCATCCAGGGACTCCATGCAAATACAGCATGGAGCACAGTGGCGTGCACCTCGCAATATTGTCATTAGCATCCAGCTAGCGAGGAGGAGAGGATGCTGGATTATCACTGGCTAAAGTGGCAGGATGGGTATTTGTGTCAGTTGTTTCGCAACAGGGGACTAAACTAATAATAGGACACAATGGGAGTCATCCATTTGACCGCCTACACCTTTACATTCCCATCCAGATGGAGCTCATTATCAACTATTTGTCCGTTTCGGGAATAGATACAGTGTTACTGGTCATGGCAATGCCACGAGTTGTCCTTGAAACTTTGTACCAAAATATGGTGTCCTTCACAGCACTTATAACAGGACGATAAAATCATTTGTTGTACATCAGAAGAACCCGCAAGACCTCCAGCTGTTCTTGACATGAGCCGCCACATGAGAAAGAGAAGTGACAGCAAAGGCGAGATTCAGTCATTGCCATTTAGAAACTATAACCCTAAAGTTTGAAGTGGAAAGATGAATTCAATTCACTTATTTGGCTGTGAACTCTCAGGTCGCTTGAGGACTACAAGAATATGCATGTCAGTTCCTCCATTAGAAGGAGCACGGCTGACAGCTACTGAAACGTTTCTAGAGGCTCGTGACAGCTCCCTGACTAGGAAGATGGACGCTTTCACTAAACATAGGTTGACACATTTTTCTCTCTTTTTCCGCTCCACTTTCTCCTCAACTCTGCCGAGCACTACCCATCCATCACTCGCCCATATAGGCTGCTCCCTTCCAGTAACTTCTTTCTCTCTCGCTCTCTTTGGCAGCTGATGCAGCAGCAGGCGGCCCTCATGGCTGCCAGTCACGGAGGCTACCTGACGCCCAGTGTGGCCTTCCCCACCACCCAGATCCACCAGATGGGTGCGCTCAACATCAACAGCCTCCCACCCACCCCCATGACCCCGGTGTCGGGTGAGTTTCATCAGACTCTGGGTGAGCAGCTTCGCTTCATTTCCTTTGTACTCACTGTGGGTTTGCATGTGGTAACTGCAGTTAGCCAGATTGCATTTTAACAGAAACACCTACAATGTGTCTTCACTCACTGGCCACTTCAGCTCCACCAACCTTATAGGTCCACTATATAGGTGTACTATTACAGACTGTAGTTTAACTCCTGTCATGCACAATTTCTCTTATGCTTTCTACACCAATGATCAGCGTTGCCCTCTCCATCCAATGGTCAGCGGTTGCCCTCTGCACCCAATGGTTGCTCATTTTATAAGGAAAGTGCTGCTGGGGCTTTAAACACAGTTAGTTTGAGTGGTCCATTGCCAAAAAATATCCAGCTAACAGCAGCTTTTTGAAGAGCAACAGACTGTAAATGAAGATCTAGGAGATGGCTAACTGTGGATCGACAGATGGGCTACATCTAACTGCGTAGTAGTGACGTGCTTTCTGAGTAATTTTGATATTTGAGCATCTGTAATTGTTAATAAACAGATGTCTGATTAACCATGGAGAAAGGAACACACTTTTTTTGCCTGGTATTAACATAATACACAAACAAGGTAAAATGATGCACTAGCTACAGGTAAAAAATCAGTAGTGAATAAAACATAGCAGCTTTCAGAGGCGTGGGTTTGAAACTGTGTGTTATTATTCAAACATATCTGAGAAATGTGTTTAATTTTTGGTTCCTACTAATGCCAGCTAAAGTGTTAAGCCTCACTACAGCTGCTCTACCTCTACCTTCTTAATCACATATTTTTCAGCTAGTCCTTGGCAATGCCCTCCCATTAATGCACTTCGTCAGTAGCACGTAATAGATTTGATTTAACAAATAAAAAGAGCTGGGAGGTCAGACTAAAAAGGGTTCACCTGTATGTGTCTGTGCTCTTTACGTCACATGAATAGCTTATTACTTCTTGAAAATAGACACAATCAACCTTACTGATGTGCAAAATCAGGTTGTGACAAATTGTGCTGTTTATATATTCCAGTTTCTCCTCTTCTTTTAAACCAAACCATGTCATTCTGCAAAAATGTCTTTAGTCATTCTGAAGGGCTATTTGTTCCTGCTGTGTAGTGAACTGTATCCCAAGTATTTGAGTTGTCTTGTGGTCTGAAGCTGCCAATCAGCCTCTGGGAACTGGTCATCCTGGCATTTTCAGTGGCCCATTGCTGGATTAGTTTTCACAAAATATAATGGAATATGTTTACTAAATCTTAAATTTTTTTGTTTACTGGCCTGTATATTTTGTCCATGACTTTTTAAAAAGTGATTTTAGCATTCTAATATCGACACCTGGTATTACTGGATGTTTAAAGTTTGGTTTCCTACAAAGTTGGCAGTGAGTGTAGAGCAAAACAGTTTAGCTCCATTCCATTCTTGATACATAAGATTCAATTTTTATTATTATTATTATTCTTAATAATAATAAAAAGTGTTAAAGACTTCTTAAGTGTTAAAGACGAAAGTGATTGTCATGCAGATGGAACGTTAATTGATGCTGGCACTCTGAAAAGGCAATATGAAGGGGAATCTGCAGAAAGTCTAAGGGTTCTATTAGTTGAAATGTTAAATAATAATCAGCAGATTAATCCTTATTAGAAATAATAGCAAGTGATTAAGCTCAGGTCTTAATGATGTTGTTTGTCTACTTATCTGCTAGAACTTCACACTTTACCAGTTAATACACAGGGGACTGTAGAAGAAAGTGTTACTCTAATCAAACACTTCATGAGGTCAGTAGGGTGTGTTATCACAGGGAAGGCATGAAACCACACTGGGCTCTGGAGGTCAAGGAGGCAGAGGAGCAGTGACATATGACTTTCAGATGCAACCACAGCTTCGGTAGCCGGACATTATTTTCACCATACTGTGAATCTGGATTCACTCCACATGTCCCAATGAGTTTAGTTTGGTCTGCTTGCCCATTCTGTTCTGACTGGCCGATCACCAGAGTGATTGAAAGTGGTAGCGGCAGCTTTGTTCCCACATGGTTCCAACCCTGCTTTGCAGTCTGCTATTCTTACAATGGAGTGGTTTCTGCAGTTTGAGCCAGAGTTTGAGTCTAACTCCAAAATTCTGGTAGAACAAGTTGGTAAATTCAGTGCATTGTGAGAGGTGGTCCCAGGCTTGCTGGTAGGCAGGAACTGTGGTCTTGTGTTATGAGATTTTGTCATCAGCGACGGTTTGCATGCACAAAGAGATACATACACTAAAGGAAAGGGAAAACCAGAAAAGCATATAGGTCCTCTTTGAAATAAGTGATGATTATGACCTTGAAAGTGAAGGACTTGAGGATCTGTACGGTTGTGTCTGTACTCCACATCAAACGCCCCCATCATGTGAAATAAAAAAGAGAGATCTGACAGGAAGTTTAATGCCTACCTTGGCATTTGCTGATTCTGCAATACTCCCCTTCAGCCCCGTAAACAAAACACACTAACAACCAGAGCTCTTTTGTCAACAAATCTGCATTAAGAGTCTGCCGACATGGTAAAAAACGGTCAATGTCGTTAGTTTAAATCAACACAAAACTGAGCTTTTTTTGGACACAGTAATATGATGGATTGGTTGTAATGTTTTTTGTGTAGTAAGGAAGACAAGGACACATGCTGAGGCTTTAAAATAGCCCCATTCCTCCTTCATCAGTCTGAGGTTTGAATGCACTGTGACATCTTTTACAAGACACTATTCAGAAACAGCCGAGTCGCCCAATTAGATGTGACACGCGAGGCTGTTAGCCCCTTTCGCTCACTCCTGAAGGCTGAACGCATTCATGTGTGGCGTTACATGTAGATATTATCGTTCTGTTCTTAAAATTACACACCAACCAGACACTGCAATTTGTCATGAATCTTGTCAAGGCACAAGCATCACTGGACATTCATCTACAGCAGGGCTGGTCCATCAGAAATCCCTAAAACGTCCCTGTTTTGCATCTAATTAGTTTGTGTTAGCAAGCTCAGCAAACAAATACTGTAGATACATCAAGTATAATACATTTAAAGCTAAAAAGGTTCTTCATACTTCTTGGAGGCACTAAGCTAACCACTGGAACCACCAAATAAAAAGCTCTATTGGAGAACAAAAGTGGTTCCTATATGGTTCCTATCTGTAAATGTGAATGTTGAATCCAGTTTCTAGTCAGTGAAATTGTAATTACCAGAAATAACAACATTTAAGAGCCATTTAATGAAAACAGTGAATCTGTTTTGTGGAATCATGAGTGTAGATATTCAGAAGTGATTCAGTGAAGTTGAAATTCAGTTGAAATGCAAAAACTATTACTAAAAATAACAGATTTGATAGTTGATTTTGCTATAAAATACTTCAGTACATTTGATAGCTTTACTGTAGCACCTTTGCAACAATAGTTTGTTGATTATCTGCATTGGTGTGGTAGATAACTTTTAATATATTACGTGTATTACTTTCTCACAAATTCTGTCGGGTTCCTCTGTGGCCCAAAAAAGGTTTCTACATGGTAGAAATCTTCATATCCAGACCTTGGAGTCCAGTTCTCAGTCCTTGATTTTGGAATTCCTGATAGGGAGGAAAGTTCACTACCACTGAAGATTCCAAAATTAAGTAAAATTGTCAACATAATGTGAATAAATTATAATTTTATTGGGACAAAAAGTGTATGTGTTGCAGAGATCTCTACTGAAGTTAGCATGATATCCAGCTAGCCCAGACCCATCCTGTCTCATAATGCCACTGTAACTCAGGAGGCCATAGTGAGTCATGTTGCGTTGTTTTAATCATTCCGCCCAAAGACCATTGGGATAGTCTCCAACACCCCCTGTGACCTAGAAAGAGAAGCGGGTTGAATGAATGAATAATAATTAGAATGTTACAAACCTTCATGTTTTATATATTATACACATATAACTTCTTTATATCCAACAAACACATATTTTATTGTATATCAGGTGTGAAATCAGATTGGTTGAGTCACATTCAAATCTGTTTCAAAGCTGTGAAATACTTATGGTAAATTATGGTTTAATACTTAATATTAAAAAATATTAAATATAAAAGTGCTGTCATTTTTTACAGGCCACTTTTTATGATTGATCATTTTTCCCAATATGTTAAATTCAGCGCACCAAAATATTTCCATAGCATTGCATATAACTACATGCATTCGTTAAATATTCTATTACTTTAGTAGTACTTTAGTTTGTGTTATTAGCATTATTAATGTGAAATGAAAAATTTAAAAATGCTGAAATGCGAACTAAACGTGTTGACAGACACTTCAGATACGAACATTGAGTCTACTTTCTGCTCCTTGGTGTCCCACATATTTGACGGTCAGTCAAATCAACAATAAGCTGCCAATGATTACAAAATCCAGGACTGAATTTGAGATTTACAGATTTACAGACTCTACAGGAAATTTGGTTTTAAAATGATTCTTCTATTCAGCTCACATCCTATACTGCTGACAGACACTTTGGATATTTTCTGTTTGTTCCAGTCGTGCACATTTGGTTCCCTCACTGAAACATTAGATTGCTGTGTGTAAGACAACTATGGTCTTCTGTTTGAATTTTCTCCTTTTTGACTGGGATCAATGTCATATTAATATGCTGTGCGGCTGCCGGGGTGAATTGGCCTTTCTTACGCTGACTTAATTGAAAGAGACTGGTGCTGCTGTGCCGTCCTGCTGCGGCCTGGAGAAGTGCTGAAATATGCGTGCCGTTCTCCACGCTCCTGTGTGTGCGCCACTCCACTGATTGCCTTCTATTATTGAACCTATTGGAATCCGTTGCATTATTAATCCTGGGTAAGATAGTGTGGAAAATATTCCATGAACTACAATAAATAAGATATTCATTATTTTTTTCACTTTCATTCATTCATTCATACATTTGCATCTTGCTGGCAGCACCTATGGTTTATTCAACACATCTGCCACATGCAATCATACAAACCCACCATTAGGACTTGTAGCATTCTCTATGGAAGCAGCATTGTAGAAGCTGAATAAAATTAAATATGGTTGAAAATTCTGTTCTGGTGAGTTAGGAAGGCTTCTCGTCCATGACTTTGAATAAGTCATACCATGAGGTCAAAGGCTATTAGTAAGACAAGCAATAAGAAGCAAAAGTAGCTAAGGTCCACATCCAACAAAACTATTCTTGTTCTTAAAACTGATTGGCTGAACCACTTTTAAAGTTATTGTGAAATACGTATATACATATGATTGTACACAAGTTTAAAACAGTTCTTTGGTTGGTGGAAAATTGCACAAGCCTTTTTAAAGACCTGGTACCTATGTTACTTTCTAGCATCATTTATCATGCAGTGTATAGCTCTGATACTAAAATCTGATCTACTGAGCTAAATTAAAAGCCATTGTAAAATACCTGCGTACATGCAAAGGCACACATCATCTGAATTCAGGATTCATTTATATAAAATGTGGCTGCTTAGCAACAATAGTCTACTCTTACTAAAGTACATTTCTTCATGGACGATTTTGCAGTTTTTACATGCATGCCCTACTTTATAAGCAGCCCTGATTCAAAAAACGTAATTTGCTAAGCCATGTTTAAAGCTCTCACTTTTGAGTATCTCAATAAGTTTACAGCCTCCATCCCGCCTTCACCTACTGAGTACACTTCATGCCTTACTAGCTCAGTGATCCAACCTGGCATAGCAACACCTCTGATATACACATATTCATATATATATATATATGCCAGAGAAAATAATCAAAATGGGCTGTCAATGGAATCAGATGTTTTTCCAAGCGTTTGTGGCCCATTTCTGCTGGTTCATTCTTCATGTCATTTTCACAATGTAAACTGCAACTGCAGTGTTCAGGTGATGCATAAAGGTAAAAGTGGAGATTTGTGTTTTGCACAGAGCACAGTCATTTTGTTCTGTGGCACTAAACAGTGAAAATACAATGGAGGATAGACCTTTTTTTAACCCCTTCAACAGTCCATGGTTACTTGGTGAAAAAAACATACTCTACTACTCTACATTTAGTAGAATTCTATATTTAACAACAAAATAACTTAGATATTTATAAAGATAAATATCTAATCTTATGTTAATGCTGCTTTAGAAATGCCCACGTTTCAGTAATTTAATTACTTATGTTACTTATAGTTACTTACACTGACATACTTCATCAGACTGTGTTTTGTCGTGCTTCCTAACCATGGTATGATCACAGCAATACACTGTTGATTATGACTTATTGCTTTATTTCCTCACTTTGACTGTATTAGAGTATTCCAGTCTACACAGGAGACCTTTTGAACTCTGTGTTAATGCATTTGGCAGAACATGCATGCTCAAATAAATACAAGGCTGACTTAAGTTCTTGGCACAGATTGCAACTTCTTAACCTATCTCATTACCAACATGCTCTTCCACACGAGCATCAATCCATCGTATGTATGCGTGTAACAGCAGTGTTTAAGAGCCTGGCAGAAAGGTTAAGGGGGCTTTCGGAAAACAATGGCGCGTCTGCTCCATCAACAGATGTAAAGCACTTAAGCTCGATGGTGCATACGCACTCAGCCAGATGGCATTCCCTATTAGAGCATGTATCCGCACCATGATGCATGGTGATGTGGGTTATATTTATTTTTTTGGAGTAATACTCAGCAGGTGCGAGTGCCTAAACTACACAGAAATCACTGTGAACAGGAAGTGGAGAGGCCTAATTGCCAGTGCCTGCACCAAATGAGTTGGAACCGGCTGTGGCGTTATTTGTCTCGTTCTGAACTTTGTGCCCTGACATTGGTTTGATGGTTCGGTAGAGTCTGTGGGTGAGGCTGTCCTGAAGCTTCTGCAGATGGATGAAAGGCGCTCTGTGCTCCAGCATATGCACAATGTTGTGTTTAAAGCAACAATCTGAGTTAATGAGGTGTCTGACACACTATTTGTGACCTGCTGGAGAGGCTCGGTTCATTTCTGTTCTGATGATGGGGACGGTGAGGCTCACCTTGACATTTTTTGAGGCATACAAACTGATAGCTGTCGAACTGCTGCTGGGGACATTTGGCAAGTTATTCACTGCAATAGAGTAAAGCAGTAGGATCAGCAGGAGCTTTATAACAGCAGCCACGGAGGACTGAACTTTCAGACAGATGCAGTATTATGCAAATGTCTTAGACAGCCATGACAGTTGCAGAAATAAACATTATAGATAGGCTACATGTCCCCCAGTGGTTCCTCTGAAGTCAAGGGCATCAACAGAGAATTTGTTGTCCCTTTGCTGCTACGCCTCTGGGTAGGCATTATACTATTTGTAGGAACATTGCTGCGAGAATTTGATTGCATTAGCGACAAGAGGTACTGATGTGAGATGATTAGGATTAGGATCATGCCGACTCATCATAAAGGTATTGAATAAGGCTCTATCCAAGCTCTGTACTTCACAGCCCAGTGCTGGGGGCTTTATATAACTCTATCTGAGCCTTGTATCACCCCACCTCCACCCCTACCACAGAATCTGCAGGAGCTGCATGAAAATATTCAAGCTGCACAGGATGAATTATTGCAGGACACCATTAGGAACATCTGCAACTCAAGGCTAAGACGTCTGGCATGTTGCATTAACAAACATGGTGGTCCAACACCATACTGAGGGACACACTTCTGTATGTGTAACTATAATATCGTCCATATCAGTCTAAATTTATCATCATTTATTGTTCCTGGTAATGTTTGCGGCATTTAGCTAACACTTATCCAGAGCGACTTACAAGGTTAATCATATTAGGTTAATGTAGTGTTAGGAGTCTTGCCCAAGGACTCTTATTGGTGTAGCACAGCATAGTCTCCCAGACTGGGATTCGAACCCCAGTCTCCGACATGTGGTGGTGGCTTGGTGGCGGTGTTACCGCCTGAGCTAAACCAATCATGCTAAGAATGTTTTTCCTTCCAAATAGCATTGCAATCCAACACTTCCTTACGGGTGCAGCTATTCTATTGATGATGAGGGTAATTGCAAGAGATACAGTGTTGATGTGGCAGGCCTGCTTTCAATCCTGTGGGACATATGTGACTACACTCTGTATAATGAACTGCTGCTGTAGCTTGTTTGTCTCTCAGATGAATGGATTTGTTGTTTCATAGCATTTTAAAGTTCTGGTTAGTCTCACATGCTGGTGAATGGATACATCGCTGTCCCTACATATACCACTTACATCTGGGAATCACTCCATTCCCCTACATGAGCAATTTTCCCAACCAGTGGCTTCCATAAGCTCAGAGTTTGCTGAGATCGCGAGTAAGTCGTGCTGTCTGCTGGATAAAACATTGCAGCGTAGTGATGAAGAGACTGCGTTACTCCTGGCTGGCGCAGCTGTGTGTGGTCAGCCTCAGCCAGAGTCAGATCTCCCTGGCCACTAGCAGTCTCCTGGGGTTCTGAAAGAATGGGCCGAGTCACAGCCTAATTCATCAGTGTAGGAGGCAAAACAATCGCTAGAGGTTTCAGGGTGAGAAATAGTGCAGAAGAGGCTCAGGAGCTCCCTGATCAGTGCTGAAATTCCCTCGGCTTAGAAACAGTAGTGAAGTCTAGCCTACTGAGCGTTCTGTAACTAGATGACTCAACCACGGTTAGCTTGGCTAGCATAGCTAGAGCACAGCAGTGTAACTAAAGCACCAGTAAAGTTGGCCCACAGTGTTAACAATTATTTCATTTCATGTTCACTTTTATTATGAAGCAACTTAGTGATATGTTTAGTTACATTAACATGATTATGAAAATATGATGCTTTCATTCAGAACATGAAGCCCTAGTGGGCAATGGAACACATATCAAGGTAGATATTTTATAGACCAATAAAGCATTTGTTCAACATAACTCAGTATTCAGATCAGTTATGACATTTTTGGTTCTTTGTAAAACATGGCTTTCACTATAGATGGTATAGATGGTGGCCTGTGCAAAAGTTACAGCACATTCCATAATTTATTATTGTATATTTTTATATTTGATGTTTTCTTCTTCTATATGTTAACTTATTTCTTATGGTGAAAATTATTATTAAATAATTTACCCAGATAATTTTTTCGCTTAAGACTATGTCGTGTGACCCCAATGTTCAACTGTAATTCACATTGTGTTTTCAATGAATATGTGAAAGGCAGAAATACAGATTTTAGGGCTGTCCTGCAAAGCATTTTGTGGGCTGTGATTACTTGACAGCTTTTGTAAAAGAGCATGCATGGTGGTAAAGTGTTGGCTGAGGGCGTCCAGTCGTTAAAGAAAAGGGGTAAGGGAGTGGAGCTGTGTTCGACATTTATCTTCCGTGATATAACATGATTTTTTAATCACATAATATGTGCATCGTAAAGAACTGCCATTTTGTCCTGGTTTTGATGAATACTGGTAGCATTTTAACCAATATAGAAAGCAACACAGTGTTTACTGCATGATTCCTGTGCTTTATTAAAGGCTGTATCAACAAAAAAGCCAGGGTTAATGGTTAGCTCTAGCTCTGGTCTGGGGTTCTTCACACCCAAGCCTGACTACCTAGCTCCGCCTGTTGTACAGGTAGAAACAATAACATTACTTTTACATTCCATTACATGTGTATAACACAGTATCATGCATTTATGCTCACATGAATGGTGACCAGCAGTTGGTGTAACTTTGCACCTTCCCTTTTTATAGGCAGCTAACATTAGCTTTGTTAGCTACCAGCTGATGGCTTTCGCAGTGAATCATGTAAACCCACACTTACTCAGCCTGGGTGCCTGTCAGTGTTGCAGCAGTGTGCTACGGCTCAGGTGGCATTAGGAACCATATTGTGATGGACTGGTTTTAGTGGGATTGGCCTCTTAGGATGGAACAGCTTTCTGTCCAGTCCTATCATAGGGCACAAACGTTCCATCAAAGAGTTCTCTATAGGGTCCTCGTTGTGGCAGAAGATTGAGAGTAAAGCTGAAGTACGCCTGAGGGCTTGCGTGACGGACAGTCTCTGTGTGGCATTGGTGGGTGCATACTGAAGTGATCCTATGGGAGGGTCTTTTTCAGCCCTCTTCTCTGCAGTAGCACTGACAGATAGGCTCTCAGAGACCTGCCATCACATACTGTCACTGTAAACTAGTCTTCAGTCCAGATAGGGCCCATCATAGTAACCCAAAAATATATTTAGCTTAATATATGTTGAGGGATTCACTGGTGGCATGCCTATAGATTTACACTATGTTAAGCTAATTCCTATTAACATGAATACAAGATAATGAGAATTCAAGTTATGTTTGCTAAGTACCTGAAGGAAATGCATTTTGAGAAAGTGCAAGAACTCCTTAAATGTTTTGGGAACTGTTGTCATCTGATGAGAACATACTGAGAACTGCAAAATTAAAATTCATTAGTTAACCTACTTAAAATATTCAGAGGACCTATTATACAAACTCTTAAAATGTAATTTCATCAGTTTATTAATGTAGTTTGCCTTTTTCAGTCGTACAGATGTCAGACATGGTTTGAAATGGAGCATCGTACCTACTTGCCTTTACAGTGGTGGTGATAGGAACTACATGAGCCATCTGGATTCATATACAGTGAGGAAAATAAGTATTTGAACACGCTGCGACTTTGCAAGTTCTCCCACTTACAAATCAAGGAGGGTTCTAAAATTTTCATCTTAGGTGCATGTCCACTGTGAGAGACATAATCTAAAAAAAATCCGGAAATCACTATGTAAGATTTTTTAATAATTTATTTGTGTGTTACTGCTGCAAATAAGTATTTGAACAGCTCTCTTCAGGTTATTGACCAGCTCCTCTAGCGTAGTTCTGGGCTGATTCCTCACCTTTCTTAGGATCATTGATACGCCAGAGATCTTGCGTGGAGCCCCTGTCCGAGGGAGATTGACAGTCATGTTTAGCTTCTTCCATTTTCTAATAGTTGCTCCAACAGATGATCTTTTTTCACCAAGCTGCTTGGCAATTGCCCCGTAGCCCTTTCCAGCCTTGTGGAGGTCAACAGTTTTGCCTCTGGTGTCTTTGGACAGCTCTTTGGTCTTAGCCATGTTCGTAGTTGGAGTCTTACTGATTGTGTGGGGTGGACGGGTGTCTTTATGCAGCTAACGACCTCAAACAGGAGCTTCTAATTTAGAATAATAAGTGGAGTGGAGGTGGAGTGTTTAGAGGCGGACTAACAGGTCTTTGAGGGCCAGAAATTTTGCTGATTGGCAGGTGTTCAAATACTTATTTGCAGCAGTAACACAGAAATAAATTATTAAAAAATCATACATTGTGATTTCCGGATTTTTGTTTTTTTCCGGATTTTTTCACAGTGGACATGCACCTAAGATGAAAATTTCAGACCCCTCTATCATTTCTAAGTGGGAGAACTTGCTAAGTCGCAGGGTGTTCAAACACTTATTTTCCTCACTGTATGTAATGTTGATAATGCTAAGAGAGCAGAAATAAATAAATAAATTAAATAAAACTTTACAAAGCTTTGTCTTAAGAATCATAAACAATCCCTCAGGCATTAAGCAGCATATATGTCAGCATTTTAATGTAATAACTTTCTGTTCCTACCACCACCGCTGAGAAAAAATCATCTCAGTAAGTTTTTCTAGAACAGTGCCTTTCACATCAAACCACTTTGAGTGACAGTTTATATAGTAATAATTTATTAGGCAGGATTATTTTTAATTGGTGGAATTTCTGAGAGATAAACTCTGCTATGTGGAATGTTTGGTAGCTGTCTATGTAGGATAATAACATGCCTGTGGCACAGATGTTCATCTGAAGGCAAGCATTACTAACCTATATACCACTGCTGTCTGAGCAAAACCTTATATCTTCATATTTAACATTTTTCAGTTTTTCTGGTTAAACGTGCCTGCTGTCTTTAACCATTATGTTTTTTTTGTACAAAAGTGGTGATGAATGACCCAAAAGAAATTACCTTGAAAACAACTTCTGGCTACATTAAAAGTGCAGTATGTTTTTCATTCACCTGTATAGTGATCTTAATGGAGATATGATGCTTTGTTCTTACAGCACTGTTAAATTATACATCAATAGTACATACATAGAACACTGCCCTGTAACAATTCAGCTTTTCTAAATTTAATATTCTGGTTGTTTTGAGTGATTGAATGTTCTTTGCTGTGAAAGCTAACCTGAATACATTGATTCTAGGAATGTCTTTATGGTTTTATTGATTAGTTTTATGCAACTGTTTGAGCACCCCTGGTCAAATCACATGTTTTGAAGGTTTTGTGAAGTGAAATGGAGATATGTTAATACAGCCTCTGCAGAGAACACACTCAAAATGCCATTTTAAAAGGTTTATTTATTTCAGCAAATAAACTATATTCATCTATTCAGATGCACAGAGGTGTGTTTTTGCAGAAGATCATGAAACCAGAGGCTCCCAAACTTTTGTACACCACTGCATGTTAAAGACGATCTTTATATGCTGCATCATATTTTAAAGAAGTTGCACTCTTGTTTCAGCAGGGCTCAGCTCACCACCTGCGAACATCACGTCTTCAGCCGTCCCTAGCATCGTCACTCCAATCGTCAACGGCTTCACCGGCATCCCTCACCAGCCCAACGGTCATCCGGCAGTGGAGGCTGTCTACACCAACGGCATGCCGCCTTACTCCACCCAAAGCCCCACCGCTGCAGACACACTCCAGCAAGCCTTCACTGGAGTGCAGCAGTACACAGGTAACCCTGTCACTGCAATAATATTAATAAGCTTGCGTTTATGTAGAGCTTAATTTTGGAAAGAGGAGCAGTGCAGTTTGTGCTTATTTATTCAACCAGCCTATAAAGAATTAAAAGCAATATTTTATTTAGTAGCAGAAGATCTGCAGCAAGACATCTGAATCACTTTTTAGTTTGCAATTGTACAGGAGTAGATGAACATGTAATATGATATGATTCATATGACAAAAAATATTTTATTTAATAAAATAGAATTGGCATTTTGAGAAAGTCTAAAAAAATTTTTTTAAGCATTTTAAGTCAAATGTTGATTGTTTCCACACCATCTCACTTCTCACTTTATGTATCAAATAACATGCATAATATGCATTAATAACAATACAACACTAATCCAACTGTATATGACTATTAGACCTTTTTACAAAATTAGTTTTATTAAATTATTCCTGGCACTGGTTATCTAATCTGATTCTTCAGCAGCAAACTGATCTGATCTGAAAGTTATTGCAAATGCAATAGTGATCTGTACTGGAATACATGATTGAAGTTACTCTACCAGCTCTGTTGCTAGTATATAGTGTTAGTCGGTGCCAGCCAACTTTTGCATTACTTAATTAGGCATATTTTAATATTTTGCATTAAAAACGTATAAATGGTGGAATTTAAGAGTAAAACTTGTCTAAATCTGTTCTGCCATAAACTGCTCCAGCCCAGAAGGTTTCAATAGCAGGGTGTTTTTGGTACGTCTCAACAATACATGGAATATCTCCAAAGTGTGTTTGCTAAATTAGCAGCATTAAGGGTCTGTTACCTTAAACATCTACTAAATTAGAGTCTGCCATGCATTCTCTTCCTATTTGAATGTGAATGATAATGCAGGCGGGCACATCCATGATGTAAGTGTTGTTTGCACGTTTACGCTGCATATAGTCCTGATGGCATGGTTAATATGAAATTCAGTCAGAGTAGAGGACAACACAGGCACAGTGAAAGTAGTTTGTGTTCTTTTATTAGCATCATCAGTGAGGAAAACTGTTTAATCCTCAAATTAAATATAGGCATTGCAAAAGGAATCTTGGTAACAGCTTGTATTGTGGTATAATTTCCATTCTAAGGCGCTGTTTTTGCAACATTCTGCCCATCCCAAATTCACACTCACTGCTGTGTGACAAGAAAATGTTCCATTTCTGAGTCTGGCTCAGCTCACTGTGCTCTCCCTTTGTTTGTTTGGTAGCAATCTATCCGGCGACCACACTGACCCCTATTGGCCAAAGCTTGCCACAGCCACCCCAGGTCATTCAGCAGCAGCAGCAGAGAGAAGGTGAGGGTGAGAGACTATTCTTGTTTTACTGATAATAGCATTGAAGCCCACATTCTTAGCTTAAAGCAGCATATCATTACCAGCACAGAAATGAGAGCGCACCTCATCCCAGTTTTGGTACCTAATTGATCTGATTGATATCTGATTATTTGTTTAACACATGATCTTAGATCTGAGGATCATTACCATACAAATATTATTTTTAATATATGGCTTCTATTTTTGAACTCAGTTCAGTTTACAACAGCCAGTTTCTAAGGAGGTTAGATATAAAATAATAAAACTTTCCAAAACTGGAGGTGCAGAGAAAAATGGTATTCCTAACAATCAAGTTTTCTAAATCAAGGACCAGTTTCCATCCAGAAAACAACACGTAAAGCTTCCATATTGAAGAAAAAGGAGAAAATCAAGCTCTACTATTGCTTCAGATCTGAAAACACCCACAGGTGTTTCTGTCCATCCTTGGACTGTGACAACTTATCACTACAGGATATGTAGCTCTCAATGTGCTCCTGGTGAGAAATGCTGTCAGTGTTTGGATGGCCTATCCACCTCAGAGTCCAGCCCTTTAACATCATTGACTGTGTTTGACAAGCAGAAAATGCAACCACCTTCTAAGACCGAACTGAAATCAAAATGTAAAAACTAAATACTGAAATATTTGCTATTAAATGTAGTTGTTGAGTCTTCAAGGTAACTTTCTGTTAAATGCTTGTTGTTTGCTTTTTTCCCTGAGGCAAAAAAAAAATGAATAATGTAATGTCTGTTTGGACCTGAAATGTAATAAATGAGGAGTGGTACTGTATCTCATTATAAAGCACTTTATAAAACATGCTTTCAAAATAAGTATTTTTTATGATTATTATAATTCTAATCAATATTATTATCACTGATGGAGGCAGTGGTAGATGTAGTACTACAGTGGAGTCATTATGGACAAACACTGTGTTCCACTACTTTCTATTTGCATTTTGAATTTCATGCATCGCCTTCCCCTGGGACATGTTCCAGTCCATGTTTAATCCACAGTGTAATGGTATTTCGAGCGGAAACATTTTGCCGTGTCTAACAGCCTGTGCACACGGACACGTTCTGACTTTTTTTTGTCTCTTTTGAATTCTCGGCTGCACCCTCCTCCCTAGGGAGACGTTTCACTTTGCGTTTAATCCCTAATCTGACGCTGTTGTTTTGCTCCAGGGCCCGAGGGGTGCAATCTCTTCATCTACCACCTACCGCAGGAGTTTGGCGATAACGAGCTCATGCAGATGTTCCTGCCCTTTGGAACGGTCATCTCCTCCAAGGTGTTCATGGACAGAGCCACCAACCAGAGCAAGTGCTTTGGTAAGTTTTCATTGAGATTTCATTTGCATGAAGTCAGTGTCTCAGTTACCTGCTGTGATGGGCTGCTTTTACACACACACAGAAGAAAGCTGAACCCCAGGTGAACCCTTGTGGAAAGAAGTTTGCTGAAAAGCTTGGGTGAACAGTTTGAGACAGCCTATGTGAAATCTGAGTGCTTTAAGACGTAGTGTATAAAGTTATTTCCTTTAGCAGACATGCTTCTTAAAGTAATTATTTAGTTTCCAAAAAAATATTTACTTAATATCTCAAAAGAATGCCTCATTTGCTGTGTTAAAATAATTGTTTTATTTCATCAAACATTTGACTCTGATGCATTTTCACAACTTATTGACTTCATAAGTTAATAATAGCTTGTTGTCTCAGACTATTGACATATTAATTTAAAGTAATAATTCATTTTCTCAAAATGTTGGCCTGATAGGTCAGAATACATACTTGTTTTCTCAAAACACTGTATCGGCATAGTATTTTGTAATAATGCCTTATAGTCTCAAAATAATGGCTTAGTAGCCTACCCAAAATAATGAGTTACCTGCTTAAAATATTATTACTGGTATCTCATAATCACAGTAAATACTTGTAGAAAATAAGTGGCTATTTTCTAGATCCTGCCAGATGCTGCCAGATCCTGCCAGATCCAGAGAGAGAGAGAATAAAACCTATAGGCACCTATAGGCACTGCTGTTAAAAGGGTAATTAAGCTATATTCAGAGCCAGTTGAACATTTTACTTTAAAAAGATTCACTTTAAAACTGATTTCAAAAGTAAACATAGGCTACCAGAATGTTTGGTAAACTTTTCAAATGTCTGGTGTAACATAGCATTGGTGGCAATGGTAGCATTATTGGAAGAACAAGTCCTGCCTGTAAGTATACAGACTTCCAGTGCTTTAGCAGGGATTCTCAGCCCTAATTGTGAGGAGGCCAGTATAGTAATACGGACAGAGTGAGGATCAATATGTAGATTGTTCTATTTGTACATATTACACAAGTAGCATTTACACACACAAAATATGTATACAAGATATGTAGTGATGATGTGTAGTAATGAAAAGTAAATGATGTATAGAATATAGTTTGTTTGATACATATTTCCCATTACAGTGTTGTGGTAATATCATAAACCATGTTAAAATGTAGATGATTATCATGATTAGGTTTAAAGTCCACACGTGCCTTGTAGGGCCTCTCCTACCAGGCTTGTAAAAAAGTTTTGGCCTCAGTTAGTCAGACTTTTCTTTCTCCTAATGTGCCCCTGTGGGAATGTGATAAAATGAACATTCTTCTTTCTGCACCCAGAAACCCAAAGTAGTCAAAGTATTGGACCATTAACTTAGGAAACGGCAGAGAGACAGACAGACAGAGTTGTAAATTGCGCACCAACCCAGGACCTGTGATAATTGTCTGTGAACTTTCCTTATTAATAATGGATATGAAAAGTCTGAATTTCAATTCAAAGAGCAGGTTATTTAAGGTTTCGCATTAATACGGAAGGATGATCTTTTCAAAAATGTTGAATGCAGTTTTTATGACTGTTTGAATTTAAATGGATGTCAATGGGGAGTAGTGCCTACAGAGCTGTGCGTCTGAAAAGGCTCTATTGTTTAAAAAGGAAAATGAACAGGATGAAAAAAAGGGCGCTCTCTCGTACTTCAACCTTACTCTGTTTCACCCACCCACAATACTAGACTCTTTCACTTCCCCATCTGAAATGTCAGCATCGGAGAATCCAGACAAATAATATTCCTTGGAATCTGGGATCACTCCAGGGAGCAGCTTCTCCCAGACTACAATTACTACAGCCTACAGTCTCCAGAGGGAGCTTAATAGTATGAATGTGTGAGGGAGGACCTATTTGCAGTATTGACTCATACAGTATGCGTTTAAAATGCAGTGTCAGGTCAGGCAAATGGGCACTTAGTGGGGTAATTAATCTACTGAGCAAGTACATGAGGGAAAACTGGGCCTATGTCTCTACAATACCAGCAGTGACACTTATAAATTCCCTGATTCGGGCCTACATCCCTCAACAAGCTGTATCGTCACGGTTTAAAAAACCTCAAACATGTTCATAGCACATTTATGTGCTTATGTTAAGCACAAATCTGAAGAATTATTCAAATAATACTAAATTTGAGAAGTTTGGATGATAGAAAATCTTTTTTTTTTTTTTATTTATGAAAAAAATTGTCCATCCAAGGTTTAACTATTCATATGTTTATTGTTTTAGGCCAATCACAGAGAGTAAATTCAGTTTTTCTTTTTTGATTTGGCCCACTTTTAATATTTTGTGAAGGATTTTTGCCAAAAACAACAATTTTCCATCATCTCATAACGTTTTTTGTTCTTATGCCTTTAGGAGTGATATATTTAAATGAGCTCTGTGTTTTTTATTTGATGTCATGTAGGGTGGTCTGTTGAAAAAGGAGCGCATGGCTGAAACACTCTTTAACCTAAGCATGAATGAGTGGGCCGAAACTGCTGTCGGTGGAACATGCAGATATATACGTTATTAATTTGTTTTTTCCACAAATCAGTAACAAAAATGAAACACAACGGGCTGTTTTTGTCCAGAGGACTGAATGGTGTATTGCAAAACTTGTTTACAAACTGTTTTATTCCAGAGTGAGGAAAAAAATTGAATTTCCACAATCTTTTAAAGTGTCTAGTCCATTCTTCATGAACTGTTGAGCACATTGTAAAGGACAGCTGCTGTTTTCAGATGAGCAGAAAAAGTTATGATAGAAAAAAATTCAATTACAAGTTTTCTTATTACAGCGACAGGACACACAAAAGCTTAAACACAAAGTCCGGGACAGGACCAGTTAATCGCACTGCATGTGGCTCTCTCAAGGGGACAGGGAGGCCCTCACTGCTTTTCACAGTTCACCGCTGCATCCTCCTAACACGCAAAACATCAGAGAGAGTGCATGCAGTCACCGGAGCTACACTCTACTCTATTACACTTTCTGGTCACCGGTTTCCCGTCTTGGCTTTTAGAGCGTGATGGGAACAAGACGCACAGGGGTGTGCCGGGGTCAGCTGTGACCAGTGGGTGTAACTCCCTGACAGCGTCCTTTGGGGATATTCAGGCCTCCTCAGGCTGCCCTGCTGCCTACACACACTGCAAAGCTCTTAAAAATGCTTTCAGGTTTGCTACTAAAATGGTTAGTGGCTTAGTGCTTAGGAAGCAAACGCTTGCATATTCAGGTCTTTCTAGCGTAACCTTTTGAAGTTTTTGCTGTCATTTGTCTTTGATAACATAAAGATTAAATTCTTATATCCAACGGAAAACTATTTAATAAGGATTTTCCCTGAGGTGTCTAGACAACCATATTACCACTGATATAAATTAAAACAGCACGATCAACCAGTAGACTGGATGGATGGCCACTTTTCCTAAAACAAAATGTCACTGTAGGCCTTCAGGAAAGATCCTAGTATACATCATAGATGGTGAGTACAAATGGTAGACTACGCATTGTATTTCAGCCAGCATTTAAAAGCAGAAACAGTGGCAGCTTAATGCCAGAGCTCTTTACTGAATCACTGCAAAGGTAAAATATATCTGATGTAATCGACATTTATGGCACAAACGTAAGGCCTAGCTCAAATTGTCATGTTCACTGATTTACTTTAAGGATTCACTTAAAGTGAAAATCTGATTTCCTTACGCTATCGCCAGGTTTCCCTGCTAGAAGAACAGCAAAGACGAGCACCAGTATATGCTGCGTTTTAGAAGTTGGGTACTAAAGCCAGTGTTATGTTTTGGATGCGGGTTTGCATTTCTGGATGACCTACTAAACCAGCATCAAAATTGTAAGCTAGTCTAAACTGGTTTATGCTGGTTTGGTTTGGTTTTTTTTTACAACACATTCTAATATTTTGGCAATGATATCATTATTTTTATATTCATTATTCCAAACAAGTGCCTATACATAGCTAGAACTTCACACTCCACATATTTTGAGTCATATTTAAAGTCCATATAAAATATCCCCTTCTGTATTTGCAAACAAAAAATTGGGCACTAATTGAAAGTTTTGAATCTGCGCTTTGCACAGTACTTTTTCACGGGTTTATGAGCTGCAGGTAAGAAATAATAAGATAAGGTATGTAGCGTGGTGGTCCTGGAAGGATTACACATTTTCTGTTTATGTTCTGTTACATGGGATGAATCATTTTGAGCAAGCCTTGCTCCTACCCAAAGACAAAGATCTTAGAAATAGTTTACATAGGAAGGAATCTTTTATTTGTACATTAGTTGTTTCCACTGTCTCTCTCAGGACTTGTGAGCGGACTTAACTGACCCTCAGGTCCTCTGTCATTCTTTCTTTTTCAGGCTTTGTGAGTTTTGATAACCCAGCGAGTGCACAGGCCGCCATCCAGGCCATGAATGGCTTTCAGATTGGCATGAAGCGATTGAAAGTGCAGTTAAAACGGCCAAAGGATGCCAGCCGCCCCTACTGACACAGCACGAGACAGATTGGGCTCTCTGCAACAGCACAGGTACACACACTGTCCACAACAACCCGTAAAAGCACTATACGACTCGACACTATGGCGACTGTAACGACTGTTACAGTCGGTGAGACAAGGGACTGGAGGCGTATACTACAGGTTAAATTTATGGAAGCAATCAGTGAATTGTAGAAAAGTTTCAGAAATGTTTTACAAGTAGAATAGCATTTAGGTCTAAAACTAAAGATTTTATTTGTATAGATGTTATTTGGCATGTTATACACTGTTCTGTAGAGGAAGGTTATATAACTTGTTCCATTAATGGTTATAGGTTTTCCTGTTTTAGTACAATACATCGCAAATACTTTATACAACATTGGGAATCTCCCATCATGACTGCTAGCCTATTCTGGTTTTAGATCAGAGACTTTAAAAACAAAATTATTATTTATCAGTCTACTCAGGCTTTAGCAGAGCTCAGTAACACTGAGATTAATAACTGATCATCACACTGATTTATCAGTCTACTCAGACTTTAGCAGAGCTCAGTAACACTGAGATCAATAACTGATCATCACACTGATTTATCAGTCTACTCAGACTTTAGCAGAGCTCAGTAACACTGAGATTAATAACTGATCATCACTCTGATTTATCAGTCTACTCAGACTTTAGCAGAGCTCAGTAACACTGAGATTAATAACTGATCATCACACTGATTTATCAGTCTACTCAGACTTTAGCAGAGCTCAGTAACACTGAGATTAATAACTGATCATCACTCTGATTTATCAGTCTACTCAGACTTTAGCAGAGCTCAGTAACACTGAGATTAATAACTGATCATCACACTGATTTATCAGTCTACTCAGACTTTAGCAGAGCTCAGTAACGCTGAGATTTATACTATCACCACAGACAGCTAAAACCCTTTAATTCTATGCTTCCTTCAATTAAAACAAGAACTAATTCATTATTACCAAGGTTCGGCCTGTAGCATGCCCTAAATGTACCTAATGTTTAATTGTGCTTCTGACATCTGATGTCATTTACTGGTTTATGACTGCGAGCTAAAAGAAAATGTTCCATTGTTTGTGAAAACTGAAATTGATTTAGAGCCTAAAATGGCTTAATTAGTGATTTGCAATTTCATGATAAAAGCCTAATCCATCTTTGAATGGCTTTGCTGCCAGGATTTCTTTGAAGAAGCATTTTTTAATTTTATTATTCAGTAAGAGATGATTTTCTGAAGAAAAAGCTCAGCTTGATCTGCTTTTTATTTCATCTTTTGTAGGTTTTTGAAGAGTGAAATCTCAAAAGGAGTTACATTTTTTTCTTTACAAATAAAAAAAAACATTAAAAAAACAAGAAGAAAAAGACTAAGAAGAAGAAGAAGGTTTTTTCCTGAAGACATATCAGCATTTACTTAACGAAGATGTCCGGCAGAGCGAGAGGGACGAAGGAGCCAGCGCCCCACGGACAAACTACACGCAGCACAGTGCAAGAAAGACATAAAAAAAGAAGGAACGTGGAGGGAAAATCTCAAAGGACAATGACTTTTAAGCTCCGGAACTTTTTTTTTCCGCTGAGACTTGAGTTGTCAATTACGCAACAAACAAAAAAGAAAAGAGCAGCAAGAACAACATAGATTTCTATATACATATTATATACATATATGCTATATAACGGAAGAGGCGCTTCCAGCTTTTAATTATACTGGACTAATGAGGGTTAAAACTTGAAGATCAAGGGAAAAAAAGAAGCAGTGGATAAAAAAGCTCCTCTATGCCACCGGCAGACTTTCTTTCTCTCTTTCCCTCTTTCCTTTCTTCTGTCGCCGTTTCTCTCTCTGCAAGCGCGGAACTTTTGACCTTCTGTGGTCGCTCTACAGTGCAACTGAAAAAAAAAAACACCTTTCACCCCAAGGGACCAAAGGACCAAACATTTTTATTGTTCGACAGTAATATATAGTATTAATGATGATACTAATTACAAACTACTACTAATGATGTTACATGTTAAAAAAAATGTATGAAGAAATACTCGCTTCAGGTCGGAAGAGGAAAGGGATTTTGATTTCTTTTCCTTTTACATTTATAACTACTGGGTTTCAAAATATTTAAACAAAAATAGCAAAAAAAGAAGAACAAAAAAAAGTATTTTAAAAGCTATACTATTTTAGTGGAGTAGAATATGTGAACTGGAGATTGTTAAGGGCGTGTTCTGTCATTTCTCATCCATGGACATTCAAAGTCTTTATGTGGGACACTTTGGTCACCCTTCACTGCTCTGCTTCTGACCTTTTGCTCAGATGTTAAAATTAAGCACATATGCCAGTAAACTGACTTACTGGTTGGTCAAGTGTACAGTAATGCACATTAGTCAGGGACCACCCTTCATTTACTAAATTCATTTTCAGTTAAATTGGCCATAACGGATATGTTCAATTCGATTTCAGTACCAGGAAAAAAAAAAGCTATACATTTAACAGAAAATGTCACAGAAGCCTCAACAAGCCTTTCACTCTTTAGTGTCCCCAGGTTTGTCTGTTTTACAATTTACATCTTTTTGGGAGATTTCAGAATTCAACAAGGCTGAATTCTGAAAACTGGGGTCCATAGTTCTGAGAACACCAGCAGGTCATTTTTTTTCTTTTTCTATTTCCTTTTCTCACTAACAGCTTTTTGACAGCTACACATTCTTTCAGACTCATGGTGTTGCCCTTTGATGTATGCTTTCACTTGCTCACTTGCAAAGTCTATTATTCACTAAAAACTAAATTTCTAAAGCATGGCCTCTCTAACCTTTACTGCACAGAACTGTATATAACCCTTTTATTTACATATGCCTTTAATTCAAAGACCAGATGTAAAAATCTAGCCTATACACACAGCACCAGCATTAATTCAGTGAGTAAAGCACATTAGTAAACAGAGTAGCCATTTGCACGGGCAACACCACCACCTGCCACGCTGTGTAAAGAGGAGATGAGCTTTTTAGCTAAGCCATTACAGTCATGTCACAAGCGAAATCTTGATTAATGTGAGTTATATACAAAGATGGCCATGACTGTGGCCCTTTATGACTGCTCCCAGCTGAGGCCACTTTGTTTCCAGCGTCTGCTTATAGCTTCCTAAACTATAAGCCCTAAATAATTCTTTAACATACACCTGAGGCCCAAGACCCTACATGATTAGCATAAGGCTATATTGATCAAAGGGCCAGCCGCTGCCTCAGGGCAACTAATGCACAATCAATTACACATTGACGTTTACATTGGATTGACTGACAAACTGAGTTCATTTTTTTACACTCAATATAACAAAAGCTCAAGGCTAGAGGATAGTCATACTGACACTAGCCAGACCAAATGCATACAATACAGACATGCATACAGTCAAAAATCTACACCACAAATGGAATAGATAGGTAGATCACTTTATTCATCTTTATTAATGAAGGTTGATACAATAGGAAGCACACAAATAGGATCTTTTTTTTTGGCATGGCAGGAACTTTTTATCAACCCACAGATTCCGATTTAATCAATTTTGACAAGTCATCAACTAACAGCGCTACTGCTTTGGCTGACTTGACCTCTGAAGACCCTTCTGTAGTAGCACTACATATCTAAAATGGAGGATTCTCTCATTTCTGTCTCAGCACAAATCCATTGTTCGGAGGATAACTGACAATAAATAAATGCACAAAAGAGAGATTACTGTCTAGCCAGTGCGAACCAGCGCAGCCAGTCAGGGGACTGTATGTAATGTTTATAGCTACCCTGACCTTAACAAGCCAGCTTACTGATATGTGCTTGCTAACGGTGTAGCTTGCTAAGAGCAATATTATCTTGGCTAGCCACAGCAGCACAGTTACTGTCAACCATTCCAGCTATCTATATACTTTTCTACAGATCAATGTGCAGCTCTATTTTGAGAATAGAACTGATACTTTTGTTTAAATACATGCTTTCTGTTCCAGGTAACCAGTTAGCTAAAATTATTAACAGACATAGAAAAGTCTAGCATGACTCTATTTAAAACTGTGTGTAGCTGTCTCAACTACAGCCTGTGGAATAATAACCTTACTTAAGGTCACAGAAAAGGCAGACATAAACTGAACTGCCTGGACACTCTGTTTCTGATATATTTACAGCAGCTGCAGATGTTTTGTCTGGTGAGTTGCATGCAAGCACACGTGCACCCAAATATACACTCCATTGTTAAGACCCAGAAGGTCAGTAGGTGAAACTGAACTGCGTATGCATTCCCTTATTACAACAGAAGCAGAAAGTCAAGTGAGCATGTGCAGTGTCCTTCATAATGCTTTGAAAGTTTTGCCTTCTGTGTGTCTCTGCTCACTTCATTTCTCGCAGGTTCCATTGTCTGTCCTTACAAGTTACAGAGTGCACTAGCATAATAATACAGCCCAAATGGAAGATACAGACTTCAGCTAGAAAGAAGGCTGATGGAAAAACCCCGTTTTTAACCTCATTTAATTCTGAGCCACCGTTTTTGACCTGTTTGTCATAGCCGGAAATAAATTGCTGTGTTCGGCATTCGCTCTTGCAGAACTCGGAAAATCAGTTCTGTTGGGAAGAATGAGCATCGTATCATGACAGTTTCTAGCCCGAGGGCCGAAACGAAATGGATCGAGTCACAGGTTATAATGGCTTTTTCCTCCTGACCTCTGTTCATCTTGTCTCTCCTTCTCCTGTCCACTGGTAGCATATGAGAACATGGTGATATATACACGCGCGCAGCCTTTGGGCATCCGTGGTCTAATAACCCTGCATTGTGAGGGCCCTCCTCTCGGAATCTCTACATGCCAGACATGTGAATTATTAAAATCAAATTAAATTTGGCCCTCACGTAGCAGCAGGGGTATTGCAAATTAAAAACGGCAACTTCGCCTGAAGTTTAATAAGTTTGAGAGATGATATCGTTACAGCGATGGAGGGAAAAAAAGGAGGAGAGAAACCAATAAAATGAAATAAACATGGGGAAATGGTGGCTTAATATGTTCAAAGGGACTGGACTGACTGTGTTAACGTGAGTTAATCTTATGGTGTCATACCATAAGACAAAAGCCCAGGCCGGCTGTGTCTCATTTCCACTGTTCAAAGTCACTTCTGCTTCAAATCACCAGCATTTATCACTTCCGTTCCCATTCCAGCCATAGTCATAACAATTTCATTTCTCACACCTCAATGCCCAACTTGATCTTTGAGCATGCTCAGAAGTGGTAGCGGGTCGGGTGGGCTGGGAGGGAGGGAGGGGGGCGGTCTTAAAGTATAATAACGGTACTACTCGTATTAACAATATGATTCTTTAACTATGGTTTGTATGCTAAGGAAAGTAGCTTATTATAGATCTAAAATGTGTATATTAGGGAACAGCAGCACAGGAACTTTTCTCAGATTCTATGGTGGGAGGTCAGTGGGTGGGTTTTGGGTGGGTTAGGGCGGGAAGGGGTCTCTGCTTTATTAAGACCGTGTTGAACTTCTGGTTTCTCAGCACAAAGCATATGGAAGTCTACAATATATCAAGAGTATTGATTTTTTGCTGACAAACGTGTGGACGTGTGTGGAGGGCAAACCAGGCACTCCGGGATATACTCTTAAAGCCTGGGACAATGAGACAATGCTGTTTACAGTTGTTTTTTATTTGTTTATGTTGTTTTGTTCCCTCAATTTACAAGAAACGAGTAAACGGAGTAAGACCTGTTTGAAATTGCTCTGTACAAAATGACCAAGTAAAATGCAGTTATTTATTTATTTATTTATTTTGTTTTAATGATAAAGAGCAGATATGTTCAGCCTACGTTCTGAGAAACCAAATGCTCTGCTTTTGGCTTTTTTCGGATTTTTGCTGCTCACATTGTTTTATTGTTATGCTGACTCATGAACCGATTTGCCAATTAATTTTCAGATTTATTTATTTATTTATTTATTTATTTATTTATTTATTTATTTATTTATGATGCTCTGACAATTATGTGTTTATGGATTACTTTAGTGGATACATTTAGAAAAAAAGAAGACATTTAAAGGAAACGCATAATGGGCTTTTCTCTTTCTCTTTTTTTCAATTTTACAATAAAAAATTTTAAACTAAATGTATATGACTTGACTGTTGCACACTTGATTGTGGATACTTTCATGAAACTAGCCATTACAAGTCAACTGCTGACAAATTTACACAAAAAAAATCAGGTTTGTTTATTTCTTAAATAGAATTTGGTCAGATCTACAATGATAGAGAACTGTCACTATTACCTAGAACTCATTTCAGTCTGCGAACCTGTTCACACCTTTCATTAATATGTGCTTTGTTTCCGGATCTGGCCAAAGAATTACTGTTTATCTGCTGAACTAAAAAAACTCAGTTTGTCGTAATACCATATTTAAACCAAAGGCCTATTAGACCTTGGTCTTTCTATTGACCGATCCGCAGGCCCGGACGCTGCCATCATTTGATACAATGTTACCTTTCATGACTCTCTGAGGTACATAGTTTGTTGCACTGAAATAAAACTACCTGAGGAAAGATTCTATGTTCTGATCCTGTTCGACTTTGGCATATTCTAGATTACAGTAATGTAAACAGAAAGAGGTTCAAATTGAAACTTATATTTTGAGCTTTTTTTTGTTAAAGAAACTGTTACTCTGGCCAACAAGACAATGTTTAGCATTATGTGTTATGTGTTTTGAGACTATGGACAAATTCATATTGGACAAACAAATTCAAGGAGTTAAGAAAAACTGGTTCGCACAGGTCATGAGTTTTTCAGCATATATGGTGAAATGTAATATAATGTTTGTATGTAGTATACTCAGCTATTCAGTCAGCAATACATGTCTGGGCTGAAGCAACAGATATAAACAACCTGACAGGTCCCATGGAATGGTCTAAAGAAATACACCAGGGGGCACTCCAAAACCATTCCTAAACACCAATGTGGAATGGCCAGCTTAAAGCAGTAACGGGCAAAACCAGTGGACTGACACACAGCTCATGTGCACACTAAACTGCCATAGTCCACTTCCTGGTAACGCTGTGCAGTGAACACTGCAGGGGTGAACTAAACATGTGGATGTAGTGAGATGATAAATACTTATCACAATGTGGTGATCATCCATAAAAGGACAAACCAGAAGCAGGACAGAACCCCAAATTCAATCCATGTTAGTTATTAGTGATTGTGGTTTTCCAGCAGCCTAGTTAAGTGTAAAGACCTTTTAAATGGCAGGTGGATCTAGAGTAAAAGCTGTCACATAAACATCCTACACAACAAAACCAGTAGCTAAGGCTGGGACATAAAAACGAGTGAATGTGCTGGACACTGGCTAAACCATGGAGAGAATGAAAGAAGGTGTGATTAAAACATTGAAACATTAACGACTGTGTGTGTGTGTGTGTGTGTGTGTGTGTGTGTGTGTGTGTGTGTGTGTGTGTGTGTGCATGTGTCTATGTGTGCTTGAGAGAGAGATAGAGAGAGAAAGGGGGACTAAAAAGTGGAGGCAGTGGCTCACAAAATAAATTGGCCCAATTACAATAAAGTGTGGCTCGTGGTCAGCGCACAGGCCTGGCAGTTCATCTTTATTACAATCAGTTAATGAAAATCAATCCCCCTCCTGATAGACTCTTATCTCCACGGCCTCTGAGCGCCCCACACGCGCGGAGATAATAAATTAGGCTAATATTGCCTTTGATGAGGGAGTGAATTGCAAATTATTATAACTTTCCAAGATTTATGATATAGCTGCCTAATTTCCGAGCTGGGTTTTTCCATGCCCGGGCTGTGGAAGGACCATTTGTTAGAAAGTTTAGAGGCTCAGACTTGTGACCTAATATACAGTGGGGGGTTTGTGTTGAATGTACAGTCAGTAAGTCCTAAGCAACCCCTTAACAAACACCCTCTATTGTTCAGGGAAACAATCAGGGTGAAGAAGACATGAATTAAATGTCTAATCAGAGAACACAGTTGAAGAAACCTGAAACTTAGGACACAAGCAAAGGATTGATATGGCAGGACTCAAACAGACAATCAGAGTGAAGGAAGCCAACCAAAAGGTAGGACACAAAAAGCCAAGTAGAAGCGTGACTCAAAGTAAACAGTCAGTCGGATGGACACAAGGGGTGCATGCTTAAGATGCCAAACAGAAGGCAGCATTCAATTAGCTAATAAGAGCACAGTGTTTAAATACATAACAGAATACAGCATTCAAGTAGTTCATCAAAAAAACAGAATTCAGGCAGCCAATCAGATGGCAACATCCAACTATGCAGAAAGGGGAATCCAACTGCCCAAACAAATTCAAGTAGCCATTTAGTGCAGGTTCAATTAACCAGTCAAACAGTGAGACTAAACTAGCCACTCAGAGCACAGGATTTAAGTAGCCAATTAAATTGATAAATGTCTATATAATTGAATAAATACATCAGTTTTGATTTCAGGTGTTGTAGTCTCTAGATTGTTTTGTCATTTCACAAGAAAGAATAACATTGAAAACTAAGTGTACTGGGAAAGAACAGATAAGCAGGTGAAAACAAGATAAATTAGAGATAAGCGTAATTAGACAACTTACAGCTGTGCCAAAAGATAGTCATCAATCTAGCAATTTATCAATCAAGGAGAAGATGTCATCTGTACCATCAATTTATCTTGCCAGGTACCCTATTAATATTAAATTCATTTCTTCATCATGACTATCAATCACTCCTGAGGCTTCTTTCTATCATTAGCACAATAATTGGCCTTGTTTATTAGAGGAAACTGAGGATGTAATGAAGCAGATTCAGCCTTTTCTTTCAATGTGGTCTGCTTGGGAACAATGAAAGAGAAACCTGTGAACATGGAGAACTTTATCTCTAGGTTCCTTTTAGGGTGGGAAAAACATTTTAGAGTAAAGGTTTGACAAGCATTGACAAATCAGAGGTGTAACCCTGTGTTAGCATAAATCCCAATGTTAAAAGACACTGCACATAAGCAGAGGGGAATGATGAGTCTTATACAGCCCCCTTTTCTGACGCTTTGCCAAATGTAGGAAACAGAAGCAGTGATGCAGACATCATATTAAACGTTAAAACTGAGATTCATACAAGCCCTTTTTGATTTGAAGCCAGCAAGCCAGGGCAGGGGCTTGTTTACCACTGTGTTGCATCACCTCTGTAACACTCTAAACCTCTGGGAACTCAGGGGACCAACTGTTGTAGTTTTGAAAGTGAAATGTTTCCCAGTCTTGCTTGAAACAGGATTTCAGTTGCTCAGCAGTTCGGGGTCTCCTTTGTCACATTTTTGTTTTCCATAATGCATCAAAAATGTTATGTTGGTGACAGGTCTGGACTGCAGGCAGGCCAGTTTTGCAACCAGACCATTTTACTACAGAGCAGTATTTGGCAATGTCTTGCTGAAATAAGCAAAGCCACCAATGGGATAGCAGTGTATGTAGTAAGCAAAGCCTCAGAAAAGAATTTGAAAGCAATCCAAGCAGTTGGAGGAGCTGGAGAGTGGCCGTACTGTAGGGCTCTGGGAGGCAGGATGGTGTTAACATATTGTACACCATACCAGTCAGTGTGGATACTGCCATAGCGCGCTGAAGGATCTGGAAGACCTATGTAAATCACGGAGATGGGGAAATCAACAAATTGTCTGTGCAGAGGGACCCAACAGCCATGATTACGGACATTTACTACACAACACAGGACTACATGCACACACCTCCCTTAACACCACATCAATGTCCCCAAAGCTGGTATCATGCCAGACTGTCATAGAGTGTCTCAGAATGGTAGCAGGTCATCTTTTTTGCTGTCACGCGTACACATCAAGAAGGCCTGCTGTCACTCCACCTTCACCCCTACCGTGAAATCTGCAGGAGCTGTGTGAGAATACTCAAGCTGCATGAAATGGATTATCAGAGGACACCATTGGGAACCTCTACAGCTCCATACTGAGACGTCTGGCATGTTGTGCTAGCTATCGTAGCCGCCCTGTGCCACCCTGAAAGATGCTACTTCTCTATGTGTACATCAATAAATACTGCTCATATCAGTCTAAATTTATTATCATTTATTATTCCTGGTAACCTTTATCCTCCTTCCCAATAGCATTGCAAGACGACACTTCTGTATGGGCACAAGTACATTTTTTTTTAGATAATATATTTATTTTATTTATTTTTGAACTGTCTTTCTACTATTTTAAGTTAAATATAGGCTTTAAATGATTTACAATGATTCCATTGTTTTATTCGCATTTTGCACATCATTCCAACATTATTGTAGCTGCCAGTATGTTGAGTATGCTGGGCCCAGTCTACTGCTGCCTGAGCAGAATGATTCCTAACAGGGTTTGGCATTTCTGAGAAATGGCCTCATATCGTTTCTTCAAGTTGGACGACATTAATGCTGAGGTTGATGAAGCGCTATGGACTAGAGAAGGAAGCATGGGGTAGATGACCCTGCAGGAATAGATTTAGCATAACACAATGAATGAATCTGAAAGTATGAGACATTTTAACCCTGTAACACTCATGGAGGTGGTTCTCTGGAAGTTTCAACACAGCGTTAGCCCAGACACTGAGATGGCCAGGCCAAAATACACATTTAGTTTTTAGTCTGCCTATTCTTAGCTGCTGCCAGCTATTTGAGGAATGACAACTTAAACAACATTTGTAAGTTAGATGTGCAGGTCTGAAGAACCAATTCAAAGATACAGAACATTCACTTATTAGACAGGGTATTTGACTTTGTCTCAGGTGTAGTTAGGTCTGTAGAAAGACCAGACCTCATGTTAAGGAGCCCATGCATTCAATTCAAATGTGCCATTCATGCCATAGTGTATACAGTGCATATATAGACACACCATTTCATATGTATTCGGATTGGGAATTCAGCCTACAGCAGTATCCATTCAAAACTGAAGTTATAGGGAGTTCATGTATGCATGGACTGCTTTTTGAAGGCACGTCTTGGAGGCACAGTAACAAAAACAGCCTGTTTTATTTGAAAGAATAAAGAGAATGTGTAAGAAGGTCATATAAAAATGAACTACAGGCTTTTTGGTACATAATGCAACACAAATGTCATAAACTAACCTCAAGGGGAAATGATATAAAAGTGCAATAAAATGGTGGAATATGGGCCCTTCAAGCATCACAGTTCCTTACAGTATTGCCATTAAACAGCCCCAAAGCATAAATGATCCACCACCAAATCCGATGATAGGTTTAAGGTGCCTTTGACACAAGTATGTCAGTGGAATACATGAGCACAGTGGTGTGCTTCAGTCTTGTGTGGTACCTTTTCCAGTTGTAGCTCCAATGAGAAAGCCCTGACACAAAGGCTCTCTTTATGCCCGATCCAAGGAGCCAGCTGGGAGTCCCACATTATGGCCGGCTGTGAGGTTTCTGACCCAAACTAACGCCTGTCGTTCTTTATCCGTGGTCACTTCCTTACCACACTCTTCTTCACTATGTGCGGAGAACTCTGAATGCGGATCTTCCCCTTGGCAAGTTTGCAACTGTTCCAGCTGTTTAAAACTTTTTTTATTGTCCCCACAGTGGTTTGTGGTATACCCAAGCATTTATGTATTTATTTACTCATTACCTGCTTGGGTAGGTAAACAACCATCTGTCTCCCGATCTGATTTCCCATGATTCATTTGTGGTAACAATTATTGTCCTTGGGCGAGGTCCAGAGGTGATTATGTTAGACAGTTTGAAATGCAATGGAAGTAGTATCGTAAACACAGCAGCGAAATGCAGCAAGCTACCAAGCCATGTTAGCTGTACACGAGGCTTATAAAAACTTCAAAAGGAGGTAGTAAAACAGCAAGACAGTGTCGCAACAACTTTTTTAATTAGGAAAAGAAGAGGGGTTACATATTAGTTACTTCTTATACAGTTAAAAAACATCTAAGTAATACAGCTGCAAAACATATCACATTTAAAATCATCTATACACAGGAGAATGTACATTATAGAACACATATATACACTCTTTCAATATATTATTATATAAAGAATTTGTTTTTTAACCTTAAACATTAATGCTGGAAGCAAAGCAGCTTGAAGAATGAGTGTTTGTATACTACACCTGTAGCGTTCCTGATGAACCTCATCAACCCAGAACCAGACATATGGATAGGTAGTATTTTCGATCAGTTGTTGGATCCTATTTCAGTAATGCATTTATTGTAAGGGGTGGTGATTAAGTGCCAAATTCAAACCAGGAATATCAATACAGACCCCATTTACACCTTATCATTTCAGGTTGGCTAATTTAGCTTATATAGTTGTTCCTCATTTCTTCCTGTTCTGCTCGAAATGTCCTTGAATATCACAGTTTTGTTCGGTGTTATTCATTTCGTTACACTGACTCTACATTGGTGTTGACAACAGTGTAGAATGACTAGTCTCCTATATCACTCATTCTGGTCATGAACCATATACATTAAAATGTGAGATGCTGTAGTGAGTGAACAGCAACGACACAGGGTAGTTCAAATGTTTCTGACCAATGCTGTGACTGCAATTTAGATGAGATTATTGTCTATTAATTAATACCCAGGCCTGTTTTTCTGCATATAATTTCTGCTTATCCACTTTTTCAGGCTTAAACACCAAACTTGGTGTACCACACTTCCATACATTTGTAGTGGTCACTTACAAAACACCCTAGTTACCTCTGATTGGTCCAATTTAGAAAGAGTGTGAGTTTCAAATCACAAATTGTACTACAGCCTACATAATTAAAACCTTTTATATGTGGGGAAATTAACCCAACAGAAAACCTTCGAATGACCAGTAGGTGAGTCAGACAATCAGCCACAATAAGCAAGCCCAACGCATATGTGTTTTGATGATATAACCACAACTGACTCGTAGTAAGGCTCACTGCGATCAAATCTCAAGCCAGTGAAAGTGGAACTGCATGCCTGGGTCCTTAATTAATAGAATATAATCAAAATTAAATTAAAATCGCAGTTGCAATGTTGGTCAGAAAGCAATTCGATATTCTAGGCAGTTAACTTGCCTGTTATTCGGTTATATTTCCCCTTTGTTAAAAGGAAATTTCAAATTGCAATTTTGGTGTAAAACGCATTAACCTTGCAGCCCTACCTTTGTTTAGTGGCTGCAGACAGTCATTAGTGGGCACAGCCACATTATTGGATGGGTTTTAGTTCAATGTGTTTTTCTTACACTTTTTTTTAACATTTGGCTGAAACTCATCACAGACTATCTCCTGAAGCAAGACCTGAGCCTGTTTTAAGATTTGACCATGACACTAAAGATACCTGAAATAACCGGGTGTAAATTGAGTCGCAGTGTCTGCATAAACCAGTCCATCACAGTGCCATGTCCATGTTTGATTTATATTCTTCCTATGGTCTGACATTAGTATCATTTACAAAACACTGAAATAGTGCTGTTACAAAAAATGTCCACCCTACTGAGACATGTTTGATAATGAGAATCAAGAAGCTATCCTGATTAGCTGCCCTCAGCATTCGTAGACTGTAATGTTCCCTTCAGAAAGTGTGATATATTTCAACATCACTCCAAGCACGACCATGCAAAAACCGTGATTACTGTCTTGTGAGTGCACATGTCTTGTTTTTGTTGATTTGCCCTCTTGCAGTTTCTATGGGTTCGATGCAGTTCTTCAGAGGTTACAAATGTGAATGCTTCTCCTAACTGAAACCAACCGTAGGAATTCATGAAAGCAGGTTCAAGGAGCAGTTTGGCAACCCATGCTCTTGCTTGTGGTCACTTCAGCAGGAGAAACACCAAGATGAGAGCAACAAGGAGGGATGATGACACTGCAGTGGCTCTGTTATAAACATTTGGAGTCCACGATGAACTTTGCTTCAGCGTGCTGGGCGGAAGTGCTTTTAGATCCTCCAAGGCCCCATATGCAGCCATGGAAAACTCCAGATCTCCAGTGGTGAGGATGTCAAAAACGCACGACTGGAAGTAAACGTCCTCCACCTGCAACGTCTCCCTGCACTTGGTGGTGGCACGCTCCAACATGTCAGCATGGTTGGATGAGCCCGGCTGCAACTCCCCTTCCTCCTGCCAGGAGCCAAAGAAACGTGGCGGACGCAGGCTCTGCTGCCTGGTCAGAACGTGGGCCTTTATGACCTCGCTGCGGGGACAACCGTGCAAGCACAGCTGCAGCCCACCATTCTCCTCCGCCAATTCCTCCGGGATACGGATGGCGAAGGTCAGGTAGCGGCCCACCTGACGCACAATAATGGAGGTGCCCAGGTAGCGAGCCTGGATCATCACCTGTCGTCCTCCCAAACCTCCCCCGCCATCCTCCACAATCCAAAGGCTGCCTCCTTTCCCACCACTGCGAGTGCCGTCCTGGAAGGCTGACGGTAGATCCTCCGTGGTGGCCTGGTACACCTTCTGTTCAGTGCAGTCGTGGTAAGATTTGAATATGACTGTTATCTGTGGGGAAGACAATTAGACTTAGTGAGTAGGAGTGAAATGTTTTTCAACCCCTAAAACCTAGGCGTATTATCCTGTTATTAGTATTAAGGAGCTCTTGTCATTAAAACCAAAGGTAAACCAAAGTTTGAAGTCTATATACAGCTGTGATATGTAAAAAATAAATACATAAATAAAACACACACACACACACACACACACACACACACGCACACACACACACACACAGACAATAAATGTCATAACTGGACCTTAAGGATTGGAAACATAATTAGAAACCCCCCAAAAAATGTAGGACTGTTAGAACTTATTATTCAGTAACTACTTATACTTGTCTACTACTATTAGCCTAACATGTTATGCAGTTATGTGAGGAAATGAAATCCTACACATGTGCCCTTTAGGTTTAGGGGCTTAAGCATCATCAACCTTTCATGCAAGACTGAATTCCATGGGTTGAATAGGAGTATGTTCAAACTTAAGGACTTTCTGGGGTGAAATATCACATCTCACCACAGTGTGGCAGTAGGAGCCAACCCAAAAAAGAAAAGGGAATGACTATATCAACCCTCAACTGAATTCTTAGCTGTGCTGTTCTCTTTGTTACAGCTGATTTTTATTTTCTCCATCATATTAAAAGTATCATATAAGCAGTGTTTTTGTCAAAAAAAAGAATATACAGAACGGCTGAGTAATTATGACCACTGATTAAACAGGCACTGGGAACTGACATCAAACTGCTTACGGAATTGCGACTTACTTAGCTCTTAGAGCATGTCCTTGGTTTTAAAATATTTTTAAATTTTTATTTGCTCATTTATCCCATGTGGTTTTGTATGCCAAACTATGTTTTTCTTTACATGACCATTTTTCAACCTGTCTATACCCCTTTACATATGAACAGACTGGTTTTTATACTGTGCATTTAAGACTGGTCTAAAATATATGGGCTCTGTTCTGATTGGTTGCACTGTTTTGTGCCACTTCAAAAACCATTGGAACTGTCAGCTGAATTAAAGGATTTATGTAAATTAGTTGATTGCCTTTACATCACATTAACACTACATTCAAAAAGAGGGTGTATTTATAGGCTCAGTAATAAACTGTACATTTTGAAAGCCGGAAACATCTACAGAGTTTACATATTAGTTCAAACTGCTTATTAAAATAAAAAAACGCATTTGTATGATTGCATGACATCCATGTAAGCTGACTTTGCATCTGCCGTGCCTGCAGCACTTACCTTCCAGCTAGTTGGTTTTGTTCAACTTCTCAGAACATGCTCAAAAATATTTACGGATACAAATATTTACAGCTATTTACAGATGCCAGTTCCATCTGCTTTTGGCTTTCCAGCAGCAGACAAGAAAAATCTCATGAATAGGTTCTTTCAGGTATAAATTGAGCACCTGGGCACCAAATGTCTAGTACCATCCACCCAACAAGCAGTTCTGCAGGCAGTAGCTGGTGTTTTTTGCCATGTTACAGAGTGAATGCTTCAAATTCCATATATTAATGTATATCATGACTCTAGTAAAGACACTGATGCATTATATAACAGTAGCTGACCAGAACATATATTTGTACTCAATTTGATCTGCAATGGTCCACATTTATACACACTTGGTATTGGTATATAATAACCGGCATAGACTTAGAAGAGACATGCATTATCTTTTGATCACAACATACCTTATTGGTTGCTGTTGCACTTGATCCCTCCACAACCGGCACATTCGTAACCTGTACTGACAGGTAGCGGTTATGAATGAGTGGCCAAGCGCCCTCGACTCTACACGTCTGGAACTCATCTCTGAATGTCCGTAAGTGGGGGTCCCCAAATAATCCACAGTGGCCATACTTCTTCTGCTGCGCCGCAGGGCCAGAGGCCAGTGCCCGGCTCTCATAGTCGCACACATCCACCACAACTGGCCTGGAGGTGCAAGGGGCTTTGGCTGAAGACGTAGGGCCATCACTGGAGCAATTGTATTGGTTGAAGAGTTCCTTGATGCGGAAGACTGCCGAGTGGTAGACCAGGTCTCCTCGGCAGCCGCGGGCTGTGCGCCTGGTGCATAGTGAGTAGGCCCTCAGGGCGATGCAGTAGTCCACGTTTGGAAGGACCTCTTCCTGAAGACCGCCGGAGGGGGAGGTAGAGGCCACGTACTCAGCATTACACTTCTGAATCCGACATGTCTGACAGTGCACTACATGGAACAGAGAGAAAAAAAAAGAGTTTCATTAAAGGTTGGTCAATACGCAAAGTCATAAACAAGGATGTCCTAAAGAGATCAGATGGAATAAATAACTTATTACTCATTAAGTACAAGAGGTACAAAGATTTCTTGTTCTGTGCAGTTACATTTTAAGCCGACATGGTGTACGAAATATATATGTATACAGCACATGTGCTTTAAGATGTAAGCAGTGGATGTATGCAAAAAACAAAAGGTACAAGTTTTTTTTTCTCAGAAGACGTGCCTGATTACATATAAGGAATCCCTACTCAACACTGGGTCTGAAAGGATCTCATTGCCAGACATCAATGAAAATGTAAGGAATTATTTGGACAGTAAGAAGAAAAAGTTTCTAAGACTGTACTTGGTTTGGTTGACATTTTTGCAGATTTCTTTGAAAAACTTGCAACAAGTCTTTAAAAAAAGAACAGATGCTGTAATAAAAGATAACGGTGGAGACCCTAGATACTGAAAAATGTATGAGCTACTATGTATGTGCATAAACATCTCTATCACTGCCACATAGGGCCATCTGTAATTTGCCATACCTGCAAAGCAGTTTCAACTGCGGTTAAACTATCTGCCTTTCATCAACATGGTCAAACTAAGCATGTATTAAATTTTAGTACACCATTATTAGACACTTAACAGTAACAGCATGCTCAAAACCAAGAAAGAGGAATACTGCGCACATTAGAACTTGAAATACTGAACTAGTATGTTAAGAACCACAGAAAACATCTACTTCACATGTGACCCAGAAACATAGACATTTTTACTTAACTAACTTCAATTAACATAAAACAGGCAGAATTACAGTGGGTGGACCACGCTATCTTTAGATTATGTAACTTAATTTGACTGGGGGGAAAACGTTGTTGGGAGGTTCTTTTGCCTTGAATGCTGCTATGGCCTTAAGTTAAATGTCTCAGCATTTTGGAATGAGATTCGAGTTTATTTGTGGTGCACAGCAGCAAAAATGGCCACTCTCAACTGTGTTCTTGATGTAAACTGCTTACAAAAAACATTTGCACTTGACAAATGTTTAGATTTTTACTGATTTCAAAAACTTAGAATAGAAAAATTTTTTTTTACTATTACTATTACAATTTCACTACATTTTGACAGTACAAATCATATGCCTCAAGAACAATAAAAATAAGAATAGTCATACTAAGCAGGTATGTGTTGGCCCAGCAGGTGGAATCGGTTGATACCCTGTATACATATCAAAATTTACAGACTTACCAAAAGCATGCTAATTACAGAAGATTATGTATAAAATATAGTTACCTGACTAACACATTTACGTGTTTTGCTGACAGATCAGCTGTGCAGCTAGGCATACCAAGATTATGTACAAGATCAAGATATCTTGTTGATCTGAAGCATAGAAGTGGTGCTCCTTAACTGATCCCAAGATAAGGCCAACATCAAATCCATGTATCTGCAGTATTCTTAGCGTAAACTCATTCAGATATTACAGTGTCCAGATTATCGTCAAGATAATGTGTTTAAGATTATATCTTTACAGTACGACAACACCACCGAGCAGGGTGCACAAACAGTTCTACTACTGACTAGAGAAACCTGACTCACTTTTTGAAAAACACAAAGTGTTTTAGGCATAAACAGAAACCACAAGAAATTAAGAAATGTCAAGTAACATGCACCACCAAACCCATGAAAACATGAAATAAAATATTTAAAAAGGGGAAAAAATGCTCTCTTGTAGCAAACATGACCTCTAGAGAGGCTTTCACTGACAAGCAATAGGAACAGACATCTTATGTACTTCACTAACTGTTCTTTATATGCAAAAGAAAAAACAGAGCATCATTTTCACAACTCAATATAAGATAATAAAGAAAATAATATCATTAGCTAGTGGGTTTTTTTTGGGTGCGGTGGGTGGTGCAAAATAGTCCACTGTGCATTTCCATATATTCATCAAGTAGTTTTGCCCTGCCCACTCACGCTGAAGTTACATTGTACTTGAGCACTCCTAGGAGGCCTGTATATCAGATGGGCAACTAGTAAATAAGACTTAACTCAGTGTAATTGGTCGCACATAGGTCCGCCCACCATAGAGGGAAAAAAATCATGGAGAGCTAGAGAATACACAAATTTTCCTCTTTTGGGGCTATGGAAAACTTATAGCAAACTTGTGTCTCATCTTGTGCTGCCTTCATTATATTTACCAGATGATTACCCGCAACAATGACCCTGTACTTTTTTTGTGAGAACCTCTGAATTTTTCAAAGTACATAAAAAAAATTCAGCAAGAGCTGCTGACAGTTGTATTGTTGTATTTCAGTTATTCATCAGCCACACATGAACACTACAGACTAAAATCAACCACACAAAAACACAAATATACATGTATTATATTTGTTTTGTTTTGTATTTATTCATGTCATTCATAAGTATCCTCTGTTTCTCATTCTGATGCAGTAAGCCAACATAAACAATGAAATGTTTAAAAGTAAAACAATTTCAATCTGTCTTGTTTTCAACTGAAACCACCTGAACATGAACCAAGTCATAAGTACGAACTTTAGAGGAGGACCGTAATGAAGCATTGAACCCTGAGATTACCAGTTGTAAATATGACTTTGTAGGTTGTCCGAGTTCATTTTACAAGTTTCCAACGCCACTGGAATGTAGCATTATAAGGAGTGTTGAGCCTGGATGGCTTTTTGAACGAGGCCCAACAAACCTGTGTTTTTACTGATCAGCCAATAACACCAGGGGTCATTTACATACACAGGCACAAAAACGTCCTGCTTAATTCTAAAGAGAGGTTGGAAAATAGTCATAATAAATCGCTGCTGTGCAAAGAAATACACGTATCTCCATTTTGATCTATTTTATTTTTTGGATAGAAAAACAAGAAATATAATAGCTGTTTTGTGGTACATGAAACCATTCAAATGTCCTATTTGAACATCATGAGGAGAAAATAAATATGCAATATAACCATGCAGTGCATGGAGGACTTAGGTATCTCAGTGTTTATTAGGGAGACTGGGATAAAGTTTAACCATCGTTCTTTGCGTGTGAGAAATTCATTCAGGCTCAGTGTGGATTCCATCTAACTCGAAAACCATTACAATTACATCACATATTCCAGATCCAGACCTCGAACATTAGATTCTACATAAAACACTGCACAACGTCTGGAAATGAGTCAAGCCTGAGACTCTAAACTCAAAATTTGACACAAATTTGATACTGCACGAGTATTAAACGTTACAAGCCCAATTATTAACTGTAGTGATGCTTTTGTAACCCAGATATAAATGCGTAATTACCTAATAGTGACAAATGACAGAAAACAACTTGCCCTGAAGAGCAAACTAGCTTTTTCCGGGCACTTCAAGTAGTAAAAAAGCCAGTTCTTGATATTCAGAAGAAAAATCTCTGACAAGGTGCAAACTGGAGCGAGATACGTGCTAGTTAGCATAGCCAGCCAAACAACTTCAATGAAGTTGACAAACCTTAAAACAAATTTAACTCAGCAATAATATCAGACAAGTTAACGTTTTTATGTGGCAGTAACAGTCACTTATAATTTAAAAACGAACCACGACATTTTGCGTCAGAAACTTGAAGTTATTAGGTACAGTTAGCTAATTATGAACAACAAATCTCGGCGCACAACTCCAGCTTAGCTTAGCATGCCTGCGTTGTTTGCTAGCAACTTTAGCCAGCTAGCTGCATTGCTGCGCAGCATTCTGGGAGGCTGTTCAGCGTAAGTGTTACACGATTTATGAACTTTTCCGTGTAGTATACTTAGCACTAATAGAAAACCAAGCGCTACTCTAGCAGTCTACCTCAGACTCTGTATTAGTAACTCAGGGCTGGTTTCCTGGAGAGCTGGTTAATAACTTCGTGTGCGCTGCTGTTTTTCCAGCTAACGCTTCTTTTCGCTCAGGGATGTTTTCTCCCACACTGCTGCCATGCGAACGCGACACCAAACCGCACGACTTACCTGGTCGGAATAGCAGGCAGAGAGAAAGCATCACAAGGCAAATCCAGTTCCAAAGCTGCAGCTTAGCCAGGTTGAAAGTTCCGCTTCTCCCCATGCCAATCCATTCAGTTAGATTGGGGCTCTCCGACTGCTGCTGCTGCTGCTGCTGCTCTTCGACGCTGAGGCTGCAAGAAGCCACACAAAGTTTTTCATCTCCCCTCCTAAGCAGCGGCCCTCAAACAGCTCTCAAGCGCTGCACGGGAGGAGCCTCAAGTTTGCCAGCCCCCTCTTGGATTATGGCTAGCAGTGATTAGTAGAGCCTCCCAACTGCATCCGCTAATCAAGAATAAAGACGGGCTAACTAGAGGTACTACTTACATTTACACAGATCCGAGCACTCAGGTTAACACACATGTGTAGCGTGATAGGAAGGGTTTTAAAGAATTGCCAATTGTATTGAATGGTTTGTTGTAGTTTTTTTTTTTTTTGCATGCAAGATATATCAAGATTATTTTATAATAAATGTGACCTCCAGGAATAAAATGTGTTTTTTAATAGACTTTATTTTCTACTTTTTAAAAAGTCAATACATTGTTTATCTTTCTGTTACTGTTCACTCCACATTTCATGAAGTCAAAACTAAGCTCCAAATACTGTATTCTTAGGGGTGGAGGTGGAGTGACACCAGGCCTTCTGGACGTGTGATGCTTGGCAACAATCTGTTCATCTTGGTGCTGACCACGGTGCCTCCACACACAGATTCATTGGTCGACTCCCCCGAGACAAAAGCAGGACTTGTCACTGAACTGCCTGGTACAACATCATTGCAGTCTGTGTGCATGTAGTCCTGCGTCATGCTGCCGTCTGCCAATGGTATTGGCACTAACAGGATGATTCACGGAGAGCATCACTGCTCGTTAAATGTCTGCAATTCTGGCATATCAGACGATTTGTCTTTTCTCTCTTTCTGTGGTTTGTGTAGGCCACCCATATACTTTATGTCACTGGTGCGTGCCTTCTTCTATCCACTGGTGCCAATGGCTTGCTATGGTAAGACCCACACGATTGATATGGTGTGTGATACATCCATAAAACCATCCCACTTTCTGGGGCCCCACGACCCCTCTCAAACTCTTCTCAGATGGCTTTCAGACTCTTTTCTAAAACGTGCTTTGCTTGCAAAGGATGCTACCAGCACAACAGCACAAATCAGAATTGAAAGGATGACCTTATATAGTCAGTCAGGTGCAGTGATAGTTTCATTCCTGTCGGTTGATTCCTTCTGGGTGTAACTACTTTTTCGATGATGACTGTATGCGTAACTAATAACGTTAAACGGACCAAAAGATGTTGTTACTTATTGTTTTAATATTATTAGACCTGCTGTTTTTATACTGATCTTTATATTTTTCACTAGGCTCTTATTAAGTTTACTTGAGATGTTATTTCACCAAAGTAGATGGAGGAAACACCCCTGCTGTCTCGTGCTGCAAACAGCCAGGACAGCAGGGAGGTCATTAGACCCCATACAGCTGCCCCAGACGGGAGGTACCAACATCGCACCACTACCCCAATAAACAGCAGGCTAGTACAACATAGCCCAATAGCATAAATATATATAAATATATATACACTGCTCAAAAAAATAAAGGGAACAATGAGACACCCCCCAAAACAAGGAATGGTTTAAAAGGACGAGTTCATTGACATTTTGTCCACCCTCATCTTTTTTTGGGGGTCAGCGTCACTACTAGTACCATGGTGCGGTACCTGAACCCTACAGAGGTTGCACAGGTTTGCTGTGTCTCCCAGCACAATCTTAAGAGTACGGTGGAGATTCCAGGAGACAGGCAGTTACTCTAGGAGAGCTGGACAAGGCTGTAGAAGGTCCTTAACCCTTCAGCAGGACCGGTATCTGCTCCTTTGTGCAAGGAGGACTAGATGAGCACTACCAGAGCCCTACTGCTGTGAATGTGCCTGACCAAACAATCAGAAACAGGCCTCATGAGGGCGGCCTGAGTGACAGATGTGACAGGCTCTGGAGACGCCGTGGAGAATGGTATGCCACCTGCAACTTCATTCAGCATGACTGGTTTGGTGGTGGGTCAGTGATGGTCTGGGGAGTCATATCCCTGGTAGGACGCACACAGACCTCTACAGGCTAGACAACGGCTCCCTGACTACTATTAGGTATCAGGATGAAATCCTCGGACCCGTTGTCAGACCCTACGCTGGTGCAGTGGGTCTTGGGTTCCTCCTGGTGCACAACAATGCCCGGCCTCATGTGGCGAGAGTATGCAGGCAGTTCTTAGAGAATGAAGGAATTGATACCATTGACTGGCCCACCGGCTCGCCTGACCTAAATCCAATAGAACACCTCTGGGACATTATGTTTCGCTCCATCCGACGCCACCAGGTTGCACTTCAGACTGTCCAGGAGCTCAGTGATGCCCTGGTCCAGATCTGGGAGGAGATCCCCCAGGACACCATCTGTTGTCTCATTAGGAGCATGCCCCCACATTGCATACAAGCGCGTGGAGGCCATACAAACTACTGAGTACCATTTTGAGTTGCTGCAATGGAATTTTGGTAAATGGACGAGCCTGCTGCAGCATTTTTTCGCTTTGATTTTCAGGGTGTCTTTGAATTCAACCCTCTGTAGGGTGATCAATTTCATTTCCATCAAACGATGTGGCATCCTTTCGTTCCTAACACATTACCCAGTCTATATGAGGAAAGATATTGTGCATGATTTTTTTCCCATTGAGATCTGATGTGTTTTTTTTTTGAGCAGTGTATATATATACATATATATGTAGTCGTACAATCTATATACAGTGATGTTACCAAAAATAGCAGATATACATAAATCTGATTATTCAGCCTATACATCGGATGCATCATCCAGAGGAGGCTCTCATTCCCATGCCCCTTTTAGCACAGTGCTAATGCTAGCTAGCATACTACTTATCTAGCAGGAATATAAAGCAAAATATTTTACATAATATTTCAAAAATATCATTTTATTTGGGGCCACTGCACCAGTATGATGCTGAGAGGCATACTCAGGCATACTACTGTACATAAGTACATAACTTGCAAAAGAGTTTCAGCATAGCTGAAAAATGTACAGTAGTCACTGGTAAACAAACCTTGAAGTTAATTTAGGACTTAAACACTGTTAAAGGGTTTAAAGGAGTAGTGGTGTGCTTAGATGGTTCTCTAAGGGTTCTTTATCAAATAAAATCATTCTACATACCACTAACCATGAACACTCAAGGAACAATTTGCATGCTTCAGTGGTTCTTTATGTGGTGTAATCGTTCTTCAGATTGATGAAAAATGTGTTGTATATGTTTCTACTGTATATAGAAGCTTTTTAAAAAGGGTATATATAGCAGGTTTCTGTTATAGATAGTCAAGCTTAGAACAATAAAGTAACTCATTTTCACAAAGGTTCCATAAAGAACTACTTACAACAGGTTGTCTGTCAGTCTGAGGAACTCTTTTCACGATGCAATGAACTGTTTAATCAGGCAAAGGATTCTTTAGGTGTTCATTGTTCTGTACAGCACAATCTTCTTCACTATTTAAACCCCTGAAGAGCCACCTTTTTAAGGGTGTATATTACCCTTAATGTGGGTGACTTAGAATGTAGTCAATCATCAATCAATCGGTTTTACCTGCTTAAGAGCAGAGGTCCAGGATCCATTTGGAGCAGGCTGATACTCTGAAAGACAGAAAAACACGTTTTTAGAAATCCGTGATCCAACAGCATGGTGATAAACACGACCATGCTTTGGTTGCTTGCTGCAGGCTATTTGTGTCTTTGAGGAGAATTCCACCAACTTTTCAAAGTTTCTGCATAATAAAATGTCTAATATTGTGTTTTGATTTAAAACGTGCTGTTCTGGTATAACTAACCGAGACATCAATTTTCTATTAGGTTTACTGTTTTTCTGATTTACCACTACTTTATCATTATCAGCATTATATAAAATACTCAGATAGCACATGTAAATTCATTACTCATTTTGGCATGCTAGGCATTGTGACCCAGGGTTCCTATAAACACCACTGTAAAGAAATGTGGAAAGAAATCAGTACCTTTCTCTACAGTTCACTATTTCACTTCACACTCCAAAGACTTTATTTGCAACTTAACAAATGATGCATGATGAAATGACAGAAAATCGGTGGAAAGGAACAGCTTTACATGACATGCTAATGTGCCTAAAGGTGAATAGAATCTATTAGCCACCAAGTAGCTGTATACTATGTGAATAATGCTATTTAGTGGCTATAATGCTATTCGTATTTTGTATAGCAGCATTTGCATTTTGGGACTGAAACATTAACTACACAGGGCTTGCTGCTAAGGACAAGTTTTCCACAACAATATGTGTATCAGTGTCGTCTGTGGCGGAATTAATTATGTGCTTGCTGTAGTTCGAAGGTGCTGGCTGCTCCCGAAAAGTCATTCCTCTCTCAGGCCCGTAAGGGTATTGATACTACAGAGGCATCATTCAGATGCAGACCAGTGAAGCAGACATTTTCATTCAGTCAGGTGGATGGATGGGTGAGCCTCTTACAAGCACCTCCTGCCAGCGGATGGACGGACGAGGGTGATGGGCGGAGAAAGGGCCTTTTCTTTACCCTGAGCTTGGGACCATATTACATTGCATGATCCAGTGCATATACATATTAGGAGGTTTGAGGAAGGGGGGGTTGGAGGGGGGCATGTCAATTACTGAGATGAATCAGGTAAAAGAGAAAAAAGAAGAAAGGAGGGGGAGAAAAAGAATAGGTCAGTGCATTTCTCCTGACACTGACTCACTTGTTCTTTATACAATAGAGGAATGATGTCAGGCTGGTAAAATTAGCCCTTCGCTTCACAGCAAGTCTCAATGCCAGACCAACGAGAAAACGGGAGAGCCAGAGGCTAGAAAGAGAGGGAGAGTGGAATAGAGTGAATACATTTGTGGTTGGTAAAAGTGAGGAAGACAGCGGGATAAGGACATTGGCTAGCAGCCTAGAAAGTCATCTCTGAAGTAAATGCAGGAGGGGAAAAAAAAGAAAGAGGCTGAAGTGGGATCTGCCAGTTTCGACAAATAACAGCTGAAAGTGACAAGACTTACCAACTGTCCCAAAGTTTCTACTCAGCCCTTACATGGGAGAGCAAAAAGAAAGGCATGAGAGGTGGAAAGGAAAGAGAGAGATACAGAGAAAGAAGGAGAGAAAGAGGAAGAAGTATTGGGTTTCCCCTGACTGTATGTCTGGGCAGCTGCATATGGTCCTCATTATGGCGCTCACACGGCGGGCGCAGATCCACACCGTGCGGCTTGTTTTTGTTATTAGGGCCATCACACTGTGGTATGGAGGCCAGGAACATAGGTTTTGTCTACTGACGACTCTCATAGGGCCTTAAAGGAATACTCCAGCTTTGTTCAACATAGTCTCTATCTGCTAGTGTTTGTGGCATGTACAGTCAATTACTAGAGGGAAAAAAGTGCTAAAGTGCTTCCCTGACCGTCTCGCAGAGTAAAAGAGCATAAAAACTTGATTGCTTTGAGTTTTTCATAGTTCTTTTCATCTTTGAGAAAAAGGAGAAAATCAAGCTTCTCTCTTGCATTTACATTTCTGTCCATTCTTACACTGTGAGAAGTGCTATGGGTCTGACAGAATGTGCAGCTGTCAAGAAGCCATCATAGTCAAAGAAGATGCTGGTGCTCTCTGAAAAATGCAATGGCCATCAAATTTCAGACCTCAACATTACTGAATGTGTTTGGGATTGATTGGTTCATGGGAATCAGTAAATGCTACTTCTAAGAGTGAACTTCAGAGGAAAAACAAAATACCTGGAGATATTTTTAAGAAAACTCTCATTAAAAGAAACATAATTTATAATTAAGGTAGAAATTGGAGACACCATTGTTGAAACGTTAAATATATGATTCTTCTTTTATGATTCTTCTTTTTTCTTGACTCTGAAATTACTATTGCAGGTAATAGGCTTTTTATGGCAAGTAAAATATATGGGAGCATTCATTGATTTAGGGTTCACTGACTGAGTACTGTACATGTACAGATTATGTATATGTATAAGTACATGTATATGTATATGTATATGTATATGTATATGTATATGTACTCTATGTAAGCTCCCCGGACAAAAAATTATAAATACCCGTGGGGTGTGTGACGGGATTCATAGACTGAGAAGAGACGGTCGAGTGCAGTGAATGTCTTGTTTAATGTGTGGAAAATTAATGGCATTGCAGATGTTAATTATTGGTAAAAAAGTGTGATTGTATTTGGGCCTGCCAAAGGCCATAGTGTGAAGGGCGTAGATAAATTTGCAGGTGTATAGAAATGTACAGTCAAACGAATCTACCAGTAGTGGCAAAAATCCCAGTCTAGACGAAATTTTTCTCAGAATTGTGCCAGGGAAGGTATCCACCAAATTTGGCCCAACTGCCCAGTTCTTTGATGCAAGAGTGGCTGAACGTTGATTTTGCCATCATCCAGAAACCAACATCCAGTACATGCCAAATCTAATCTCAGCTGTTATTCGTGCCCATGGAGGTATTACATGCTATTAGGTACGGTTCAGTCACAGATGACAAATGTTTTGTCTGTTGAGCTCATTTACTGCCTATGTATTTTATATGTAGTAGATATGCCTAAATAATTATATGATGTAAATATTTTAAGCTTTACATAATTTGTAGAAGACGGTAAAAATTAAGAACACTGCCATGATTAACAGAACAGTATAATTTCAAATATCATTATACATATTGTCTTATATTCAAAAAGCAAGCAAATCATGGTAATCAAATATTTAGTTATAGTCCAGTTATGATAGTAATGTACTATAAATTGATTGTTACAATTTATATTTGAATAGCAGTACATATTTTTATGATGTCATAACTTCTAATGATCCTTGTGAATAAACATAAAGTAGGAAAACCATCCATCATATCAACAACTCCTCCATTAATACTTGTACGAAATACAGACCAAAGCCAGATACTACATGCTACACAAAATATGGAAATATACACATGTACAGGCTACTGATTTATCTTGTTTCAGCCATTAAATAAAACTGAACTGGCTGAGTGACTCTGAAGTATAGCACAGGGATCAGCTTTAGAGAGGAGCAGAGATTGGGTGTTCAGAGCAATTATCATCATAGATAACAGAGGCAGAAGTGTAAGGGCCTATAAGCGGCTGCTCCTGATAGCATCTCCTCTGAAGAATCCCACTTAGCTGCTTTGATTGATTGCCGACCGGGCTCTTGGGGGTAGGCGAGGTGCGGGAAGTGGGGCTGTTTTGGGGGCAGTTCAACTGGCTCTTTTAATCCCTGACAGTGACAATTTGTTATTTTTTGATTAGCATGCCTGCAATTCATCGTACTGAAAGCAGTTCTACCACTTTCTTGATGACAGATAATGTCCGGTTGCATATCATTCTAAGAGATGGGACCCAGTCATGTTTTTTAGTTGCTCCACACCAACTGAATTTTAATGAGCCTCACAGTGTCTGTTCCTTTTGAACGTCCACTCACAACACTTTTTGAGCACTACTTTTGCAAAATGTCTAATCATTAGCATAAGTAACACTGTAATGCTTCAGCAACAACTCTTGCTTTTGTCTTGATGGAGACGACCAATGAATTCATGTGTGGAGATACTGTGGTCAGCAGTTGCCATGCGTCACATATCCAGAAGTCCTGGTGTCACTCCACCTCCACGCCTACTGTATAATCTGCAGGAACTGTGTAAGAATATTCAAGATGGAGGGGATGGATTACCACAGGACACCATTACGAACTTCTACAATCCATGCCGAGACACCAACACTATACTGAGAGACATGACTTTTGTAAGAGTAACTAAATATATATTGCCCATATCAGTCTAACTTTATCATTATTTATTGTTCCTGGTAACTTTTATCTTCATTCCCAATGACATTGCAACACTTGACTACAACTGCTTTACTACATTAAGTACCTTTGTTCACTTTAGTCATATTAAGTATGTTTGCTTTTAGAATAACTTTAATAAGTTATAGTTTCAAAGCAGCTTCACCAACACTTGCTTTGAGACAAGTAACAAGTAGTAGTAGTGAAAGCCATTCCCGTTTTATACCGATCCATTCCCCTGTGCAACAGCTGACATCTGTTTCTTTGCTCTCAGTTCAGAAAATGCCATAGGAAGCACTGAACAGTCCAAAACACAAGAACACAGGTAACCTTAGATTCAGGGTCATGGGGTCTTGTGGCTTTGGTGAGGGAAGATGGTAGAAACAAACAAAGAAGGAGGGGAAGCCTGTGATCCCTTTACATGAGATGACAAGCTGAGCTAACTAAAACCAATCCCTACCTGACAACAAGTCAGACCTGGCCCCAGGTTAAAAACGAATTCCACTTCAAAAGGTTTTCCTAATCAGGTGCCGAAGATTTCTATAAAGTATATATTGGTGTGAGATGCTCCATTCTGGAGAAAAATAGTCAGAGTTGTTCACAGTGGTGGTGATTGAAATGAGACTTCTGAAGTTTTTAATGCATTTAAAGTTACCACATATTTAACACAGTTATTGGATAAAGTGGATTTGCATATGTTGCCTTATGTCAGAGACATTATAAACCTTTTAAAAAGTTTTTTTGCCTAGAAAATGCATGTAAGACATAATAGTAAATAAAGTTAATAAAATGTGTATGGTTGTACTGTAGTTACAGGTTATTATACCTGTAAATAGGTTATTATATTGCATGTCATCTTGTGTAATAACAGTCACTGTATGACTGTTAGTATAGTTAAAATCCTAAAAGTCTCAAGGCATTTCATAAGAAATATAGAAAGCTAGCTGACAAGGTTTCTTATGAACAAATATATAAGACTTTATAAACTTTCCAAACTCTACAGTCATTTTTACTGTAATTTTTAGTCAAGGTTTCAGTTTCTTTGTGGGCCATGAAGGGAGAGAGAGATTGAAGCAAAAGAAGCAGTGCAAATTCTCCTAAATTCCCTCTCTCCCACTCAAACACCTGCTCTGGATCTCATTTCAAACCCCTCAGCTGTTGCAGGGCAGTGTGTGGGAGCGCACAATGGCCAAATAAATCCCCGGAATCAAATGGGACTTCACTCTGAGCCTTTTTTTTCTGACCAGTCGAGAAACTCAGGCATGGGAACACAATGCACTTTTCACTTAAAACAGTCCGTATAAAATACCTCTGTTGGCTGAGCAGTTTTTATTATTACGTGTAATTAGGGAACACCTGGTTGTCCATTACTGAGGGTGTGTAAGGCCATATCAAGGTATCTTTGCAGATTATCTCGTTGTTCCTCCTCTTCTTAGTGTGTTCAGTTTTGAGACCCATGGGAGAAAACCTTTTCTGTTTATGGCCAAACAGAAAAGAGAAATTCCCTCCACAAAATTTCTGTGGATAAAACAAAGGCTGACTGGATCTGAAGGCTGAAAATCTTGCACTCAATTCAATCCCTGTTTTTTAATAAACACTTAGACTTTCTTTACTCAATGAGAAGGCTAAACAATTACTATTTTTTTAATCATATATTTAGTTGCTTTACTTTCAGTTGCTTCTCTGAGAAAAGAGAATACATGACTTGTGGAAACACAGATTTGTTAGCATAATGTTTAATCTTGTCATATGTTTTGTATTTTCTGTCATTTTCTTTTTTTTTTTTTTTATCTTTCTCAAAACTGTTCTTTAGATAACATCAGCCTGCCCTGGAACTGCAGATAAAGATTAGCTGTTTGGCCAAAACTGGCTCATTTACATTATGAAATTATGATGTTGATTAATGTTAATTGTCCCTGTTAATGAAATAAAGTCAAAGTTAAATTAAAAGCATTTCCAAATATATCAAATATAATTTTCAAGTAGCAAGAGCTGCAGTTTTTATTACACTCCACACTAGTAAACGTCAACTAAGTAAATTTGACCTAATAATGCAAAAAAGTCATAATATGGCAGTCTGGGATATTCAGCATCTAAACCTAAAAATGGATGTACCACACATTAGAAAATGAATAAGCTTCAACTCAAAAACTTAAGTTCAAAAGCCTTAAAGTTGTAAGTTAAATCAACCAGGAATTACTTCAGATTTAATTCAATTCAACATGACTTTATGTCTAGTTTGGCTTTGAATTCCTTTCTGTAAGTTGGTTTAATTGCACATAATGCTTGTTGTTTCAACTTAGCAATGAAGGTTTAAAGTACAAGTACTTTAGTCTACCAACATGAGTTTTTATCACTTGTCTCAGTTATTAGCTTTAATTTACTTATTTAAGTTAAAGGAGGCATTGACAGATTGTTACAAGCTCAAGTCGTCTTTCCCATTGGCTTCTAGCAACATTTATTTACATATTGTTTTACTCACCCTCTTTGTGTTTTCTCCTCCCCTTCATTTTAAGTTACACCATCTGAAGTAAACTGGGTATAGGTGAATTTCTACAATCCAACAACTTCCAAAATTAGCTTTGGTGAGCAAGTAAAATTCTACAATCCAACAACTCCCAAAGTTCACTTCACAGCCAACAGTAACATGACTTGCCCATTAACCTTGAAATAGAAGTAAGATACACACAATGGAAGGAAGGCCGACAACACAAATAGAGTTAGTAAAACGATATGCAAATAACCCTTGCCAGGAGCCAATGGGAAGTAACAGCCTGCTGTTAATAATTCCCTTAACTTAAATAAGTAAGTTGAAGCCAGGTAAGACAAAGTGAACAAAAACTAATGTTAGTAAGTCTTCTGTGCTATGAACTTGCATTGCTAAGTACTTACAGTGTCAAGTTCATTTGACTCCTTCCAATTTCTACGTAATTAAAGTAATTTAAAAACTCAAGCTGATAACTTAAAAAATCTTGTAAGCCTTTAAATAAATTAATCAAATTAAAATTTTACCTGAATATTGGTCAAAATATCACAATTCCACAAATTGTTCAGCCTTTTCAGCCATATCACCCATTCGAATCACTGTGGCCAGTCAGTACTGGTTCTCTCGAAACCATATGTTTGTGGTTTTTGTAGTGCACTTGACAATTTATGGCTTATAGATGCTCGTCACTACTGCTTCAGGTTTTATGTTTTTTTGTCCAATGTCAGAAATCACATCAGCAAGGCTAGATTACTTTGCAGCTTGATATGGTCTATAGCAAGCATGTGATTCTTCAAGACTTTGAATAAGTAGAATAAGATCAGCCAGCAGTTTAACACTGATGCAGAAAGTCAGTACCTCAACCAGTCGTCATGAAGTTTAACCTCAGAACTGGGAGCATGTTCAGCTCGGATATACGAATGGCATCACATCAAACATCAAAAATGCATCATGTGAAGCCCAAATCTTACAGCAGTAACCAGAAAAAATGCATGGTCATAAACAACTATACCATAAGCTGCATCACAAATATGTGTATGCCCATAAAAAGAAAAATGTAGGTGCATCAGACTTAATTGAGCAGATCAAGACATCTGTTGTCTGACTATGGGGTTATAAATGCTGCAAAACAAGATCAAACCAGGATTTAAAGTGGTTCTATTTTATGGAGATGTATAAATTACAGTTACCGTAGTGCTATAAAGAGGTTCAATAAAGAGGGCTGGAAATCTTAATGGAACTTACCTTGTGTTTTTGCAGTTGCAGTATATTGTGCAAGGGCCAGCCGAGGAGCATTTCACTGCTAGCGGAGAATTAACCCAGCTTTCCCGTCCGATTACGCCATGTGTCTATGCGTCCTGCTTTGCTCTGAATAGGGAGATAGCTTGGAATTAATACACATGACAACAGCTGTCTTTTAAAGAATCGGCACTTTGATTAGCTTCTGCCTGAGCAATGTTCTCTGATTCCTGGATATTGAGGAAGGGAGATTAGAGGGGGGGGGAAAGAGAGAAAAAATGCAAACACATTCACATGCATGCACACAAACATGCACAACACGCACACACACACATTCAGAGGCTTTGACAACATGTGTCGCCCTTGGCCAGCGTCCATATTCTCCAAAGTCCAGAAAGACAGCCTGAGTGAATGCGCTGTATGGTAAAGCCATGCTGTTAATATGAGCATGCAAAGTTATGTAGCAAGTGAATGAGGAGTCTGGGCACTATCTGGGTGTTTAACATGCTTCATGTGTCATATAAGCTGGAGAATCAACCACTGTTGTTTTGACATATATGAAAAATACGTGTTTAAACCCCTTAAACCCTAAGGGCCTGTATGTGGGCTCACTCTTATGCTCATAAATTCATAACTAGCATGTCAGTTAGATGATGTATATTGCAATGAATGTATAGAACATATATGAATGTATAGAACAGTAGTTGCTAAGTTTTGCTAAGTAATACATTTTATGTTTATTAACTGAGCATATCCACTGGCGACTTAAACTCTGTATAACACTGTATAAAATAAGCACCAGGTTTCCTGGTAGATTTTTTTCTGTGCATTCATCAAGTAAATGCAGTAACAGCTTTGGCAAAACGTGTGATTACGAGAAAAGAGCAGATTAAAGTGTAGGCCCATTGGCCAGTTCTCGTAACAAGAATGTCTGGGGACATTCATGAGAAATTTTGGACTAAATGTGGGTAGGAACAAACTGAGAGTGACATTTCTAAAACAATCAAATTCTTTGTGGACTCAAAACTCTAAGTAGACGGAGGTGCCGGACCCATCAACATTGTACATTGCTAGCCCATGGATGTAATGTAGAATAGCATTACTGAACCAAAAACCTTAAAAACCCCTCTTAAACATGTGGATATGTCTCCAGTGGTGTAACCACTGAAGGGGCCTGTCTGTTGAACTATCAAGGCCTGTATAAAAAGATGACCACAACTGTGGTACCGGGCAGCTACATAGGTGAACGAAACGTTTCCCCTTTCATACAGCTGGTCTTATTATTCACATACAGGGTATATGGGTAATAGCTTGACCAGAATGTAGTGCTCGATTAGAAATGTGTTGTAGAACTATCTAGTGAACTACATTAGCCAGTCAACTAGCACAGCATCATGGCATAAGTGCACAACTTCTCAAAATAGATAAGAAGAGGACTGAAGAGTGGAGCTGAGCAAGTAAGAGAGCATGAACTCATAATAATTAATTTAGCAAGAGAACAGTAGGTCAGTCTTTAACCTTGTGTGCTCGCCTGATTTCTCAAGTTAGCCGGCTACTGCTGCAACGTTAGGCTGTTTCCCTTAGAATAATTATTATAAATGTGTTAATGCAAGTCATATGCAAATGTTATATTTGTTTAAATACGCAAGTTACTAGGTTATATGTAAATATAATCATTTAATCACCGTTTTTATATATCCACTGCACTTTGTATATAGAATTACAGTGTCAGCTTTTTTTAAAACGGAAAAAGAACCAAATTACCGTTTCTCATTATCCTCCAGAAATTCCATATGGGTAGTATTGCATACATTCCTGGTTAAATGATTATTAAAATGCCTCTCTGTACCCGCATACAAGTCCAGTGACATGTTGCATATTATTGCAATGTCATAAATCTTGGATACTTGACTGCAGCTCGTCAAGTATTAACTTGACTCAAAATAACAGTTGGATGCCTGTATGGAAGTTATCTGAAGAAAGGCCATTGGCTATTCCCACTTTGTTCGGATTCCTTTTTGTTTCTGTCAAATATTTTCAAACGAGCAGCTGTTCAAATAGACAGCTGCACCGGCCTTTCATTCCAATGGCAGTGATTACAAATCAAGCCAATGTTGTCTTTGAGTTGATCCATTGCTATTTCAACAAGTAATCCTCCCTCTTGTGCTCTCATGTGCAGGCACTTTTTCAGACACACACAAAGATTTGTTTTTATACCTTGTCTGGATGAGGGTTGATACATATGTCCCCTCTATGCCATGTATATATAAATACCTGTATATAACAATAACTTGTCACATTGCTGAGTGAAACTAGCACCCCAAATAGGGTTAATCAGTTTAGACTTGTTTGTGGGATTAAATTAGCTTCTGTAGAGCTGAATGTGTGAGGTTAGTGTAGCTAAGTAAAGGAAGCTTTTATTCAGCCGTTTAGCATTGCATACATCACACACTTGCCTTAAAGTGAATTAAATTGTTTCAGTAATTATTCTCAGATAGGCTTCCATAGTGGTAAATAAAATAGTCCAAAACTGCTACTACCGTTTTAGCACACCTCCTATAAATGCACACCTCCTTAGCTAGAGGTGTGCATTTATAGAAACCAGTCTAACATAGACAGTCAGAAACTACAGCAAGTCCATTTGAATTTACTTAATGCAGTTTGAGGTAGGTATGTGAAAATATGTGCATACAGTGTGCATGATGTGAAACTGGTAGCTACTAGACTGGTAGCTACTTGTTAGCATTAGCTTCAAAGCCAAAGTTAAAATCAGGCACTGAATATGTCTTGTTTGATTGGCCAAATTTGGAATGAATGTAAAACTGTACATTTACCCTTATAGGGCAAAAAGAAATGTCAGATTATTAGAGCAATAGACAAAGTGTTTAGATTAGATCATTGCTAAATGAACTAAAATTATTAACAGAATCTACAAAATTCTGATGGGACTTCAAAGACTCCCATGTATCATTTTTCTTAAATACCTACTGAAGTTAGCATGCTAACCAGCTAGCCCCAGCTTGTCCTGTCTCATAATATAACTGTGTACCTTAAGAAGTGATAATGAGTCACTGTAGCATCCAGTCAAGTCAGATAGTCACTCATGGGACAATAAAGAAGCAGCAATGCTGCTGGATGACATATTCCAACCTCTTTTCCGACATGTTGAAGGCCCTTCTCCTGTTTAGATCATATAAGGACAGGTAGCCAATGAATGGTACTGTTATAACTGTTATAACAACTACTGCATGCTCATAGGAATTAACAATAGCATTTAACTGCAACATGTTTAGGAAAAAAAAAGTGAAGAGCAGGAGTTCTTCTGCTCCTAATGTGAGTTTAAACATTTGAGAGACAATATTTTGATCGAAGTGAGAAAATCCGAGAGTTATTTTTAGGAGCCAAATTTCAGAAACCATTTACTTTTCAAACAGTAAAAAGTAGCTCTTTCCTCTGGGGAATTCTGGTTTTCCTACATCAGAACATTTTAGTCTTGGAAACACAACAGTACAAAAGCAGAGGGAGAGAGAGTGAGAGAGGCAGGGGTGAGGGGTAGGGGCTACACATGCTGACACATACATTAACACATAAAGTGACCAAATAGTGTCAGAGCGGCAATGCTGGAGGACATGGCTATCATATTTTCCAAATGCAAAAGGTCCAGATTGCGGCATGCTGGCACCACTGGCTTTGGGGTGGTAGTGGACAGTAATCTCCGCCTTGCTCCACACATTTTTTCCAAATCTCTTTCTGAAAGAAGAATGGAATCATCCAAAGCCCCCCGGCGACAACGTGGTGTTCAGGAGGGGGTTAAAATGAGCTGGGATCATTTACACACAAGATTCACGAAAATCCACAGGTGTTTCTGTCCATCCTTTCTCGGTGAGATGGACTGTCCACCCCAGAGTCCAGACCTCAGCATCACTGAATGTATTAGGGATTACTTGGATCATGAGAAGCAGACAAACGTTTGCACAGTATAAATGGGTGTGTGTCGTCCACACCCCGAGGAGTAAGAATACGCATACAACGACACTGAGGCTCCAGTTGTTGCCCATCCTGACTGCACACAGCAGGTGTAGGTTGGATCTCTCTCTCTCTTTCTCTCTTTTTCTGCCTCTCTCTCTCTCTTTCTCTCTCTCCCATCCCAGAGAACAGCTCTGCTATTGTTGCGTCTGTGTGTTTGTGCTGTGATGAGAATGGAAACGTGCATGGCGCTGTTTGTGCTCAATGGAATTTGGAGAGCACAGCTGCACAACAGCATTTGCAACAATGCCAGCTAATTCCTTATGTGTTCTCTCAGGCTATAAAACTCGGCAGCTCTCCCTACAAGGCTTTCTCTCGTTCTGAGGGCAAATCTCCGAGGGACAGCAGTGGTTTAGATTTGGTCTTTGTGTGAGGAACCGGAGCGGAGTGGTCTGAGGAGTTTCTTGGCCAAACCCTGGGGGGCCTACATGAGATGCTGATGCCCTGAAGGTCAAAGTTTAAATGACCTTTCATGAACAGGGCACCCAAAGCTGCTTAAAGTTGACCCCAAATGTAGTTGGTAAGCCAGAACATGTGTTTGTTTTAAACTAATATAGCTAAAAGGCAATGTTTATCAAAAGCTTGCCTCAAGTCTCATTGTGTTGTAAAGTGTCTATCTCTAAAAGTCTTGCTTGAGGGGTCTCTGACACTGAGTGTTAAACTGTTATCAATGGACAAAAGTATGCATAGCTAAAATCAGTATGTACACTCATCACCCAAAAAAAGGTTGCTCCTAGATGAAGTCAACTGACAGGAATGGAACTAGGTAGGTTTGACATTGTGAGCCATGCAAATGAAGTTTCACTGGACGCTTAACCATCCAATGTGATGTAAGCAAAAATGAATCTTATCACTATACTTGACTGACCCAACAGCCGCAATTGCGGATATCCCGCAAGCAGTTCCTCTTACTGCCAGCACCACGGGCAGACAGCTGCATGACACAGGACTACATGCCTGCAAAGACCGTTGTAGTGTCGTGTCAGACTGTAATGGAGTGACTTAGAATGGCAGCGGTAATATACAGTGATAAGTACCGCTTCTGTCTTGGTGGAGATAACCAACACATCTCTGTGTGAAGGCAGCATGGTCAGCGACAAGATAAATGATTTGTTGACGTGCGTCACATGTCCAGAAGGCCTGGTGTCAACCCACCTCCAACCCTACCGCCAAATCTGCAGGAACTGTTAGACTGGTTAATCTGCATGGGATGGATTTTCACAGGACAGGACCCTCTACAATTCCATGCCGAGACGTCTGAAATGTTTGTTAGCAAACATGGTGGCATGGTGGCTTAGTGTGACTGGAGCTCCAGACACCAGTATTCGTGATTGGTTAGGTTATTGTTTAAAGAGGCATTACTCAAGGTTAGGACCAAAGTTTACATAGAGAAGAGAAAAATGTGATGAAATTAAATCTTTAGTTCAAGTTTTGCCAGGAAATTGTCATGTCATTCATTCATTCATTACTCTGGCCACTTGCAGTGCCCCACCTGTCTTTAAAAGGATTCAATTTACGTTCCTGTTCTGTTCCTTTCAGGTGCTGACTTTTCAACATTCTTCTCCTTCTCCCCCCCACCACCAGTTTGGTCCCAGTCTTGTTTTCCAGGAAGTAGGCCCCGCCCTTGCCATCCATATCTGGCAGGATCTGTGAGGGTCCAAATGCTTAACAACCAAGGCCCAGAATGGGACCTACGCCAATGATTCTTTATTCCTAAAGAATTGCTATCCATCAATTTGCATGTTCTGTCACTTTTGCCTTTTGAGTCTTTCTGGCAGACATTTATTAAACTATTGAACAATATTCATCAGCCTTTCTTTTGCATGTAGGCTGTGACCCAGGCAAACAATAAACACTTACTTAGACAGAAAACACACATTTCCCTGCAGCTTTAACAACCTGATGCGGATAGAAGCAAGTCATGTACGTTGATTTCATCAGAATGAATTTTTGACCCATTTGAATCTCCTGTCTTTGAGTGGAAGATGATAAGGAGATACTGTAGTGTGCAAAAGGCACATATGAAAATCTAAAATAAAAAAAAAACTATTTATGCTTAGATTTGCTCAGACAAAAAAACTAATATTGCATTACAATAAATACAATGATAATACTACAGCAGGGCTAGTTCTTTAATTTCAAATATACAGTGTATACTTCATTACGTTAAATAAAGTGTGCTGGTGAATTTAACACATGCATGTGATATCTTGAGGCAACGAGGAGAAATCTGGAACCAAACTTTGCTTTTCACGGTAGCTCCCAAGAACTACTAAGACATCCTTGCAACTTTAATGCATTGCATTTATTGTAATATTGCATGCTGTTTTTATAAACACAGAAACACATATATAATAAATGGTTTTTAAGTGCTTAAGCCTTTCAGAGAAGAACATTAAATGTTGAACACCACAGCATTTTTAAAGTGTAATCCAACACATTAAAAATCTAAGTTGAGTAACAAATTGTTGTTTTTTTCTATCCTATTTGTATGAAAAATGACTATGAGAATGCATTATTATGCAAATGAGAAATCCCTCCTTTGTCCTCCTTACCATGGTTTTGCTATGTCATTAAAAGTCCATTTGTCATACAATGCTGTTACAAAATGGGAAGACCTTAGTATGACCTGGAATTGGAAGATGAGCTAATAGAACACCAATTTTTTTGATTGGAATGTTTAGTTACTTATAACAGTTTTATACTTTAACAACTAGCTAGCTAGTTTACTTATAGTCAATTTACTTGCACTTTAACATGACTGGTAGATTGCTTAGGGTCGGGTCATGCTGTGCTTTCCTGAAGGTGGAAAAACACACAATGCACTTCAGGGTCTTTGTTTTTCTTGGGGGAGCACTGCTTCTGGTTGTATGTGTCTCAAACAGTGTTGTCCCTGTGTAGTTTACCCTGTTAAATAGCTACTACTGTTAACTAGCTGTGGGGCTGCTAGCAAAAGCATGCTAAACCAGCTACTAGCGAAAAACACTGCTAACTTAGCCACTCTAGACACTTAACTCTTCTCCATTGACACCAAATGCACTCTCCAGGCTTTACATACATTATCTAAGTTAGTGTGCTCATGTTCTTTTCTGTTACCATGTTGTTTGCACTCTAATTAGCATATTTTAGTCTAAACCACCATAAGCATCAAGTCTATTGTGTTATATAAAATAATGGGCTCATATTACCTGTTTTTCAAAAACATATTAAATACACATCTCTGGAGGTCCAGAAAGTACAGGTCAAAGGCATCACAGTCTTGCCTTTGTCCTTCTCAGAGGAGATGGACAGTTAAAGAAGGGCAAACACATGAACAAACACACGAGAGGTCAACCAAACTGAAGCAGATGTGACAGAAACGAAGATGAGAGGAAAAAGCTCATGAGCTCTTGCACCTGTTATTATTTAACAAACAATAGAAGTGCAAAAATGTAAGGCAAACAGAGTGCACGAGTGACATCATGGCTCTGTAATGGGTATGTGGAGGTGGGGGTGTAACGGTGGAGTCTGTTGAGGGGTTTGGTAGCTTGTTGGGGTTGAAGGCAGGAAACTGGATGATGGAATCTGAAACTTGAGAAGCACAGCAGCTGTGTTGGACTGGCTAGGCCGGACGGCACTGGGGCTGTGAGTGAAGATTTTGGCCTTGTGTCCTGCTCCACTTGCCTTTCTGAGATGGGGAAAGTTGAGTGATGTTAAATCATTGTGTCCTTGGGGCTGGCTTTTGACTAGCATTCATCAAACGATGGCCATGATTTCATTCCTGCTGGACTTTGCTATATTGGTAACTTGTCATAACTTTGTTCTTTCTCACTTCCCTCAACTGTGCTGGTGAGTGCCTTGCAAAACCACAGACAACATTCAAAATGTTGTACATGAAAAGGCTGACCATAGCTGTGGTTTGCTGCTATTTAATATGTGCATGGAATTTGCTGTAGTTTTTTGGCATTGTATAGCGGTATACAATATGTTTTAGTTTTTTTAACTACAGGTATTTGAAGTCAAATCAATTGCATACACCGGAACAAAATGTCACTCATGGTACAACACACAACAGCTGGACTACATAGAGTGTAGTAACATGACAGAGTACAACATAGGCCCTGTAAAATACAATTCGTCCAATGTTTAAACCAATTAAACCAATACGGGACGCGATTTGTTCCGTGCTTCGATAAATGTCCAATACACACATTACATATATTATTACTTCTGAAAGGTGGCAACCCTAGTACAACAAGTGTAGAACATGCAATAAATACACCAGACAATACATATATAGAACATTAATACATAAGACAGCATATACTCGACAGAACAACAAAGCACTACACTGTATATGATGGGGAAATGGGCATTTGTCAGCAGGTGGTGATAAGCACTGCACACATTGTTAAATGTAAACTGTACAAAAAGGCTGAGGTATTGAAGCAGATTGAAAGTCTGAGGTGGTTAGGTTAGTACAGGTGTATGTTGGAAGTCATCAGTTATCTGACCACCTCCAGTAAAAAGCTGTTGGAGAATCTGGTTGTGGTGGAACGTATGCTCTGGTTAGAGGTCAAAGAGTCCATTATGGGGTAGAAGAGGTTGTTCACAGTGCAGGCAGCCTTGTGGATGCACTGCTTGTGGTATAAGGTGGGTAAAGAGACTCCTCTGATCTTCTTAGCTGTTCATTTAATCCAATGTAGGGCCCTGCTATCCGAGGTGGCACAGTTCCCATACCAAAAAATGGTCAGGACATTTTGTACCGTGGCCCTGTAAAACGTTGTAAGGATGAAGGGGGAGGTTTGTTCTCTTTATTCTTCACAGGAAGTGAGGTCAATGCTGTTTTTTTCTGGCTAGGCAGGAGGTGTTGAGGGTCCAGGTGAGGTAATCAGTGATGTACACACCAAGGAACTTGACAGGTTGGCTCTTGTTTTGAGATTTACTTTGTCATCAGACAAAGTAACAGCATTCAGATTTTTATGGAGAGCACACATATCTGCTAACATCCATGGCTTCAGATTAGCACATTTGGTCATGGTTTTGAAAGAATTCACATTATCTATGCATTTGCTCATGTAGCCAATCATTGATGCTGTATATTCCTCTACATCTGTTGAGTCAAATGTTCCAGTCTGTGTGCTTAAACCAGCCTTGAAGTGCTCTCTCAAACCACGTTCTTATCTGTTTCAGAACTGGCCTTTTCACTGTAGTGCTGTCTCATGAAGCAGGATGTGCTTCCAACAGTCCATTTTGTATTACCACTGAGCTCTGTTTTCTGATATAAAGCAGGGTCTGACAGTGATAGACATGTTTGTCATCTTGTACAGAACTGTTTCAGAAAACTGACTATACGGAAACAAAACCCAGGTACTAGAAACACTGCGTTTCTGGCACTTGCAGAAGGTCTAAAGAAATGTTTTCTCTAAACTTGATTTTTTTCAAACTTGACTTTTTTTGTCACTCAGTAACTATGTAGTAGTAGGTAATCTAATGCCCTTTTGTCCACCTCTGAAGTCCTAGTCAATAAAACACACTAGGCTGCATTAACCTAGACACCATGGAAAACAATTCTGATTGGGCAGTTTTGTATGTTGGGCAGGCCAAGAATTTAACCCATGCTCAGTAAAATAACATTAGAAGTACAAAACTGCCAGAGTTCATATGAAAGTGATGGTGCTATTAAAATAATGCCAAGACTTTATTTTAAAAAAGGTAAGGTTCCCAGAAATCATTCTTTAAACGCCTAGCAGAGACTGAGTGGTAACAACTGAATGGTAACTTGTTTAAGCAAGTTTCTTAAACAAAGGTCCTTTTAATGGTATTTCTGTGATACAGCAAACTAAAGAAAATACGCATAAACCTCATATTCCATGTATGTTTAGCAAAACGTTCCTGTCCAAACAAAAGCAAGTATCTCTAAAATGGCAACTTTACAGGAGAGGACAAAAACTTCATGTAACTTTAATGTAAGTCAATGGAACCAGACATCTTTCCAAACACTTTTGGGCCATTTCTGTGGGTCCATTTATCATGAGATTTTTACACAGTGTTAACGGCAGCAGCTGTGGTCAAATTATGCATAAAAGTAAAAATTTCCATTGGACAGCGACGAAAAGCATGTCTTGTGTTCAATGTGTGGTTCTTTAGCTTTGAGCTATAAATCTGCTGCTGATACCAACTACAGGGATCTTATATACACCAGCACCAAGGATGCCACCAGGGATTTATGGCCCCATGATAAGATTGCATATGTAGTAAATAAAATATTTTACATCTCTAGAAGGTTTTTATTATTATTTATTAGACTCACCATTCTTGTCATATTTAAACTAATTGTATGATTACCCTTTTTACTAAACAAAGAGGTTAAATTTGGAATGGAAAATTATCCAAGCATTTTTTCTATTGGCTAGACTTCAACTACTAACAGAATCAACCCACCATGTTTTTATTATTTAATATGATTGGGACCAAATTCATGAGAATAAATGTCACTTGTTTGGCACTGATGGCAAACCAGTGCTTTTTAGTTTGCAAAGAGTGCCAGAGTTCTTTACTTTTACATCACTGTAAAAACTGCCACATGTGAGGTAAAACATTTTTTAAAAATAAAACATGAAATGTGTTCAGGGTTTATGCTTATACAGAATGGCCAAAGGATAGCTAGCTTATAGCTAACATATTACGGGTGTAATATAGGAATGCTGGCAGATATTAGCATTGCTGCAGAAGTGTTTTAAACCAGGTTTATTTATGTCCCAAGTTAAAGGCCTGGTTAGCCACACTTGCCTGAAACTATGTTGTTTACTTTAGTAGATTATAATATACTTGTTTATGTTGTTTCAAGTACTGTATGCCAAGTTATTATAAATATGGACAGATGCACATTGCATTGCTAAAAGCAAACTTTGTTCGTAATCTTCTAATAAAGTGGCCCACAAGTGTGTGAGTGCAGGGCAGCGCTTAGAGCTACGATCAGAATGCAGAAACACAATCATGAAGTCATCTGGTGCATAAGTCACATAATCAGCCATGGAGCCTAATACCCAGAGGGCCATGCAGAGCCGTGTAGCCTCCATCAGCCTGTCAGTGGTGTCTGGGCCTTTTGAAGCACTAATCATTTGAGTATGGGCCAGTGTGCCGCCAAACGCACCAAATCTATTTGCGCATCTTTTATCTGCCCTGTTTTAAGTCACCAAACTGGGAGGTCCTTTGAAATGCACAACACTCTCGTGCCGTTACATTTGTCTGCGGGCTGCTCAAGAACTACATAACAACATACTTTGCATAGTGGTCCACTGTCGTTCAACACTGTTGTACCTACTTTTAATCTCTACTTCTTCGAGCTGTGATATACTCAGAGTGATATTTCAGTGTGCCGTGGTATCTCAGTGATGTCACATTTATCTTGAAAAATAAAGATCAAACAAACTAACAAAGCAAAACAGCTCTGGATGTGCTTGTTTAGTTTATGTAATGAAAAATGTCAAAGTCAAATGAAATGAAATCAAAGTCATGAAGTAGAATATACTTCACGCACCAGTAGCCTTTTATTGTTACTCTGATGAATAATAATAAAAAATAAATGGAGCGTTCATAAAAAAATTAGCCAGCTAAAAAAAGTTTTCAACTGTTGATTATTGATAACTGATCTGGGGATTGTACAGTAATTCCAGACAGTTGATACGATGTTGTTATAGTATCTAACATCTTGTTAGGGGGTTGCTTGGTGGTTGTTAGGTGTCTGATTTTCTTTAGTGTGTTAACCTGGCAACACTGTCACAAACCTGCCAGTTGCATTCTAATTGGCTCTCTGCATTTTGACGTATACAAAAATGAACATTGTTTTGTACCTGTCAGACATAAATCAAAGTTTTGTTGCCCCTGTTCAAACAGTGTTAGCTGCTAGGCTGTAGTTTGTTTTGAATTTGACTTTGACTAGCCATAGATGCTCACATATAGACGGAGAATCTATCAGACTCTACCTAGAGAGTTTAGCGATGCTATGATATCCTCTGTGGTTATTAAGATGTTGATGCTATTTTAGTTCATGTGGTTGGTATGGTGAAGCTAAGCTGTGGTGGTTGTACGCCATTGTTGTGGTATACCTGAAGGATGCTAAGATGTTGCTGTGAAGTTGTTAGGCTGTGTGTGATGGTGATGCATGAGGAGTTTATATTGAGCTGAATGAATGTTCTGTGAACACTGAAGTTCACTTAAGAAAGCACAAGCAACCTATGCAGGTATAGGTTCTAACATCTCACAAAGCTTTATGGTTTTAGACTTCATAATGTTAAATTTGCATGATTCGGTTCAGAAGTGAAATGTTATATCACTCTATTAAGTTAATTAAGTACTTGTAAAATAAGAAATGAACATGGAGCAGTAAGGTAAAACCCACTGTATAAAGGGGTAAATAGCTCCTATTGGCTTGACGCTACACACAAGCCAATCAATAGCATGGTAAAGTAGTTGAGGGGAGAGGGTGTAGTAGTCTCTGGTAGGCTGTAGCTGACTCCACTGTATCTAATTTGGTGTGTTCTACTGTTTTTTCTGCAGTACAAAAACAAACAAGAAATGCGACTTTTGGGTTTTGTTAAGTGACTTTGGGTTTGTGAAAAGCGCTATACAATGATAAAGTATTATTATTAAAGAAATGAACGCCCTGGAGTTTAAAATCCAATGCAGCTCCACTACAGGAGCACAGAGGAACACTCATAGGAGGACATCTGCCAAGCATCCTTGCCTGTACCCACCACCAAGACAAAAAGAGTGAGTGAGATAGATAGATAGATAGATAGATAGATAGATAGATAGATAGATAGATAGACAGACAGACAGACAGATAGATAGATAGATAGATAGATAGATAGATAGATAGATAGATAGATAGATAGATAGATATACACTACCAGGATAAGATACACAGAGAGAGATATATATATAGAGAGGAGTAAGATAAAGAGAGAGAGAGAGAGTGAAAGAGAGAGAGCATCCTTTTTCTAGTCTCTTTGAATCCAGGAGAAAATGTGGTAAAGCTCTGAGGAGGGGGAGTGGGTGGGAGTTGGAGTGGGGTGGGGGCGTGTTGAGTGCTCTGCAGAGGATCCTTTGTGCCAAAATCACAACCAGATGTCCTGAAAGAGTCCAAACAGGAACGAGTGCATGTCTGCAATTTTCGGCAATTTGTCAGATTTTAGGGTTCACCCCCTGATACCACCTGATAGACAAATAAAATCCTCCCTGCACCCGCACGGTAATTTGAAACACGCAGGCACCCCTTCAACCAAAGCTCCTCAGTGGCAGGGTCCCAGGACCTTAGAGACACAGGAACTGAGTGAAGGTTGACCAGCTGTGGTTATAAACTAGTCACAGTTCTCTTTTTAAAATTCAGAATCAATTCTTATTTAAAACTATTGATGCTGAGCTTCATTGATGCTGATGTTTAATTTATTTACATTTAAGTTAAACTGAAACTTTCATTTCAGCATATTTAACAACACTGAATGCCCTTCAGGCTTTCAATATAAATGAATTACTTTTGATGAAAGTAAATATGTAATTATTGCTGAGATAAAAAAATCATGACTGCAACAAGAGGACAAACAAGGGGTATCCTGATATACACTATGCTATAGTCTATAGAATGTCTTCACAGAAAACAACAGGTCTGCATGTCAAGTCAAATCTAGTCTCACACTGCTTAACTCTCTAGGGAGAGTCTAGTACCTTCTGCGCCTATTACTGCAGGAAAAGGAAATTTGACCGATGCGCAAAATGACCAATCACAGGGCTGCTTTCTGGCATGTATAGCAGGAGGCAATCTTGAAAATGGAGGCACAACATAAACAGTCCCTTGGGAAAGAGAAAAGTATATGATGGGTGGGGCGTCTGTGGCTGAGACTAGTTCACTAGGCTGGAACAACAAAACTAGTACAGCCAGTATAAATCGATACATGGAAGTTTGCATATGTGGAAGTGCCACTAGCAGAATTCTGACAGTCTGACCAGGTTAACGCACTAGATAGGTACGAGACGTTCCCTCTACGTTTGGGTGGAGCCAAGTCAAACTTAAAACGAAGTACAGCCAGCAGCTGAACCTGCAGAATGTGTGATATATGGCATGTATATATTTTTTGTGTAAATATGTGCACATTTATATTGTTCTTATTTTTATATCTGAGAGATTCCGTGTAGTTCTTTCAGTGCACCTGGACATGTCTGCAGAAAAGCTAATAAACGTATTATGAATAGGTATAGGTATATGGAACCCGGTAGTCAAGGCTGCATAATGTAAAACAGAGTCAAAACATTCATCAGGGTTTTCTGCCGCTCCAGCCTCTTCTGTGCTGAGACATTAGAAAAGTTCACACGCACTAAATCCATCATGCATGCATATGTAAAAAATATAAAGAAGCACAAACCAAAACAAACACTGGGATAAATAAATAAGACAGCAGTGTCGACTTAATCCCTCCAGCAACACTTCATAAATTCAGCATCATGTTTTTGGCCCAATGGTGGTTTTACATATGCACTTTCTTTTTTCCACTCTTTACATTTTCGCTTCACATTCATATTTTGGACTAACATGTAAGTTCTCCAGTCCCCATAAATCAGCATTTCTTTTAGTGTCAGAAGGGAAAGAAAGTTTGTTATGTTGCCAGTTGCTCACAAATTGCTTCAAAGCTTTCACAACATTAAAAACTAAAGACCCTGTCTTTGCTTTAAGGGTTTTTGCTTGAGAGTTGTGTGAGTGGAGAGTGGAGAAGGGAACACTTAGGATAAAGCTTCATTAACTTTGAAGGTTGATGTTTACTCTTGTTTTGCACTCATCTTCTCCAGCTCCCCCTATTGAACTTTCAAAACTTCATTAAAGCCTCCTATTGGTCACTGGAAATAGCATAGGACTGATACTGCAATAAGTTCTCTGAGAAATGCTATGAAAGAACCAGGTTTGGTTCCCTTAAGAACCTTTCAATTCTTTAAAAAATATTTTTGTAAAAGAGTAATGTTCTCTAACAGTTCTACTACAGTTCTTTACTAGAACATCCAAGCCAAGGGAGTTTATAGGGGAGTGTAGAACGATTAAGGAAATTGTAGTTTTAAGGATGTACAACTGTTTGTCTGGGCCAACATCCCTCCAAGTCAAGACCAATTTGGAAACCCTTATTTTTAATGTTGTAGATTCATACACTAAGCCAAGAACCTTTTCAGGGGCCATTTATATTTAAGTTAAACTGACCCAGCAGTAAATATAACAAGTTTCAGTTAGGTTCTGAAGCTGGGGAGGAACTAAACCAGGGTCAGACTTCAAACAAAGCTAAGACACAAATGACTGGGCGAATATCACAACATTTGGCAACCACTGAGTTATCTAAGAAGCCCACATAATTGAGCTTACACAACGCTGCGGTTGCTGGGAGCACATGACCCAAATGTTAAATGACAGGAATGTGGAGGATGTTGCAGTGCTCAAGATTTCACCCTACTGACACTAGTGACATCTCTCTAAACCCACATGTGATTTGGTTGCATTAGTCTGGGATTGTGAAGTAAAAAAATCTAAAAAGGGAAAAGTAAATTTAATATATGCTAATATAGTAAGACTTCAGTTTGAGCAAATTGGGCCCTGTTGCATTGCTGCACTGATCATATTGACGGTTTAAGGTCAAATATATATGCACTAGTGTGGAAGAGTATGAAATCAGTAAAACTTTTACAGAACTTCCAGTGAATCGCCAGTTATGTACACATTCTTACTTCTTTTCAGTCTTTAGTCCAGCTGGCATTCTTTTCAGGACATTTTCTTTCAGTTTGTCAAAGGTATTTCTCTGCAGCTCCAAAGATCTGTTTTGAACTCATCTCCAACATGGTCATCATACAGGACACGGCAAACACCTTGTTTGTCTACCTTTTTCCCAAAACTTTCAGAAGTAAAGATGGGCAGGTGTTCACCACCCTGTGAAAGATGGGTACAGTTTGAATGTTCTTCTAAGTTCTTCTAGGTTGTTAGGAGTCTCCAGTTTTTAAACGCTTGTTTATTTCTTAACTTTTTTTTCCCCCTTTGATGTTCTTTTTGCAGGTGGAATATCAAATCTCCTCCAACATATACCCTCAGTCATTTTTTTTTTATTTAAGGTGAAATCTGACTTTGGCTTAATAATGTATAACCCTTATAAGAAACTCTTTTTTTCAGACAAGGAAAAGATGTATATAAAATAGATGTGTGCAGCATGCTCTCCGCAGGACTATATGGTTTTCTCATTGAAAGCCTGCACACAGTGCACTGCACCTACAGTTCAGCAGGCCATTAGGAATCTGTGTGGGTGTGAGAATGGGAGAAGACGGCTTACGCTCATTTTCCACACTGCTGTAAGGTTGTGAGTGAGTGTGTGTGCATGTGTGCTGGCACATGTGTATTTAGTCTTTGTGGGGAGCAAATGTCTTCAGAATGATGAGAACAACACTTCATTGTTGTTGCAACATTTGAAAAAAGACCTTCTTTAGAAGAAGTAAAAGAGGAAAATGCTGATAGGTTGATTGCTGTTAAAGAAGCATTCTGGCTTAAAACTGGAGTTAAAGTGTTATTTGGTGTGTCATGCGGTATTGTGTAGTGCAGGCTTATATACCCACTGGTTTAACACAGTTTGTGTTTTCAATTGTCAGTGTTCACTCACTACAATACCCAGCATGCATCATGTAAATGCAGCCTGTTCTACCATGGGGGATATTTGTGGCATTAATATATCCTGATTTATAGCACATCCACTGCTGGCATTAGTGTAACTCTCACCAGTGTATCACACAAAACATATATATATTTCCAAAATGGTAACTTTCCAGGAGGGGCCATAAACCTCATTTAATTTTAATGGAAGTCAATGGAACCAGACGTTTTTCCAAGAAGCTTTGGGCCATTTCTGTTAGAGCATTCTTCATGAAATTTCCACACAGTGTAAATTGCATATTATGTGATCAAATGAGGCATAAAGGTAAAAATGAACAAAAATTGATTAATTTTGCTTTGGACAGCAACAACGATATATATATATCCTCATATATTATTATTATTAGTTATACAGCTAATAAGACTTCCTAGCATTGAAGTTAGCATATTTGCAAAACTGCTTCAAGATATACATTCATTTGTCCAATTATAGAACGGCCAAATGTGACTCTTCATTAGCTTAATGCTAACATACATATAAGAAGGTAGCATTAACAGAGAGGTGTTTTTGAACAGAGATTTGGCCTGAACTTAGGGCCAGTAGTCATTGTGAGAATGTACACTTGCTGTTAAGGGTGTGGACAACGACCTCCATTTGTCTGAAGGATACCGTGTGTGTCTCTGGGTGTAGTACAGCATGCTTCTCCGTTGCTGTTTGCATGTTTTTGTCCAACAGGATCCACAACAGCTGGCATGCACCATCTGCACCCTAAACCCCCTCACCCTGCAGCCTTGCGGAACTGCCCACCACCCTCTTAACCCTGCTGGATTTCTTGTTATGTCTACCATATTTTCATTCTTCAGTTTTCACTCTTTAATCCAAACTAATTCCTCATTAGCATTCTGACATTATTAGCACTGCAGTACAATCCCTTCACTGCAAATCATCACTTCTGCTGCACTCTGTGCTAAATAAAAATGCACAGAACCTGAAATGTTTTTTTTCTCCTGAATATCACTGGAGGCTTCAAATTACGAGGTTGCTAAGGAGTCGTAATACTAATATTGCTAAATGTAAGCTCATGCAACTGATCATCAAACTGATGAGCTACACGGGAGAAAGGCAGGTTATATGTTGTTCTGGCCAGTACTACATGCTGGAAATCTGTTATTACAGAGAACATGTATAGATAGCTCTGTACATAAAACCCCTGGGTAGGATAATTTAATAGCCTAAATTCCCTTATTAAAAATACTGCCAGCGCTATGAGGCTTGATCCAGCTTCTTGTTCAAATCTGTTCCACCTGCAGCAATCACAAAAGCTATCACAAACATAAACAAACAGCGTTAGCAATCAGGACAAAACAATGTTGACCTTTTGGTTCTGTGAAGCAACAGAAATTAGTCCACCTTAATGTTCCCCACCTGTCCAGCAGAAACAAAGCAACCTCCTCATCCATTCATGTTTTTTCCTTCTCCATGAAGCTGAAGTCGCCTTTGTTGCCAGCTTCTTCATCAGATTTTAGTGTTCCACCTTAAATAGCTCAGCAGTTTTTGTAATGCCACAGGAGCTAGAACCTAACCACAATGCCATTTAAGGTGGAAGGGGAAAATTTGAACAAGAAGCTGGGGAAAATGTGGAGCATAATTTGATGTTTGATAGGGTAAATCTGAGTATTAGGGAGTCAGTAGTGATTATTAAGCTTGGTCTGTACTGAATTAACCTGAGAGCAGGATCTTGTAGAGCTGGTCAAAGAAAATTATGAACAGAAGGGAAAGATCTGTTCTGTTTCAGTAAGGATCAGATGAAGAACAGATTACTGCATTATAACCTACATAGCAGGACAAGCTGTTTCTGTTTCTTACTTCTCCTTATGGGTTTTTATTCTGTAAATGGGAATTTACTACCACACACTTGCAAAGCATGCTGTTTTTTTTTTTTTTAGGTTTTTAGGAGGCTTAGATGTAACAATATTCATTTTCTTTTACTTTCAACGACCTTGTAATTTAGGGGATCCAGTGATATACTGGAGAAACATGTAGACAGCATGTATTGAGTTCTGAACTCATCTCTTTGGGCCTTCAGGCTGCAGAATGGCTGGTTCATGGTTCCTCTCACTGTATCAGTCCATGTTTTTCTGGTCATCAACCTACTCTTTTACTTTCATAACTCTTCCAAGCATAGTAGTCTTTCCCAATGCACTGATTCAGATCTGTCTAAATCTTTTTTAATCTCTTGGGCACCAGAATGTCAGCATGGATGTACCTGTACCGCACTAGCCTTGTCTTTTGTATTCTTTTGGGTTCACCTACCACAGGTTGTTTGACAAGCATCAATCAACCTTGTCACTGTTCTCCCTCCACACTTTGTGGCATGCAGTGTTCAGGTATTTGACCCAGACGTGGTTAGTAATTGCTCCACTGGCTTGGTTCCGTGTAACCTACTTGAGTGCAGTATTGATAGATTTGTAATTTACTGGGCATTGAGATGATTTAGACTGCTCACGCCTCTCACTTTAGAGTATTAATATTTATTAGATCCTGTATGGTTCTAAACTTCCACTGTAGGTCTGTTATCGTTTTTTGGGCAAGATTCTTTCCTGTTCGACTTCAGCCTTTATTACTACTATTTCACTTAAGTGTTTATTTTATAGGCTCCTCAATTTGCTCCTACCATTAGTGGTCTTTCAGTATAAGCAGAATGAGGGGCATTCAAAGAACATAAAATTCTTTTTTTTCCTTTTTTTTTTTGGCTTTTTTTTTTTTTTTGAAACTCAGGTTTCAATAGAGAATTTATTATATAACTTTACACTGTATTTTGTTAGTAATATAAAAGTCAAATATAGTTTTAAAAGGACAATTAGAATTTACATTTTACATAATACTATGCAAAATTCGAGCTGCCCCTGTCATTTATTTCATTTCCAGACAAAACAGCGATGAAGTGCATGTAATTAATTTTCAGCTTCTGAAAAATAAAAAACAAAACATATTTGAGTGTTTACCACACACTGAAAGCTGAAAGGGGCATAGCATGCAAGCTGTGCCTGGCTGCTACCTCCCCATTTGCTGTGGCTGTTGTGGTGGCTGCTGTTGTTATTATTATTGTTGTAGTTATGTAAAAGTTGAATTGTTATGTAATGAGTGTATTTTACCACATTTTGTTGTGGTCACTTATGTGCTGGAAATATTTACCAGTGTTGTGTTTTACTATTGGTAACTGTCCACCTGTTTCCCCCATAGTCTTGCATTCCTTGTCTGACTGTTCTAATAAAAATCCTAACAGAAAAACAGCATTCCCAGGCTCTCATTCCTAAGCCATAAGTGGCGTCAGAAGTGGGATATCACTGCAGGAATAGAGGAAATTGAGCGGCTTAGGTCTGCTCCCTCCTGGATATGTCCAGCAAGACGTCTGTCTGGGGAAGATGGCAAAAGAGAAAACAGCTTGACAGCAGAGCAGAGTTCGCATAAGGGAGAGGACGAGCTTTCCCCTACCAGGTTACAATGGCAAAAGCACCTGGGAGTTGTACTCTGCGCAGCTGCAATTGTTGAAGCAAAGTTGAAGTACTGTTTATCTGTTTACCTTTGGTGGCCCACCAGGTCTTGCCTATGTTTTTACAGTTCCATTTTACCTTCATGTTTGAATCCATTTTTTAATTAAACAAATTATGGATGATCTCTTACCTTTGCACAGTACTGTGTAGTCAAAAATATGTTTGATCTCTCATTGATTGAGGGATGGAGTTTTTCTACCAGGTGTCCTCTGCAATCAAATGTCCTCTCTGGCTAATATTGGCCTTGACTGAGCAGCCTTGCCATAGGGAGTAACTACTAGTCAAATGTTTGGGCACACCAAGCGATAGTGGGTTTCCATCTTTTTTTTTTTTTTTAGGAACAACGTGTTTCCAGACGTTTGCATCACATTGGTAAGTTTTCTTGGGAGTTTATGCCTGTTCTCACGTTTCATGACTTTTTTGTTTTGTGTCTCATAAATCTTCTTCTCCTGAATTGCACCACAAACACGACAGAGTGAGACTTTTTAACTAAATGAAAGTTAATGACAACAACAGGAACATTTTCAGACAGGTATTTACTTACTGGAGCTTTAATCTATATGACCAGAATAGCTGAGTCTGAAAGAAGTGCCTTTAGATGGCTCTAGAGAGAACAGTGAGCTGGGTGAGTGAGCAAGAGCTGTATGTGTTAGTAATTTGAAAGTTGTGGGGGTTCAGCTCCCACAATGCACTGCTGAATTCCTTTAACATATGGCACATCAGGAAAGGGGTGGTTGACCCCTGGCTTCCAGAGGGTCCCGAGAGATGGCTGAGCCTGGCTATGCCATCATCACTCGCTGCAAGACTGTTTGTGACTGCTAGAGTGATCATTCTGCATCTTCTTACATTCTCCAAACGCACCCCCACCCGACTCCAAAGCTCCATTCTCAGAGTCTTCAGGACTTTCAACAGTGGATCACCGTTCTTTCTTTTGTAGCCGCCATGCAGTCTCTGACGCTTTTCTTCTGGTGCTATATATCATTTCCACACATGTAATCCATTAAGGTAGAGTCAGGAGAAAGCACAGGAAGCAGTCCCACTGAAAACGTGTTAGCCTACTTTCAACTGTTTCCAGAGGCAGAGTATCGCCCCAGTTCCCCTCCACTTCCTCCCTGTGTGATTTTCAGAGCGTTTAGACATGAATACTGTCAGATGTCAATGGATTCTGCTCTTAGCCAGAGTAAAACAAAGCATGAATCATGGAGCAAAGAAGAGACACAACTCAAGCTGGCTGAATGTCATTAAGGAAAGCTTTGGTTGGAAGGTATAGTGGATAAATTATAGTTGCACAAAAAACTTCAATTGTAACTTTACAGGAGAAGGGAAAATACATTCTTAATTTTCTACACAAGTTTTTTGGACCATTTCTATTGGTCCATTCATCACATAATGAAAAGAGTGATTTAATGGAGCCAGATGTTACATGAACGTCTGGGAATACCCATGAGAAAACAGGGGCTAAACGTAGGGTGGGAAACTGATTCTAGCACCTCAGGAAGGTAGAGCTCAAAGTAAGAGGTTATGGTGCACTATGCTTTAACAAGCTTTCCACAGATGTGTATCACAATGAGATTATGTCTAGCCCTGGGAGACTATAAAAAAGAGCACACATAATGTAAAATATGATTCACATCCCCAAAAAAGATTTTGCTCCTACATAATGACTGAAATCTCAATATTTTAGTCAAGGGCTATTTTTTATTTAGATGATCAGTTCATTCAAATATTTAACTTTCAAACTAACTTTAATTGTCAGTTTTGGTATCATTTATCATAAACTTTTTTTCATAAATCTTTTGTCTTTTTATTTACAGTAATACTTTGTACAGTGTATCATAAACTACGATCATGTAGTTCCATACTCCATATTTTACTTACTTGAAGTTAAGGAAATTATAGGCAATGAAATTCCTTAACAGAAAGAACAAGCTATCCATCAAATCAAATCAAAACAAAGATAATCTGTCACATATATAGTGATACACAGTACGACCAGCAGTAAAATACTTTCTCAACTGCCTGTCCACATGACAACTGCCTGTCCACATGACAAGTGCCTGTCCACATGAAACAATAAGAAAACACAAAAATAGAATGATCATATCAATTACAATGACAAATGTAATTTCCCAAGTAAAGGCTGTATGATGTAAACACAACTAGGCCAAGACTCTTGTGGATCCCTGCAAGACAGATCAGGATATGAGGATGTCCTATTCCCAATAGATACCACACTTTTCTATTGGATGAATATGATGAAAACCATCATATTCAAATCTCATACAGTGGCAATATACCAACCCTCAGCACTACCTGACATTAACTTATTTTATTAAACATACAACACACAACAGTAATATAGATTTTCACCTTAATTGTAATAGCATGCTAGTTTTGAGTCCACCATGCACGTTAGTTGCCTTTGGTCTCTTCACTTTGTCTTTAACAGCCTTAACCTCTTTATCTGAAGAGTGGCAGCTTAAACATATTGGATCAACTTTAACCATTCCCTGATGGCTCATGAACCCTGGCAGGAAAGTCATTCCTCCACCAAAATATAATCAAGCTAAAATGACCCTTGTCAGTGACGGTCATCTATCGAAATACAGCTCGTCCAACAGGTGCACTCCTCAGAGTGGCCCAGTGGCCTCTAATTGATGACTGCCCCAATATCAAAGGGTGGACTAATAACAGCTTAGGGCAGGCTATTGAACAGGAGGGATCCTGGGGGTGGGAGAGGGTCAGGGCCAGTGGACGGGACGCACCCACGGCCTCTGCTGGGTCAGTGAATGGGGCTGTGTTTGAGGGGACGGCCCGGTCAGTAGGAGAGGATGCAGGGTGAGGCTGTGCTGGAGGCCAGTTAGCGGGGAGCAGCACCATGGGCCTGTGAATGGGACAGCTGCATCAGCCTGAATAGGAGATCTCTTTGTTTCCTGGAAAAAAAATCTGCGACCAATTATCTGCGTCCGTCTCCCAAGAGAAATTCTCAAACACTCTTCAGAAATTCTAGTTGGGGAGGGGGGCAGTGGTGATTAGGGGAGGGTGTGAAAAAAGATGATGGAATTTGCTGTTTTTTAAAAGATGTCTTCCTTTGAAATATCCAATAGAACAACGATGCCAGCAATCTTAGGCAAACGCTGGTGATGCTGCAGACAAAATGTATGCACTTTTCTTTTTACACTCGCCAGGTATTCCAATATTTGTCCAAACTAAAACTGCCAACAGAATGTGAAGAAACAACCATTTTGACAGTACATCAAAAATGCATGTGCAATGATTTCCAAGACTTTCAACTACTGGGGTAGGCAAGCTAACCAGCTAGCCCCGGCCCATCCTCCTTCGAAATAACACTTTGTACCTCAAGAGGCGATAATGAGTCACTGTAGCTTCAAGTCAGTTCAGTCCAACATCAGAGGTTAAAGAAAAAATGTTGCTACAGCAGCGTTGTCTAATTCTTTAGTCAATCATGTTGATGGTTCTTGCTCTTGGCAACCACTATAATACAAACCACCACCCACACCTGGCTAGAATCCATGTTCATCAGTAAATGAAAGAAGTGAAATAGAAGCAACATTGTCGATGCATTTCACGGCTGGAGACTCCTGGTAAATAAAGTAATGAAGTTTGATGTTGAACTCACAATGCGTTTTTAGAGTGGTAGGAACTGAAGATGGGGTAGAGGGACTGAGCATTTGTCTGGTTATAAGTTGCCCTCTGTTGTTTGGAGTATAACTTTGAAAAGGATAGTTGGGTGAAAAAATAAGTTACTTGCATTATTTTTACAGCAGGAGGTCATCACCCCTCCCCTATTATCAAAGCAAGAGGTTTTTGCCCCTCCCCTTTTATCCCTAATTGCCTACTAGCAGCTCAACACTGAGTTTTACAAGTATAGAGCCAACAGTATCTCAGTTCATCTGACAACAGAGTTGAGAATAAAGTTTAATTTGCATAAGAGGAGGATGAACATGCAGAAAGAAATTAATGCACATGGGTTCAAAGGTCTTGCCACCACACTTGCCAAGGCTGGTCTTCCCATGGGTGTCATGAGGTTCTTATATATGAAACAAAATGAAACACTCTGATGTGTGCCCAAAAATGACCAGCTCCTCAATATCTGAAAGCAATGGTAAAAATCAGATTCCGTCCCTAGATGCTTTCGAACATCAAGTCCTGCTTGGCATGGACCACCATCCTTCAAGAGACATGGAAGGTGGTGGAATGAAACTCGCCTAGTTGTCCAAACAGCAGAGGTCTTTCCTGTTGTAAAAATGCATAATTAAAGGGAATAAATATCAATTACTGCAGCTGTTCAGGGCTGGAGTTTAAAAGTCATGCTGTAAACAATACTAAAAAATGAAATCATAGAATTCCATATAAGAGTTTTGCTACTGAAAAATATGGGCAGTTGGTCACAGTTGGTTTGCTGCAGCTGCAGTAAAAGCTGGTCAGTGAAGAGGCCCTGAGATGAGGTAGTTTGGCAATGATGGGCTTTCACCCATGTGCTAAGCATTAAGTGTTAATTGCAGTTAAAAGCTCAGCGTTTAGTACGGCCTCGTTAAGTATACTTTACTGTCTCCAGTGAAATTTTTCATCAGTGACAGGCGCAACTGGCATTATGATAATTGCTAATGAAAGTCTGAGTACTCACGCAATTACATCCCTTTAAGAGTTATGGCCAACTATAGCTGGCATTCACTTGACTTAGTTGTAAGGCAATGAAATTAAATGTGTGGAGTCAAGACCCAATTGATCTCTACTGCACAGAGAGAAAGAGAGAAAAAGAGGGAGAGAGAAATAGAGAACTTAGCTATTCAACATCTCTTTTGTTGACACATTAAATTTCCTTTTCACCACTCTTTAAGCTTTTGTTGTCATTCGGCCGTTTTGTGAATCTGGTGATCCTGATCTGCTGCTGTGAAGAACTTTCCGGAGGGTAAGGTATGTTGTGTGTGACCTCTGACCCAGAGGGGGTTGGGCATATTATTGAATAGGTATAGAATGACGGAGCTGCCGGTGACCCTGTTCTGACCTTCGCCTTTCAGGCCTACATGGTGGCCAATGGCGATGGCTCTGGTTGATCTTCACCTGTCAAAGCAAGACTCCGACTGAAGACCTGCAGTTTGGTAGGAGGAAACCAAAACAAGAGGGGAAGAAGAAGGAAAAAAGAGGGAAAGAAAAAACAAAGTGAATAAACTGATCTATGACTGGAATGCGAGAAGAAAAAAATCTAAACTAAGCAAAAGGACTGGCCATTAAGGGCAGGCAGACAAAGTGCTTTGTAAAACTTTTAAATACTGAATTTCTGTGCCATTTATGTTTATCTACATATCTATATCTATAAGCTATTGAACTGAGGTTACAATTAAACATTCAAATGTAACCTTTGAAAAGAGGGCTAACTCACTGCTCACCTAGAGCAGCAGCTTTTTGTGAGAACTGGTGTTTTTCGCTACTGGGGTTTCCCTACAGTTGCAGAATGTAATATACTTTCACACCACTGTCATAAACACAGTTGCCAATGAGAACGGGCAAAAACAGCAACAGCAAACAAACCATATTAACTTATTATTATACCATATTAAACCATAATAACACATTAACTACAGAGTAATATAACAAACGTACACAAATATGGCTGCTAACAGACAAAAAACAGCTAGTCAACTAAATTAACCTAACAAAACTTCGATTCCACTCACACAAAGGAAAACTAGTCAAGCAACAAAAGAACACTTACCTGTATGTACCTGTTCAACAGAGGTTTAGTAGTTTTAGACCACTTCTAGACAGCAACCAACACAGGAACCATTATTACCTATCTACCTATTCAGCAGAGGTTTAGCTGCTAGTATGACATCTCAAGGTAATGTTAGCCAGTTTGGACGGTAACTGTCTACACAACTTAATCAAAAAACTTTGCTAACAGTTGATTAGCAAAGTTATATAAGCATGCTTAAATAATCTGTTGAGGCAGCTGACCACAAATGTAAATATGCAGAATATGTTTAAGAAATTCAGAATATTTCCAGTTTCAGTCAACTTGCTAAGTAAGTTTTTTTAAGTATCCCGTTTGAATTATCTGATTTTTAAAGAACTGACAGCCAGACTTAGTGAAATCTGAAACTCTGTAGTGATGACCTGAAGAGCTGTTTGGTGTTATAACGGTGTTGCCCATCTTTCAGTAAGTTCTAGCGCTCCTTTGAAAGGAGAGTGCTGCACACACACAGTTGGTTGAAAGATGAGTTGAAGTCTGTCAGCGTGGACTCTAGCTTCCTCTCACCTCCTTTGTTCCACTCTCTGTTTGTCTTGGGGCTTCTCCTGGTCTGGCCTACCTGTTTAAAGCAACAAGAATAATTCAGCCTACGTAATGAAGAAAGATTTGTGTTAAAGCGTAAAGACCGCATCAGGAATAACTATCATGGCCAGACTGGTTTAAAATACTGCAATAACAACCGAGGCTTTGTATCAAAAGTACTGTATAATGGATGGTTGTATTAAGCATTCTTTTTTACCATGACTGTGCTGACTTCAGTGTTTCACTGCATTTTTGGCCTGGGCTACCTGTATAAAATAGAGACGCTCTCTTCTAACAACACAGCAAAGGTATAGCAGAAGCTTTGGTTTGCCAAATCTATGACTACGGTAGCCAGAGCAGTCAAGAATGCTGTAGGGTTTTCTTTTTACAGAACTGATGTTTTGAGACTTTGAGACTCTTAGCCTGGGTTACTTGTTTTAGACAGCAACAATAATACCTGAAAGGCTTAAAGTGTAAAGTCCACATCTGAAATGAATACAACACGGACCGGGTAAAATGCCATGTTTTCTGGAGCGGTTTGCTCTATTTTTGGTCTGTCGCATGGCTTTTCTGGGCAATTTTTGAATCCCTTGAACCATTTAAACCATTTTTAGTTTGTAAATGGACCCACACTCTATTTTCTCACTTTCATATCTACATAACCTACATTAACTAGTCATTTAAAGAAGTATTTTATAAGTTTATAATATTAAAAAATAGCCTTTCAAATGTTGAAGGATACATGTTTTTCCTAAAAATAAAATACTCCATTCATGAACTTAAACAATACATTGCAAAGAATAGACACTGGAAGCAACCAGGCTTGTTTGGATACAATGAGTGGCCTCCTTGTAAAAAGCCAGTAATCCTTACTGTTCTGCTTGACTAGCTTAAGATTTCCGCCTTGATCTTTGAGAGGATGGGAATCAGGCATTCCAATCAATGCTATCCCAGCTGGGTGAATTAAAGGAAACATTCTGTCCAGATATGTTCCCCTGCTTGTATTATGAAGAGGTAATGAAATAACTTCAGAAATATTGCATAGCATTTTTAAGATGGGCACTCGTAAAAAATAAAAACTTTTTGACTTAAATGTGTAGCTTTTGGGGAACAGAAATGAAGTGATAAAAATATGAATGTATATGAATAATACATCACGTAAATGTTCTTTAAACATTGTACAGCACCAAAGAACTTTTTCTGTCCTCTTTTCTGTTTTTACCTAATTGCATCCTCCTAAATTACTCCTTTGTCTCACCCGCTAGGTAGGTCTCCCATCACACATTGCCAACAGCCTAAGTGGGTAAAGTCTAGCATTAGCTTCCTCCAAGGAACTTAAGGCAACACCATCCATTTCCAGCTGCTGATAGTACAACATCATTCAACAGTTCAAATTCTTGGTGGAGAACACTAACTGCCATTTCTGTTATGTCAGTTAATACATGTGTTTACTGGAGAGGAAAGACAATGATGTCCTTCTTTTTAGACCATTGTAGAGCCAAATTTTGTTTTTCAGGGTTGTTTTGCACATTTGCAAGACCAGTTAGAGTTTCTTTTCCTATTTGCTACTAAATCAGAATCAGTAGACACTGAAAACACAGCAATGGCTAACAGGCTAAATGCAACAGAACAGGTAAGATTCAGACTGTAACTTCAACACTAATCATTTGATTTTGTGAGTTGTTATCCTGTAAACAGGTTGTTATTTGACCATCACTTAATTGGAATCAAGCCTATACCGTGGTGGGTGGAACATTTAGCCTGCTAACAAACATCGTGCTAGCAGCAACAAACATTGTAGCAGTAACCTTGTTAACTAATATAATGTTAGTGTTAGCCTATCCCAAGTCGTGCATGATATACCTAACATTACACTAGCTTTAGCTGAGCGTAGCAGGCTAAAGCTGAACACACTATAGGACAGGTTTGGTTTTGGCTTTCTGTCACTGCAGCAGCAGTACTAAAACTTTGCCCTCTCACATATAAGAAAGTATGAATATGAGAAGTGTTTTTATTTTCTACAGAGCAGACAGAATCTAACTAGGCTAGAAAAGACAGCTATCGTTAACCTCGGAGGCCACAAACACTTTGGCATTTTGGCATTTTGTCTGTCCATCACCACACATTTTTTATTTAAATCATCTGAACTTGTATTAGTACAGTGAGTACTTCTGTAAGAATCTCTGTCAGAATTTAACCTGTTCTGTGGTGGGAAAAGCTGGCAGTTGCAAGGCTAAGTTAATGCTAACCTCCTCTTGTCTAGTTAGCTGCATTAACATTTAACAATTGTTACTATACTAATGGTTTGACATTCATTGAATAGTGAATTGAAAATCTGTCACTTCTATCATTTATAGGATGGCTGTGTAAGCAAACATACACTCATCACTGAAAATACAATTGCACCAGCAGTTGTATCAGTCGGCAGGAATTAAACTTTCTGGTAGATATGTGAATGATAAAAGTTTAACGCTCAGTCATGTATGTGATGTAGTCAAGGATGGGCCTTATCACTGTGCCTGGCTGACTACATAATGTCGTCCTGTTGCACGTGCTTTCCACTCTGGCTCGTGCTGTTGTAGTGGTAGCATCTTTTGCAAATGTAGAACAGTTTAAAAGCAATTTGAGACTTCAGCAGGGTTGCATCGTAGGGTTCCAGGAAGCGGGGTGGTCATATTTCCATACCGGTCATGCAGATACTACTTTAGCAGTGGATAGAAGAGGCACACACCAGCGACATGAAGCATCTGGGAGGCCTACACAAACTATAGGAAGGGAGAACCGACAAATTGTGTGGCATGCAAGTGACCCAACAGCCACGACTGCAGACATTCATCTTCATTGATGAGTCCCGGCTTTGTCTTGAAGGAGAGTGTGTGGAGGCACAGTAGTCTTGAATTTCCCTCTGGGATCAGTAAAGTATCTGTCTATCTATCTATCTATCTATCTATCTATCTATCTATCTATCTATCTATCTATCTATCTATCTATCTAGTCAGCACCAAGATGTGCAAGTTTTTGTTATGTGTCATCAATACTCCACCCCTACCACAAAGTCTCCAGGAACTGTGTGAGTATATTAAGATGCATGAAATGGATTATCACCGGACACCATTAAGAACCGCTACAACTCCTCGACAGGGCATATGCATATTGTGTTAGCAAGCATGCCATCCTGAGCGAAATTTTTCATTATTTGTTGTTCCTGGTAATCTTTATCTTTCTTCCAAATAGCACTGCAATCTGACACTTTCTGTGTGCAACTATTGGATGACAAGTGTTAATCTACCAATTCACCTTTTTAGGACAGTAACGGCATCAAGAACCTGTTCTTAGCACAGTCCATATTTGAAAAACCATTGTCGAGCCAGTATTTAAGGCTTTCTGTACAAAGCCAATGGTTCTCCTCATTTATTTATGTAAAGCAGCTTTGTTCGGATGAAGTTCTCTGTTCAGAAGACTTCTAGCTTGTCTAGCTGTATGAAGTACCGAGGCGTGTGTGTGTGTGGGGAAGGAGGGAGGGCTACCTGTTGCCTGAAACAGTTGTGCTATTATGCGAGTCTCCCCTGGGGAGGGAGCGGGCTTGTTCCGCTGCTGCTAAAAGTCTTGGCTGTGGAGCCAAAGGCACATCTGGTCCATTTGAAGAGTGCAGATGCTGCTTGAAGGCTTCTCCTCCAAAAATATTCTGTCTGAAAGAGAATGGCACTGCTGAGAAGGAAACTACAGTATCTAGAGCATGCACAAAGTGCGGGCTGCTGCTGTTTTATGTCTCTTCACACAACATTCTAACAAGAAACTTTACAGTTTGCAATAGAACTATGGAGTCCAAATTTCTCCACCAACTTGGTAAAACAGAGGACCATTAAACCCTGTAGATGCAGGAATAACAATTTGAGTGCACAAATTTCTGGACAGTCTATCATAACCATTTATGGCTTAAGAACAAACATAACATCACTATCCAAAAAAACATGTATCTCCATTAGGCATAATTTGATTACAGCACCTGCCATTTACAATGTGTGTCAGTTTCATAATGAACAGAACTGATGGAAATGGCTCCATAGACTTGCTTAGAGATAAAGATGCTTGTTTATCGTTGGACAGTGATGATAAATAAGATGTATTAAGATAAGATGCCTGTAACAAACATTACAGTCTGACAAACAAAAAAGGTCTACCTATAAAACTTCAAACTAGACTGTAAGATGAATTACTAATAATATTAGCTGTTAGAAATGTGAACATTTAGAGTGAAAAATAGAGTTGTGAATTGTGAATAATTAGATTGAAAGAACTGATGATTCAATAATAAATGTTTAAAAATACGGCGGATTGCATTTAGCACTAATATAAGTAATATAAATATAATAATTTTTTTGTTCAATATGATGACTTAAATATACTGTATTCGCAGCTCATGTTTTTACTGAAGCATGGCCTTACCAGCACAAACACGTGCTAACATTTCCAACACCCGTCAGTGTTATTCTGTTATCCAGCTGACCTTCTGTCAGTGAGCTTTTCTATAAGCCATTACTGGGTCATTTAACAAGCAGATTGGAAAGCACAACTCTGTACCTAGCATCGTTTAAAAGATATTTTATGACTGTGCTTATGTCCATATGACTAAGTTTTCATCAACCTTCAAACTTAAATAATCAGACTTTAAACAGCAGGTTTCCAGGCGACACACACACATACACACAGGCCATTTGGAAAACAGAGCTGAAGGTGCAGTCAGATGGCCAGTGACCTGTTCCACAGTCCAGTGTTGATGGAAAAATAAAGCAGTGGCGCACACACAGGCCCACTTTGTGTGATGTAGCTGGTGGGGTGGGGGTGAGCTCCACTTGGCCATGGAGAGTCACCGTGGTGGGGCTGTTTCTTTCTCCCTCCTGGTGGAGTCCGGTCTGAAGGACCTGTCTGGAATTGAGTGTGCTGACCATCTGCACTGGCCTGCATCAGACAAAAACCCATCTAAAAGTTTGATTGGTAGAGAATGGCACTGGCCCAGCCCTGACAGCTGTATGTCCATTTATATAGAAAGGACGATCCAGAGATGTTCAGTCATTTGCCTTTTCATCCTACATACATCCACCTCTCAGATTGTCTGTCAGTTCACCCCATACATTAATCTGCCTATTTATTGCCTATTTAAAGGTCTGTATGTCTGTATCACCCATTGGTTTGTCCATTTATCTATTTTATCCATCCATTTGTCTATGTACCTGTCTATCCTATATCCTTTCACAGATTTAGTCAAAGTGTTGTTTGTCATTAAGGCCATCTCTGTCCATCTATCCGTCCATCCATCCATTCAGCTATCCATCCATCCATCCATCCATCCATCCATTCATCCATGTGCTTTCTGGCCATAAGTCCTTTTGACTACCATCTATTCATCCATCTAGGAACATAAATCAAATTTTAGAGATGGTACAATCACTTTTTCCTTTTGAGTATTGATTCTGGATCTGAATATTAAGTTATTAAGTATTATGTCAGATACTTTTTCTCTTTCATTAATAGAGAACACACAAACAAATACTCCACTGCCGTGCTTTGAGTTATACAGGACAGAAGCTTTTTCACATATTTAACCTTTTTCACAAAAATATCACTTGTAGTGCAAATAGGTGTGAACTTAAGATATTTGTATTTCCACACAGCTGCCATAATAGCAACTCCTGCATGTGTGCTTTGCTGAATAGCTGGTTGTTCCTATGTTAATATTGGGCAGTGTGTGGCTGCTCTTGTTATAACATGACTAGCTTTACTTGGTGTTACGTTATGCTGCCCTGCAAGCTACTCTGCTCTAACACTGACTGAATTTGCTGCAGAAATGGACCAGGGACCTTTCTTCACCTACAACATTGAATACAGTATATTCTACTTGCCTGATGTCAGTTCTGGGTTTCGGATCTGTGCCATCTTCAACAACATAGCTCCATTGACAGCTGTACAGAATACATGTATTGTCATATTAATCAGTGTAGTCCCTGAAAAAACAAGTAATGATGTACTTGATCTTGATCTTAAAACGCAAGGTTCAGTAGAAGCTTAAAAATGTTAACAAAAGTCTTATCTTGGATTAGCAAGACCTGTTTCACAGCTGAACTGTGACTTGGGCAGCAGTGAATGCATCAGGCCATACTGGAACGACAAGGGGAAAGTGTCCAAGTAGATGAAAGCCTTTCCTTCTCCCTCTTACTGATCTTTTCTTCCTCCAACGCTGTCTCCCCCACCTTTCCTTTGTGTTCTCCTGACATGAAGGCCGTGGTCTACAGAGGGGATTGGATTGGCCATGCTCCAGTTTTCACATCTGCTGTACTGCTGCTCCTTTTTCACTCATGTATTTTCACAGTTGCTGTGCTGTTAGCTCTGGAGTCTCATACACACACACACACACACACACATGCACACACGCGCGCGCACACATGCACACACACACACACACACATACACACACATGCACACACACACATACACACACACACAAATGCACACACCAAACAATACTCTTTCAGCGAGCTCTCCTTGTATCTTAAAGACTGCACATCTTCACATTTGATAAACAATGCTTTAGATCTAAGATTAAGTTAAGATTGAGTACAAAATGCAGAAGGATTTGGAACTTGAGGCCTCTTCTCAGGGGCGCGGTGGAGGTCATCATATGGCAGCAATTAGACACCAGGCAACATAACAAAAATCATACAGACAATGGAGGCAAGCAGCTTTTGCAGGCATTTTCATTTAGGAAGAGCAGAAGAGGAGGAGAAGTTTAGAAGAGGAGGAGAAGTTTAGCTCCTTAAAATCTAAGACCTTGTCAGTGAGTATGTACTCAGTGTTCAGGGTAATGTGTTAAAGTAATGTGGTTACTATTTCCTGTAACAAAGGAATGGAATGTAATGATTACAGTTTCAATTATTGTAATTACAGTCCAATGTCATATAGTGACTGACTGCCTCTAAAAATATATATTGCATTACCTGCACGTCTTTTAGAGAACAAAATATATTATGAGAGATGCATTTATGCATTTAAATACATAAACATTACTGCCTGAGTGTGTGGGGAACACTGTAAATTCAGTACCACTGACTGGTATAGTGTAAATAGTGTAACTTGACTACAGACCAGTTTGCAAGCTAATGCTAATTTTGTAACAAACTGAATCATCATGACTTGAAATTACATTAGAATTCTATATTTTGCTTCTTCTTTTTGAATCTAATTTCATCCCTCATTACTCTGAAAACACTTATCACTATTTACATTCACTATTTGCTACTATATACTGCTGTGATTCCAGGTGCTTCATAGAGATAAACTCACAGAGGGATTCAAATATTAGCCAGGGCACATTGGTCTCAGAGAAGATGAGTATCGTCTGTCGTCCTCATCGTCCAATAAATGTCTCACAGTCAATCCTCATATTTCACAGCTCCCAAAGAGTCTAACTGACGTTCAGCGGAAGATCATTTATGCAAGTTTTCACACACTCACACTCACACTAACGGACTTACCAGCAGTGTGTGCAGATACTGTTTTTGGTTTTTGTTTTTTTGCTTTTGAAAGAGTATTTTTACTCCAAGGTTATGACTGTGTTTAATAAAGAACACACTTGAATACATACCATCAAAACATTGTGTTCTTTTAATCATGTTCTTGGGTTTATTCACGCTAGCTTATTAAATCTGATTTGTATGTTAGTTTAGTAATTTTATAGACTGCTGCCCATGCCCTTGTCAGATAGATATTTTAAAGCATTTTATTGCAATAAGATTGTAATTATGTAACCCTGAAATTCACCCTGTAATGTTATATAATACAACATTATAATACCTTTAATCAGAATACAGTAAATAAACTATACAAATTACAGTAACCAGCTGGAAACTGTACCGCCAGTATTTTACTGCAATTCTACGGGATATTATTTTGCAGTGTTATTAAATGTTTGCCATGTGTATGTTTTTTACATTGGTTTCATTGGTACATGGGTTTTTCTGTGTACCTCCAAATCATCATAGCTTTTCTAAATCCGGGTTAAAGTCCTCACTACGGAGCATGGAGGTGTGAAAAATGAACCTTGCCAGTTAATTACTAAACGGTCAGATTTCTACATTGATATACCAAATGACATAAGATAGCAGTACGCAAGTTGATTGTGAAGTGGGATGACTAGGGAATGCCCAATAAGTGGTGAGCTGTTATTGTTATCTTGTGAGTAAGATTTGACACTGGCCAAGATACTCGTGGCAAGGTAACATGAATTATTGGAGTTCGCATGAGGCATGATAGTGGGTGCCAGATGGATGGGACCGAGAGCATTACTACCTGGTGCTTAATGATCATAACCAGTGGCGTGGGGTGTAGGAAGACCCACATGCATATGCCGCAGGTTAGTGTGGCGTTCTTTAGGTTCCATGGGATATGGGAGTAGAGGACCCACCAGAGTGCCTCTGTTAACACCATGACACTGGACACTGCACCTCATCTGGGCTTGTGAGATTGCTTACTTAGAATACTGGCAACATGTGGCGTGGTCTGATGAGTGATGGTACCAATTGTCTGGGGCTGATGGTAGGGTTGTGTGTGGCGGAGACCCCATGAAGCCACAGACCCCAGTTGTGAACAAAGCACTGTGCATGCTTGATGGTGGTTTCATACCGGTATGGGGTGTGTTCTCATGGCCCACAGGTCCACCTAAACATGGCATTGACCGGTCCATGCTATGTTTAACTGCTTGGTTACCATTTACAGCCCTTCATACACTTCATGTATCCTTGCAGCAATGGGATAGTCCATGTTGTCCAGAACTGATTTGATAAGCATTCTGAGGAGTTCTGACAAACAATGTGGCCTACATGTTCGGCCAACATAAGCCCAATTGAGGCATTAAACTATCATGCCTCATTCGGACTCCAATAATCCAGTAAGTCAAAAGCTTCTGTTCTGTTTATAAGTAAAGGCACACGTGTAGCTAACAGTTGAATACAGATGCAGTAGATAGAGATTAGATTGAAACATGCTGGTGTATTACTATAAGGAAAGACAAACAAGGCTCTAGCAATTAGTGGTGCCTAATCTGCAACTGTTCAACCAAGCACATCTCTCTCTCTCTCTCTCTCTCTCTCTCTCACACACACACACACTTTCTCATTCTCTCTTTCTCTCTCAGTTTGTCCTGGGTCTCTCTCTACACCCCAAACCCCCCTCCCCCCCTAACTCTCCACCCCCTGGTGCTGGTGCCAGCTCTGCACTGTGTTTGAACCTGCCCTGAATGGCAACAGTAGATCAGGCGAAACACTCAGGCAGAGAGCTGTGGGCTGAACTGTTGACCTTCTTCACACACCCCGCGTCTGTTGTGGGCCCTGGGAGGTGCGGGATGGGTCACAGCAAGCTGTGAGGGGGAGGGAGGGCAGGGGGACATGGGGGAGAGAGGGGCCAAAGAGATGGACTTTGGGGTGGGGTGCAAGGGGGGCAGTGTCTACTGTGCTGCCATCAAACAACACAGCTATGTCCTGTCCAGTCAGGCCAAATTATGGGAAATGACTTGTGATATGCCAAGTTTTCACCATCTACTCTGTTTTTCCTGCAGCAGTTGGGGGGGTTTGGTGCAGATTTTTAGCAATAAGCGGTTCCTTACAGGTCTATTAAAGGAAATACAGAAGAAAATAAATTTTATTATTATTAATATTATTATTATGAATTTACATAAATCCAGTAGATGTCGAAATGCATTTGGTGCTCTAAGGTTTTACTGAAGCTCTGAACTTAATATAAATCACAAGTAATGGAAGACACTCAAAACGTTCGTACACCAACATTTCCTACTATAACAGTTGGCTGTTTACGAAATTTGGAAAATGTCCCACCTCTATTTAGTTATTTAGTTATGCTAGCAAACTTGCAGGCTAACTGAAAAGAAAAAAAGGTTGCTCCATGCCTCATAAAGGCATGCAACCAATGGTGGCATGGAGCAACACAAACACTGGCATGATGACGGCATCACTGGTGATTATGAATGACTATCAGAAGAAAAACCTTGTTAGTGTATATTATCCAAAGTCAGGAAGGTGATCAGTACGCTGTTATTTTGTTTACAGGGTCCATCCATGACTCATGACTTTCATCTGACTCTGTCGTTAGCAAAAGTTAAGAAAATTGAACTCCAGATGAAATGTTTTGCTGTGACATGCTGCCTTTACCACTGGAGGTGTTTCTTTTTGCTGCTCCATTGAAAACAATGCAATAAACCGGTTCGTCACCAAACACCTACTGAAAGCGCATACTGCGAACACAGCATAACACTTATGCTGACAGACAAAAAAAGTTAGTAGTACAACGTCTCAATACTTTAATGCTATACCAGTCAGTACTTCAGTGACAGGATTTTTTTTTAGTGCCACTCAAACACATAGACACCATACAATCATACTACTACATTTTTAACTGGAATAAAAACAAACATTGAAATTAATTCAAATCAATGAGCTTAACATTGTGGAGTTCAGTTTAATGTCTTGTAGTGGAAAGTTAGATACTATTTCCAAACTGAAAGGTCTTGCATAAGATGCTTTAAAATCTTCTTCCAGGTAAAACCCATTTAAAAATATACTGCACTGGCTGTGAGCTATCAGCATTGATTTTGTAATTCTTTCTTTTAGTATATACTAAGACAACACATGGAAGTTCACAACACAATAATTTTGAAGGTAGTACACACTACTTTCTCGAAATGCTGTTATATTGCGGAACCAAACACATATGGAGAACGACAACACACTTTCCACAATAATAGCATATTATATAGTCTCCAGTCACACAGAATTTCTTACGTTGTCTTAAGAAGAAAAGCCTTTGGTGAGTTTTCCCCAGTAAGACAGTGCTGTTCCTTTCGCATTTAAGAGATGAGCTGATGGTGACCCTCATGAGCTTACAGGTCTTGACCCTCTCCACCTCCTTTCCATTGATGGTTAGAGATGATAGATCCACCTTCTGTCTTCGGAAAACAGCATCCAACTCTACTGTGTTTTCAATATTTCATCTTAAATTGTTCACACAGCTCCACTCCACTAGAGCTCTGACCCTATCCCTACTGTATATGCTATTTCATCATTGTCAGATACCAATCCCACCTATGTGGTATCATCCGCAAATCTGTGCAACAGAATCAGAATCTAAAATCTAGATGTAGTTAACGTTCATTGTAAAACATGGTAAAATTCTTAATCATTAGTATTGTTGTATCAAATTTCAGTTGTAATTGAAACCTATGGTTGAATATAGCCCTTTCAAAAACTCATGGTAAATACAATCCAGCATTAAGTCCCATTAAGCTAACAGTCTTCCAGGGGCAGCACTTACCATGCATGGGTTTGTTCTGTGACGGGGTAACTTGATTCAGTCTGGGGAACATCACTGTAATAAGAATCCACTTCGTGACCACCACACACGACCTCATAGAGAATGTCTTCAGACAAAATGTGCTACCTTGTCATTGTGCCCCCGAAAGGTATATTTGCATGTAGCTGTCTACATAAAACTCCAGGTGAGACATTTTAATAGATTAAATCACTATAACTACAAAGGTGCAGTCAGCATCTTATTGCCAGCTTCTTGTTTGAACTGTCCCTTTCCACCTTAAATGATGCAGCAATCATATTAACATCTCAGGTGCCAGTATATAACAAATTCAGAAAAAAATTAGAAACAACTGAACTAAAAGTTGGTGCATAGAAACTACAGGTAGGATATGTTGATACCTTAACCTTACATCTGCTTATCAGCTGGCAAAATTAGTGATATTAAAAGTGATAAAAGTGATATCAAAGTGAACCTGTACTGAATTAACATTAAAAGCCAATAGAACATTTGAACTGTTTGAACCTCTTATGACTACATGCTTCCATGTTTAATGTTAATGCACATTTAATATAGTTTTCATACACCAATGAGCATACAATAGCATAACATTAAGATCATCTCAATGTATATACATTCTTTATCCATTTTATCAGCTGCACTTACCACATAGGTGCACCTTGTAGTTTTACAATTACAGACAGTTTCTCTGAATACTTTGTTATTCCCAAATCTTCTTTTTTTCGCTGGTCAGGTGTAGGTGGTGGATCATTCTCAGCAGACACAGCAGTGCAGCTGCTTCAAACATCTTATTAGGGTAAACTTTTTAAAGTTTTTTAGGAAACCAAAAGGTCTCTATTATACGGTAGCGACAACCAAACCCGGTCCTAGAGATCTACTGTCCTACTGAATCTAGATCCAACTTCAGTCTGCTCTTAGAAGTCATTGACTGACTTAATCAAATGCATTGGTATAAAGGAAAACAGAATGTTAGATTAAGGTTGAAAACCTCCAGGAAATGGAAGGCCAGTGAACACGGAGGGCTGGTGATCACTGGCATCACTCTAAATAATCCTTTTAAGATATATATCTCATAATAAATAGTGAAAAAAAGAACCAAGCAGGATTCTCAGAAGCAAAGCGAATGACAAGCCAGTTCTGGATCAACCTCAAAGCCATGGTTCTTTAATGAACAGAATTTATAAATTAAATGTAAGAGTGTGAAGAGCCTTTTTAAAGTTTCATTCATCCACTTAAAGTTTAATTAACCACTGCATAATGTAAACACTCTAAACCCATTAATGTTATCCTATAACTACATCTCCAAGCCAAGAAACATTAGAGTGGATTTAAGAGTGTATAGTGCACTCAAATCGTAATTAAGTCACTTACTGAGTAAAACACTACATCAAGCAGGCACTAAGTGCTGTTATTTGTTCGTGTGAGAAGGCGAAACAATATGAGGAACAGCTTTGTGTGCGAGTCAGAAAGGATGCATGAATAAATGCGTGATCGCAGCGGGTCAAGGGCCACCAAAACAAGATGTGAATGGGATACCAGATTGGCAAATCCTGTGCTATTACTTTTCGCTCTCTCATCTTCATCTGCTTTGAAACTCGTCTTTTAAGGCAATCGCTCCCAGATGGAGAATCTTTGATATAATCGCTTCCACTGAAGGCGCTCTCTACATCTGTGTGTGTGTGAGTTGCTGTGCCATCTTCACCCCAGAACAAAAACAGACCAATTTTACTGCCATCAGTCGGACAGGAATGTTGGACAGTTGTGAAAGGCAATTCTGTACCATAAATGAAGATGTTGAATCAGACTGCATAGGCGTCTTCTTGTACTATACTGCTTGGTGTGTAGGCCATTAGTTGGTAGTAGCTGGACAGGAGGTGAATGGTGATGCATACTGATGTACTGTAGGCTAAGGCTGATATTACAAAAGGCATATATGATTTACATTTAAGTATCCACTTTCTACAGGGAAGGGTCAAAAATTAGGTTTCCAAAACTGGAGTTGAAATAAGCAAATATTCACTGAACAAACAACCAGTGTTGTTTAAAACTGACTTTTATACAGCACCCTATATTTAAATATATATATATCATATGCTCTTACCCAGAGTGACATATAACCGTGTTTAGTGTTCAGTTACAGAATGTTTCCTAGCTAGTACAAGAAGGTTAGAGTCTAAAACTCGCCCTGAGCTCAGATGCTGCCTAAACAAGGGCCAGTGCTAAGACCCAGAAAGAAGAATAGAAAGTTATATACAAAGCATAAAAGCACTAGCTAGCAATCCCACCACAGCACCCTACCTGAGAGAAGAAAGGTTATGCTCAGTATAAGTGCTAAAACAAAGCAGTCTAATATATACATCTGGAAATCAGTTTTATACATTAATATCAAAACCTTTTCCCCCAAAATAAGTACATCAATAATAATACCTTAAAATCATAATGAAATATTATTTATTTAGTTAGTTAAGGGTTTATTCTTGTTACCATATGTGTATGTGTATGTGTATGATTTTTTTATTGTATTATTTAGATGGAAAACCTGATCTTCATACCAAAGCTCTTCTAGACCAAAAACGAATAAAGAAAGAAATTAAATGAGTGATTTTGTTTAAGGATGTTGTTAGGCATGACACAAGTCAAAGGTGGGAACCACAGTCTGATAAAATACACCACTGTTGAATAAATAAGTTATAGAAATATTGATCGCTGTAGTCTGTTTGTGATGTTATTGCCATACAGCACACTAGTCAAACTGTAATGGAAGTGGCCATTCCAGACCCCTCTGAAATGAACATCAAGTATATTATTTGATATATTTATCTAAGTAAATCCACAATTTTCACAATAACTCAGATTAACACTATGATACTGCTGCCTGTACATAGTTAGTCCATGCTCTAAAATTTATTTCTGACCTCTCCAACATGGTCATGTAGCTTTCTTCATATCCAGTAACTTTGTACACTGTCACATTAAAAAACACATTTTAAAATGATAAAAATGGAAAATGTTGACTTGCTTGTTTTACCATGAGGAAAACTTGTTAATCCTAAATATTTCCCCCACATTCTATTAACATTATTAAAGGACAAAAGGCATAGTTCATCTGATGGACTTCTACCAAAACAGGATGATTTTGCCTCTTATGGCTACTGTGAAATGAACATCATAAATATACAGATGATATGTGCATGTATATTGAGTAATGGCTTTGAACATGTTTTAACCAGTCATATTTCAGAAGGATGCATGGGATTTCCTTCAGGTGCCCCAGTTTCCCCCAGTGTGTGTGTGTGTGTGTGTGTGTGTGTGTGTGTGTGTGTGTGTGTGTGTGTGTGTGTTGGGATGGACTGGCAGACCTAGTCAGGGTGTTTCCTGCCTTCCACCCTATGAGTACTGGGATAGGCTTCAGCACCCACAGTGACTCATTAGGATAAGCAACTTACATAGATGAATAAATAATAGTTAATAACTGAATTAAAACAGTAAAAATCCTATAATATACATGTATCAGCAAAGGACAATATATTTCCCCCTCTTTCGTCACACCAGTAAATGAGCAACCCAAACTTATCTCACAGACTAAGGCAAGGTTTTGTATGTGCAACTTGACTGAATGTGAATTGACTGGGTTCCCATGTTACGCTTCAGTTTAATGGCTAGTAAAGCTTCACCACTTTCCAAATCCATCATTACAATCGGGGTCATCCAGTTGTCTCTGCAGGCCTAGCTGAGGTTGTGGTAATAATGTGCCATTGGATCTGCGACTATCACGGAAGTGTCGTTTTGTGATCTTTATCACCAGACACTGGACAGCATGACTGATCCTGAAGCAGCTTTCGGGGTCAGGAGGATTCCTCCGACAGAAAAAGAGGGTGCGTGTCTCTCAGAGGGTTTAACCCCTCTCACCCTCCGCCTTCTCTGCTCCTTTATTCAGCACGCTGATTTATGGCCATTCACAGGGGAGGAAAAACAACCGTGTCACTGCCGGCCCTTTGATGAACGACTCGAACCAGCAGTGTCTCACATTCGCCTCGCCTTGTCCAGCCAGAAAGAACTTGAGTTTGTGGGTTTTCAACCTCACTTTTGAGTCCATTTGCACTGATTATTAAATAAAGAAGAAGAGATGCAACAGGTGTAAGGAATAATTCAGCATTTTGGTACATTTCTATACAGTCCTATAGTGGGACTTCTTTTGAGAATGGAAGTTATATGATACAGATCAGCCCACCTCACACGTTATCTTTTTCCCCCTGCTAGACAAATGCTCAGCACTGCCTTTGTGCAAATTAACTTTTACTGAAATCTGTTCAGTTTTGCAGTTTTTGCCTCTGCTGTTCATCTTCTCATGGTTTATGAAAATTGCTATATTTGTGATGCAAAAAGGTTTTACAGGGCTGTGTTGCATTTTAAGGAAGCAATCCATAATAACCTATTGACACAAGCATCTCCAGCAGTGGTAATGAACACCAGTGTTAACCTGTTTATCTTATATTTATTTCCTTTATGTTGTTTGCTTCTGAACATTTAGTTTATTATAGTTTATTATTATACTTAGTTTCTTGCTGATAATAAGGGGCGGTGGGCCCTTAAAAACTTCAACCATCATTACATTTGCTCCTCCTTTCATTGAATACCTGTCCTTAAATGATCTAACCTTTAATATTATTGACCAAAAGTTAAAATACTCCAATATTTCAGTTCCAGTATTTTAACAGGTGTTCTGGGACAGATTCCAGATGAATAGAACCTAAAAGTGTCTTACAGGAAGCTAGGGGTCTGTAATGGTAAGCATTGAGCCGATACTCAATGGAAGACAAAATGATTAAGATTTAATCCTAATGATTCTAACAGTCTTTTTTCAGCAGCCCAAAATCCCTTGATTAAGCACTGGCTTTTACACAGTTATCCCCGAACCTCAAACGTGGTTTACTGGGGAGTATTTTGACGTCTGAAATATTCTTTTTTAGTTTTAAATCTAGAGCGGTGAGGCTAATGTAGCTAACACATATACCCTAAAACCCAAAACTTGAAATGTCTCAAACAAAACCCTTCAGACGAGCTTTAGCTTTAGCTTATTTTAGAGTTTAGCCATTCAGAATTAAACCTGTTTTGCAGGAAATGTTTAGTGTTAAGACAGTCGGTCTTCAGATTGAATAAGCAGAATGCATTTGAAGCTTACCCTACAGATGAGCTAATGCTAAGGCTAACGCTGGGGCTAGTCAGAACAACATAACCTTAAACATACCTTAAAGTCAGTACAAATCTCCCTGGTAATAGTTTTGCTGTTGCAGAATAAGCAAATATGTTTGCATTAGGACAAACTGCTGTTAATCTAGATGTCTGTATTTGACATCACTCATTTTAGTATGTTGTCTATTGTGAATAAGAACGAAAAACTGAAAGACTGGAGGTCGGAGATCACGGACCTAAGTATCTATGATTGACTCAAAATTATTGTTAGGGCTACTAATTTAGATTTCTTCACTGCATCATAATTTACATGAATACCAATCAGAAACTTCAACTTTATATCTTTGTTGCCCTTAGTGCCATGTTGCCTGTGGCTAAGTATACAAATCATCTACTTCCACAGTAAATGACTGGCCACCTATTGCACTGTTAGCCTTTGAACACAGGGTTAATTAAGGTAGGTGGAACTGATTGGTCAGCTGGTACCTGTAAGCTCTCAGGACTTGTTAGTAACATTACATTTGCAGCTTGCTCTAGTTCAAAACTATTAAAACAAACTTCAGATACCAAACATGTCTTGACTCATTGACTGTGTTTTAGGGAAGGAAGAAATTAAGTAAGTCTGATGTTTTGCCAAACTGTTCCTTTTACATTTTATAAGCAACATGTCGAAACATAGTCGGGATTTTATTGTCAACGTCATCACAGAAAGGTAAAAAAGTGAGATCAAAACACGTATGAACACAATTGCGGCCAAAACCAAAAATGTGGTCCTGAAATAATAGAAGCCTCTCTTGTCTGTCTGCTCCAAGCTTTCTCCCTGGTGTTGTTGCCCCACCCCTGGTTCTACCCATAACCCGGGGCAAGCCTCTTCTCTCCTCTCCACGAACGAACATTCTTTGGAAAGTCATTTTATATCACTCTTTGAACGTGCACTGAACTGTAAAACCACCCCATTGGAAACAAAATAAAGGGATTGTGGAGGAGAGGGGAGGAGAGCAATGGGGGTTGTGTGTGTGAGTGTGTGTTGTTAGGCGAGGGGGGGCTAAAGGAGGAGATTTATAATTCTTTGCGGGCCTTCGGTATTAACCCAAACACCATCGCTGTCAGCGGCTCGGCGAGGGAGGTGCGAGGGGCAAACATTCAGTGTTAATTGGCACTTTGTAAGCACTGAGCCTTCTTTTTGTGAGAGGTGGAGGGGAGGAGAGACACAGAGTGAAAACGTGTGTGTGTGTGTGAGTAAGAGAGAGAGATAGAAAGAAAGAAAGAAAGAGAGAGAGAGAGAGAATGAGAAAGAGAGCTCTTGTTCTTGTTGGGCCTTGTTGAGGGTATTTACGGTTCACTTCTTATCCTTTGTTAATTGGTCTTTCACTCTTCTATGGAGAAGAGAGAGAGAGAAAAAAGAGAGAAAGAAGAATTCATCCAACCCCCACCCTGCCACCCATGCTCTCTGATCCTGAAAGACAGAGAGAAAGGGGTGCACCATAGATTCTTAAAAATAAAGATGCCATTGGAGCGATGCCATACAAGAACCACTTTCGGTTTTCCTAAGAAACCTTGTAACTGAGTGATTTCTAAAGAAACAGCTTGGTTCTTCTATGACCTCGCGCCAAATAATCTAATAATATCTTCAATATAATAACATACAAACAAACACAGAGACACAAAACAGGTGTGTCTTCCTGATGATATTGTTTGGGTGACTATAAAGATATTACACTGACTGTGTTCGTTAATTAAATCAGCTGTATTGTATTAACACACTTTGTCTCATCAATTTTTATAACTTTTCTAAGTTTTCTTTAATAAGATTTCTTTAATATTATTGTATTCTTATTTTTCTATCCAGTGATTGTAGCCTGCTAGCTTAATGGCTAGCTAGGTAATGATGGCCGCATAAAAAACAATATAAACCAGCTTAGACCAGCATGGAGTGCCTGGTGGTATTAGGTGGCTCATTTCAGTCTATTCTGCTCTGGTGCTGGTTTAGCTGGTCACATAGCATGGTCATGGTGGTTCCAGTATCTAGAACACAACATATGCTGGTTTTGCTGGTTATCGATCAGCATAAGAGCTATCCAAGCTTTTTACCAGCATCCAAAACACAACACTGGGTTTGATAGCTTTGCAGTTTAAGCAGCTTTGGCTAATTAACTATTGCTTCTACTATGCTATGAGGAAATTCGTTAAAGTTAGCATTTAGCGGCATGTGTTTAACTAGCTAATTTTACTTGTCACAGAGAAGACAAGACTCTGTTGTAAATTTTGGTGGATTTTTGTCAGTTAGCCATTGTGCTAGATGCCCACCAACACTTGCTAGCCTAGCTAATGGTATGTTTCTTTGGACAATTTCTTTCCATGGTCGGCTCACCAGTTACTTTGCTGCTAAGGTGTGTTGATGCAGTACATTTTACTCATGTGGAAATCAAGTGTGAATGAAAGAAACTCAGAGTATTTACATTTTCAGAGTAGACATTTCAGAAAAAAGCCTGAACTGAACCCAACAGACATTCTCATTAACAGGGAACCAGAGAGACAGCATCACACACACCCTTCGTATGAGTTTGGACACAGGCGAGGAGACTTAATTAGAGAGGGAGAGAAAAAGAAAAAAGAGGAAGAGAGAGAGAGACAGAGAGAGAGAGAGAGAGAGAGAGAGAGAGAGAGAGAGAGAGAGAAGGGGGCACGGCTTTGGCCCACTTCACAGCACCTCTGGCCTCTTCCTCCCCTGCACCGAGTGCATAAACAATAACAGTGGCTGCTCTGAAAGGACACAGGTGTCAACCATTGTGCACTGTTGAATAGCGTTGAGGGGGGAGAAAGAGAAAGAGAGAGAAGGGGCGGGCGAGGCCACAGGCCCCCTACCACACATCACCTCTATCTCATCACCCTTTCTGTCAGTGCTGATGCTGGCATTCTGTGAATGGTGTCACCGCTGTCCTAAATACAAGATTCAGGGGAGTGGTAGGACTAAATGCGGGTCGTTGTAAAAGAGCCATTATAAAAATATTAACTTTAGGCATATCTCCTTTTTCTTTTCTTCACAGTTCTATGTCCATGACTGCTGGTCATTATGATGCAGTTATACACGGGTCAACCAATTCTCTAAATAAGCATCACTTTTGCCAGACTAGCCAGTGTTGCTTGGGAAAGCTACTGCAATGCTGCAACCAGGATTGACCTGTTCACACATCAGTGACAAATACCCAGTCATTAAATATTCCCTAGTTCCCTACAAAGCAGACTTTCCTTGATATTCAGACATTTTAGCGGTTATTTCAAACCATGTGGATTGACAACATTCTAGTTCTAGGTCTAAAGTAGAGAGCAAAAGTTCATTCACACAAAACAAAAAAAATGGACCCATCAGTCATCGCATGTCCTGGGAAGACGTGTGTTGCTTCATGTCTGACTGTGGTGTTGTAGGACATTCCTAATGATAACACAAGCTCAAGTGTGAAGAATATAATGGGACTGGACCCTGTGGAACAGAAGGCAGCTACTGTGTTTGCTAAGTTACCAGCGTTTTCCACTGGGATGTGTGGGTGGTACTCATTGGGAATTTCCACATTTTCCCAAAAATGATTCCAGAAAATGAGAAAAAAAATCAAGTAATAATAAAAAAATAAATATATTCCAGAAAGGTGTATTATATATTATATATGTTGATGTCACTGGTTTAAAGGTCTTTTTAAGACACACTGGTAAAAAGATATTATTGTCTACACTTATAAACATTTAAAAGAACCAGAGATGAAATTCCAGAATGTACTTTTGTCATATGTTTATGTAATTTCAGTGATGTTGCTCCTTTAAAAGATGGTGGAGCCAGGATGACTGATTGAAAGAATCAGATTTGTCTAGATGTTGAAGTTCAGGCCAATCGTTTAGAGTTCTTCCAGACAGACAGTCCCAGAATCGTGCACTTACGTCTATGCATATAAATCAAAATCCTCTGAAGCTGAATCTCACGGCTCAAAAAGCTGGCTGATGGCTTTGCCGCTGTCAGATTACAGTCTGCTCTGTCACATGGGAAAGAGCGCTACAGCAGACCTCATGGTGACGGCCGTTTACAGCACAGACAGTGATGTATGAGCCATAGCATTGCCCTGCCAGCAGCTCCTGTCTTCTTCCCTCTCACACAGGAGATTCATGGTGTTCAAGTCCACAAGTGTTTTACCAGCTTTTCCTTTAGAGTGAGGAAGCCTGAGCAGGCTGATCTGAGAAGCAGTGATAGAACAACTTCAGATGAAAAGAGCTAAATGGAGATAATCATAGTTAGGAAGGAGGAAGGATAGTTTCTGAGTTTTGCCCATAGATAGATGGATGGATGGAAGGATGTATAGATTATCAAATGTATTTAGTACGGTATCATACTGTGTGTGCGTGTCTGTGTGTTTGTGCATGTGTGTGTGAGTGTGTGTTGGATTGCCATACTCGTATTGATGCTGTTTGAGGGGGAGGGGATTTATTGCCCAGCATTAGAAGCACTAATCTGTTGCAGGTGTTATTGACTGCTACCCGACGCAGTCAAGCCTGTTCCTTTACCCCACGAGGCCCCATTCTTTGTAAGTGTGTGTCTGAGAGAGCAAACGAAAGTGTGTGAAAGAAAGTGAGCTGAAGGGAAAGAATAGCGTGCATATGTGTCCATGAGTTTTTGTGTGGATCAGTTTTACCTTTTTTGGCAACATTGTTGCCTCCTTACTTTCCCTTCTCAGCTTGCATCATGTCCAAATCACGCCCATTATCCCGCATTCAAACCCTTCTTAGGTCTTACCATAAGTGTTATCTATCAAAAACTAAAGTAAGCTGTAGCATAGTAAAATGCTAAGGCTGATAATGGAAGGTGAAAGGACAGTTTTCCCCTGCTATTCCCTGCTATTGCTAACTTACCTAATCTTAGTTGATGGTCCTGCTAAAAAAAAAAACAGGCCAGAAGAGCATGAATTCTATGCTAGTTTAATATAGCGTTGGTCTGGTGATGATTTAGCGGGTTACCCAGCTTGTCCATGCCGGTGAACCAGCATACCAGCATTAAGACTCTGTTCACCTAAAGTTAGAATTAGCATAGTAAAAATGGCTAACACCGTTTCACTAATGTGGAAAGCTGATGTAGGATGCTGTTATGTGCATATCCACTATTGTGCATATGTACACTATTTGTTAACACTCTTAACAGTCATATCCAAGACAACAGTATTTCCAAGACAACTTAACCTGTCCACAGAATTAAGCTTTAGACTTTCAGAGTCAGAAATGACACTTTTTGTATAACTTGACTGTCACTGGACATTCAAAATGTGGCATACTGTTAGTAACATCATTGTAAGCTTGTAACCCTAATTTTAGTGACGTTTTTCAAAGTCATAGAAACTATCTTTATTAAACATCGTTTCATGTTTAAAAACCCTCCAACTCTGCTGTTACTGTTGATTACAGTAGTACGATGACAAACCACCAAAGTAAACCACTTTCAATGTTTTGGTTTAAATGTGGGCAGACATTTGTGACCAGTGCTTAGTGTCTGTACATGTGTAGAGCGAATTATATTAAATAAACTGCTGTCCCCTAGTGGATAGGTTGCGGTATTACAATCAAACAAAGCCAATGGACTTTGACCTAAATACACATTTAACTCACTCTGCTTTAGAAATTACACGCAGGATTGCGAGAACACCACTTTTTCAGTACACCCCCCTCTCAGTGACAGCCCACTTTCCAACTAAATTAACTAACATCTAACTTAGAACATCTAAAATTCTAGTTTAATCACCAAATTGAACTTCTAGTTATGTTTGTGTTTTGGAACATCAGATTTTCAGTCAGTATAATGTAGGGCAGGAACTAAAACATTTACTCCCGTCACACCACAACACTAGCCTTAGGAAAGGTTTTACACTACATGTAGGAACAATGGCATTCAATTCAGGTGGGATAATTATTTCTGCACTTACATCACAAACACAGGCCTGTGCAATGACATGACTGGACCCCCCTAAAGGAATATTGAGCCTCTGCTGACACTGAATTGGTTGAGCATACTACAGTTAGATCTAACATAGATGAATATTTGCATAAAAGCTTTTCAAAGCCAAAAAATTAATTCCAAGGAATTACGATGATGACCATATAACATCAAGAAATGTTTTCCTTCTTCAAAGTCTGTTGGGAGCAGCTGCCCTCAGTGCTCCTCTGCTGTTAGGAGACAGCTAATGGAGACAATACAGTTTATAAAGAAAACTTGTAAAATGATTCACTTCTTTATATCTACACACCATCCAGTCAGATTAGGAAACCTGCTTCAGAAACCTTCCTACCTAACATCACTAACCAGTATAACCGGTTTAACTGATGGAGCAGATTAGAGATACTAATCTACTTACATGATAATCTAACTAGCTACAGTGTGTGCCTCACTAAAGCAGGCTGCATAGGATACTGTTCAGTTTAGTAGAACTCTCAGTCGTGAATTGTATCTGGTTTCATAAACTGATTAAACAGGATAAATAAAGGCTACTTACATTCCATAATACTCAGAATTTAATCGCATAATAAGTAAATAACTTAAAAAGATATTAGCTGTATTAACTCTATTAAGCTAAATATAAACAAAATCAAAAGACTGCAAGATTCTATGTGATTCGCCAGGAGTTATTTATTTATTTATTGTTAAATAAATGATGGTCTACATTTTCAAGTCACAATGAAACACTAGTGCAGTGTAAAGAATGTGCCTTAAGCACTATAGCCTACTTCTGAAAACTGGGGCCACTATTTAGAAAACTACTATATAAAACAGAATTTGTGACAGTAATAAACGGTTTCGCATACAAACATTACACTGGCTGGCTTATTATTTACAAACAATGCATGGCATTATGAAAATCTGCTGTCCTTTAGGGCAGAGGTGGGAGCAAGTCCCTCATGTGCAAGTCACAAGTAAGTCTTTAGTCTTAACCTTAAAGTCTCAAACAAGTCCCAATAATGTGGGAAAAATCAAGCAAGTCCTGCTAGAAGTCAAGCAAGTCTCAAGTCAATTCGTATGGAGTTATGATGCTGTAACTGTTACTTGTATAATGAACTTGATACATGACACTTGTTAATCTCTGCAGGTCTCCCGCAGTCTGATAGGTTGCCAGGGTTGCAAGCATTGCAACAGAAATCACCCCATCACATTTCAACTCCCTGAACAATCCCTAATTTCTTAAACGTAATGTAAATATTTAATAAAAAACAAGTCATTTCGAGTTATCTGCCTCAAGTCTAAGTCATGAATACCAAGACAAAGTCAAGTCAGGTCTTTTAGCAGTATCAGTCAAGCAAGTCTCAAGTCACATGACTTGACCACAACCTGCTTCAGTTTACTACTACTTTTTGCATTGTGAAGTTGATATAGTGCACCACTACAACATCTGAGAACCGTGCACGGTAGTGTGCTGAATAGGACGTGTTTCTGACACAGCTAAAATAGTTTCAGTTCACAAGCGAAACTTATTTTAGCTGCATCCCTGAATTTTAGGACAGGAAGTGAAACTGCTTCACTGTCCTTAATAGACACGTGGTAAACAATAAGATCTCATTGTTTTGAAGTAAGTAAGTCAACATTTATGCAAAAGTGCTACAAAAAAACTATTTAGTGTTTTCAACAAAATAATGCTTTTCTATGTAATTTTTTTTTTTGCAAATATTTTAAACAACATGTAATGAAACAAAAGACATATAGATGTCACAATTTATTTTTGCAAGGGGTTTACAAAGTTTACAACAAATCTTGTCAAATCTGGAAAACAGTGAAATCGGGTTCAGTGATAACAGACCCAGGCACATAACTTATTAACCAGTTTATGATTGATACCCTCTTGTGTGCAAAAAGCGTAATTTTCAGCCTGTGCACTGGTGAAAGGACTTTCAGCGCATTTCAGTGTAAATGTACCACTCAGTTCATCAGTGCATAAACATTTCAAACCAATACAGTTATACTCACATTCACTGGCATACCCAAAGTCATGGGATAGCAGTATGTAAATTGTTTAGAAAGTAGGTGTTACCTCAGCGGATGGCATAAGAATGAGAAAGCTGTTAGGTGTTATCTTGTTAGTGAAGTTGGCCAGTGTGCTCATAGCAAGGCGTTATCAAATGGGGCATGATAGTGGAATGCCTCGATTAGACACATGTTGTGCAAACATGCAGGTCACACCATTCGCTGAAGCTCTCCAGAATGCTATTTGAAGCAGTTCCAGACAACTTGGGCCTGATGGGATCTTTCTGAAATATCCCATCGTTGTCGGAGTACATGAAGTCCATGAAGGGCTGCAAATGGTCGAAATGTAGCTGGAACCGATCAATCACTCACTTTAGGCAGACCACTGGATCCAACCCATGCCATGAGAACACACCCCACACCAGTATTGAACCAGCCTGCTCAGAAACTTGTTGACAACTGGGGTCCACGACTTTAGGGCATCTGTGCCACATTCAAACCCTACCATTAGCCTGAAACATTTGGTATCATGACTCACTGGTCCATACCACATATGGCCAATACTTGGGCTCATTTAGCAACCTGTCCAGGGTCATGTTGTTAACAAAGGCAATCTGATGGGTCTTCTGCTCCCATAGCCCATAGAAGCAAAGAACACTGCACTGGCCTGCAGGATATGCATGTGGGGTCTTCTGCTTTGAATGTGGATGTGATTTCTGCCAAAGTTGCTTGTTGATGATGCTGCCGGTCCAAATTTTTAGGCACCCGAGGCCAGTCAGTGCACTGGCCACTGTGGATGGCAATGCTTTCTATGACATATTCGCGTACACATGACACTGTGGACCCAGGAACGTTAAATGCCCGCACAACTTTGGAAATGAAAATGTCCCAGCCATCTGGAACCCACAATCATGCCTTGTTCTAACACCAAATATTCATGCTGGCTTGCTATGAACACACTGACCAGTGTTCAGCCTCACTTATAAGATAACACCTCACAACTTATACAGGTATGGGTGTTCCCAAGTCCTTCTTAGAGGTTACACCACTTCATAATCAATTTACATACTGCTATCCCTTGACTTTTGCTATATCAGTGTAATTAATCTAAGACCATTTCATATATTTTAAAATAATCAATCCTTTAAATATTCTGGATTAATTTAAGGCCGTAATCCTAACATACCCAGCTGTTATTTAAATTGCTATATAGTGCAGAGCACCAAAATCAAAACTAAACCCTCCACATGTAATTAAATGTGATAAAAGAGCTCTTTAAGTGCAAAGAAAATATGACATTTATCTTGAAGTCCCCGCAGTCCATTTATGCAAACTAAGATATACAATATCATGTTTAGAAAAACATCAATCTAAATGGTACTTCACACCATACAAATGTATAGCAAAACAAGAAAACAATTAAATATAGACTCTTCAAGGTTATCATTATGTGCTCTGACTATGCATACCCTAGCTTTAGTTTAAGTAAATGTGCCCACATTATTCATTCTAAACAGTCCTACTGTATACACCTTAATTCTAAAACCCCACTGGGACAGTATAGGAAACATTAAAACACAGAAAGCAGTGATTAGTAAATTTTGTTAAACCTGCATTAAACTGAAAACAGAACAAAAACGCAACAGCAGTGTGTAACCTCTAGTGTAAGGATTTCATTTTGCTTCTTTGACAGTGAAGATTAAGACTCCCTCGCTTTGTCTTGTGCTTTCAGAGCTAAATAGTACGTATGATTCTTTATTTGTCAAAATTTGTGTTCTTAAACTACTAACAACACAAAATATTTAGCATAAAAAATCTATTGTATTTTTAATGACTTATAACGAACTTGATATTTGTTAATCTCTGCAGTTCTCCCGCAGTATGCTAGGTTGCCACCTTACATGTTGCAACAACTATTGTGATGCCTCAGGCACCAGAAAGTAACTGCAGCCTAATTTATGATGGAATGGGAAAATCTAAACAAGAAGCTCAACATCACTGCCAGAATGAGGCTGCCGCATCAATAAGGACATCAATTTGTCCAGTTTTGAAAGCGTATTTTTTTGCCATTCTTTCATCATGCATCTTCCCTGTATAAGCTTTCAAAACCACACAAGCCTTCATTGATGTATGCTGCACATTATCAGACAATTTGAATGGGAAACACGTCTGGATTGCAGGCGGGCCCTGCATATCAACCCTGAGTTGCAGTCAGTATGGCCCATTGCGGGTTAGATTAGACAACCGTGCCTTGTGGAAATATCCATCATAAAAGCATGCAGTGCTTCTTCTTAAATGTTTTGATTATTCGCTTACTCTTGTTTGTTTTGGTGAGTGGTAAGACCTGACCCATCCTACCTCATAAAGGACAAGGCCTTTCCAAGCCGTTTTTAACATTTCTCTGTGTTCTCAGTCTTAAATTGCCCCTATTCTAACCTTTTTGGAAAGTGATGGTTTTTATTTGTTTAAATACAGGTCAAGAAGGATCACTGCTTTCTGATTAGGTACGTATTTACTACCATAACATTTCTGTATTATAGTTCTGTAGTATAGTTCTGCAGTATAGTTCTGCAGTATAGTTTTGTAGTATAGCCATATTACTCATACTCATTCCTGTTATACGGTGTAAAGTTTTTCCTGAGCTCCTACTGAATCTCACTCTGAAAGTAAAGGTTCTTAAATGGTTCTTCATAGACATATGGTTCGAGGAAAGAAAAATACCTATACATTATTTGGAGCCATACACAACCAACACTAGTCTTCTATGATAACACTCCAAAGAACCTTTTTGGTACCTTTACTTTTGAGCGTTCTTCAGTGTTCATAAGAGAATATCAGTATATAGCTTATGGCTGGTAGTTGTAACTGCTTCGAATTGCCATGTCTCTGAGATCAGGGAACCAGTCTCTGGTGAGAACTCCATAGTAGACGTACCAGGGGTAGAAGATTTCATTCTGGCGCAGTGCTCCAGCCTTGATGATTTCCCATGCAGCCTCATGCGCAGGATAAGGGGGTATATCTATGTAGCCTCTGTGTTCACAAGCACAGAACACAACCATTTATCACCAACCATAAGCCTCTATGTAGAAACCACAAGGATATTATTTCTTAGGTTGGGTAACTTTGCAGAGGTTCTGAGAGATAATCAGTTTGATAGGGAACAGCATTAGACTTTGCCCCATTACTTTTGAAATGACGTAATTTACAGTACACAGTGCTGCAAGTGAATCAGTTTGTGATTTTTCACAAACTGCCTTGCACAGTAGGCCTCTCCACACACTGCGAAATGTCTCTGTCTATCAACATTCTTTACAGGCTTGCAGTATGTATGTATGTAAAACTAGGAAATTTTGTTGATTTTTTAAAATTAGATCCCAGCAACACATTTCAAACAGGTTGGGGTACTGACATGTTTGGGAGCTAAGAAGACCAGCTGTTGACTCTTTTACTACAGAGCCATTCTGTTGTTCTGCATTGCCTTGCTGTAGTAAACAAGGTCTTCACTGCATCGAAATCAAAATTCATGGCCCGAAACTGAAACACTCAGCTAAAAATCTAAACTAGAAAAGGTGACAATAAATATGAATATAAACACAACCCCGCTGCTGATTATTAGCGTAATGTTGTCCCAGTTTAGTTGTAGTCTATTTTAAACACAGTCTCTCTTTTCTCTCTCTCTATATACATATATTTGAAATGGATGAGCCATAGGTATTTCTAAATAAGCCCTCTATATTTGATTGTGTATATAAAATGCATTGTAGCATTTTGAACAGTTATTGAACAAAACATCTAGAGGCTAACATGGCTTACTTGATTTTTTCCATAGCAGATTCTGTGTCGATGAGGCCCAGGATGCAGATACTGATGGACACGTTACTCTGCTTCATCGCCAGCTCATGCTGTAGACTCCCAAAGAAGCCATTCAGGGCAAACTTAGTAGCAATGTATGGTAGAGCAAAGGGTGAACACACTTTCCCTGTGGAGCACATTTGACCAACATTCACATAACGTGCACATGATGACTGCATCACTGTCCCACATCTGATAAGGACTGGGCCCGATATGGTTTAGCACTATGAAGTCAAGTCCTTCAAGCTGCTGTTCTGCAAACTCCACCACCCGGTCAGCATCGGCAGGAATGGCCATATCTGCTGGGATATAGAGGGCTTTCTGAGCCCCCAGATCCTCACACTTCTTCTCAATATCTTCAACCACCGCACACCATGAACAGTTTCTTCCCACCCCCTGCAATCAACCCACAATACAATCTAAAACACTTACAATATAGAGTACGGTTTCACAATAAAGTCCACCCAAATCAAGGTAACAGTAAATATTGTAATTATTAAGTTCTTGAATTACATTAACATTATCAGGCTCTTTTTCAACCATCAGACACCACTGCCATTCATTTGATTCTGTAACTATGCATTTAAGTATGTAATTACATAATTACCATCAAATGTTACACCATTAGTGGATGTGTTGTTACTCCCTTAGTAGACATGCCATTACAATGATTAAAAGGTCAGTTCACTAACCTCTTTCAAGGCATTTTCTCTTCTTGCTGTGATGACGATTTGAGCACCCAAACGGGCATAATGGTATGCAATCTGCTCCCCGATACCTGTGCTAGCACCAGTCACCAACACCTTCGCTCCCTTTAGAGACTCTGGATAAAACAGACATTAGACAGTATCACATTAAACTGTATCACTAACACTCATAGCAGTGTCTTTCACGGCCTGTCCCATGTCTGAAAACTGACAAGGCATCATCACAAGGAGAGTTAGATGAATTAGTGGACGTGTCACATCACTGGCATTTGCCTGAACATTTTGGTGGCAGATACAGCAAGAACTGGAGCCAAATGGATGATATCCACAGAATAATAATAAGAGAAATAATGCCGGTACAGGAATAGATGGTCATATGAATGTAAATGCTGTCAGTACGTACTTGTTAGAATTCACTATAACAGCCCATGTCTTATATAGTTGCATTTGATGTCCTTCTTGTTGTTGCTGGCTGGGCAGGACTCTTTACTTAATACACAAAGACCAACAGACAAATCTCAGCATTCAAGGTCATGGACATGACCAGAAAGTATAAAACTCTGTCAGATCAAGAGATTTGTATGTTTTTCTACTGTGTACAAAGATGCCTGGGCCACCGTAAAGTAGGTCATTTTGTTTGATCTCTTAATCCCGCCCTATTGCTAAGTGGTAGCTTATTATTAGTGTACAACAACCTGTCATCTGTTGGCAAAGAATTGAACTAACTGGAGATGCAGCCGGATGATACATATTCTTATATTCCCACACCTGACACTGCTATGCTACCTGTCACTTTCTCCCACCAGTGTAGCTCCTCCCACAAACACATCACCTCTATTTACATATACAGAAACGGTCTTTTAGAGCTATACCTTCAGGCCGGGCATGAATTTCAAAAAGGATTGTGTGCACTTCTCAAATTATTAAATTAATATATTCTAATTAATGGACAAGCCTTTCAGTTCAACTCCTGAAGCCCTGGGAACGCTTGCTTGGAAAAAAAAAACATTTCTAGGCCTTCCCCTTGATAGCTTGCATTAAAAAGGAGTAGCAACATGCACCAGCCACATTACCACTTAGACGCTTATGTAATAGTTATTTTAACGATGAAGTATTTGTGGGGAAAGTGGTACACTCCAGCTTCAAGGAGTTAAGCTGAGGTCTCTGAGGACAAAATTCCTTAGCTAATTGGGTGTGAGAGAGAAGAAAGCATAAAAACATGTGGGGGGCTACCAGGGTCTTCTAAATCTTCAACTGCAGCCATAAAGGGAAATTACATAGCCATAACCATAACACATTAATAACACATTACAGTGGTTAAGATACACAGAGCATCCTTTGGAGTGGTTTGGTGTGAAGAGGTTGATTGTGGAGAAACTCAGACTCACGTTTCTTTACAGTGGTGGTGAAAGGAACTAGGTCACAATGTCTACTACACCAATATAGCCATTTTATGTACTATCCAAACCCACCAGTGTAAACAGGGGCTTTCTTTGGGCACTATTTTGCCTTAGGACACCCTTTATGTATCCCTCCACCATAATCTAACAGAAATTAATGTATATTCTAACAGAAGTATAGTTTAGGTCAAAACCTGATGACCCCTACTATCATAAAAGAAATGTCTCATACATCAGGCAGTATATTCATAGCCATTTTATGTTGCAGCTTACTGAGAGCTTTTAGAGGTGAATGATTCTGACTTTCTCTAGAACTAAGCACTTTACGACAAACCACTATGATCAACTTTGTTGACATGTAAACTATTTAAACACCAGTGGAGTTCCCTTTAAGATTTAAGGCTTTCTAAATGAAAAGGCGTAACCACAAAGAAGGAAAACTGTCCCTGGCTTAATACACAATGTATAAAATATTTTAAAGGCTGACACGTGACAGTGCCAGGGGTGTGGTATTCGTTTCAGCCACAGCAGTCTGCATTTCAGTTTGATCGCTGTAATCCAAACCACTTTATTTTACACATTTAGTCACACCATCTGCTGTATTACACTGAACATCGCCAATAGCTCATAGTAGTAACCACACAAGACTAGGTGGATCTTAACAGCGATGGTGAATGTAGTCTGACTTTAAAAAAGAAATTAAGTAATACAAAAAAGTCTTTTTATAAGCTAAACGTCAATCGCAATGGTGCGTTCAATGCCTCAATCGATTCCAGTTTAGCATTAAGGTTGCAGAACCAGCCTCATAAACGTCTGAAAAACAACACCAAAAAATATACAGAATAACAGACCCTAAACTCACCTTCATTAAAAGTCGGGCCACTCCGTAGGTACGCTATTAAAGCGGCACTGAAGGCCCCAAACAGAAATATCTTAACGAGAAGCTTCATTGAGGATAGTGTAAAAGTTCTGCAGGAAGTGTTTCTGTTGAAGCTCTGACAAGCCGGCAGACTAATCTCAGATCAAGCGATCACTTTCACGGCTCTTATAAGCACGTACAAACTTACAGGTTCCACATTTGGCACAAAGTCCAGTCATGCATACGGTCTAAAGTCTAACAGACAAACTTTGCCTTTCTGAAACAGGCGGAGTCTCTTTATCTTAACCAACCGTACAGTGAAACATACAGTGCAGTCGAACGCGCCTGGTTCTACTTGGGTAACATACAGCAGTGCTGCGCGTTCACAAAATGTCTGCATGTAAGAGTTTGGTTATGTTTTCTATTGTTTTACAATATGTTCTTTTTGTTATGAGCTTTTATTATGAAAACCGGGCTGGCACTTTCATCACTTGCCTTCTTTGCTTTTTCTTAGGTTTTAAAAAATAAAAACAGACAAAAGATTGACCAGGTGACCAAAATAAGTATGAAATAAGTGAAAAGATGTAACCATATACATACATACATACATGCATACATACGTACATACATACATGCATACATACATACATACATGAACATACAACTACTTACATTTGGTAGTATGATGTTCAAGCAATTAGATTAAATGTAGTCTTTCAGTAAATTCTGATGTTTACTAAATATATATATATAAGTTTAGTTTTTAATTTTTAAATTTACATTTAAATTAGTCTAAAATTAGGTGCCAGTAAAGTTAACAGCCTTATTAAGTGTACTTGAGTCAGGTTGTCTTCATGTTGCACCTTGTTCCTGGAGTAACATAATTTCACTCCACTGTGTACTTGTACATGGATGGAATAACAATAAAAAACCTCCTGACTTGACTTGACTTGGAACTAGCACAGCTGTATGTTGTTGTGGCAAAGCTAGCAGAAAGAGCACTGACTGTGACTGCATTGTGGACTAGACAATAATATACTATATCATAATGATATTAAAGAAATATTATAGAAATATTATATTAATATGCTAGACTACACTTTATATACCATGCACTAGCCTGAATAGTATGAGTTTGACAGGCTAGCACAATTACAATTAAATATTCACACGCTACACTGTTTCTTAACAAAAAGCTAACAAATAAATAAATGTATGATAAAGTAGAATAGATTCATTTTCACAGGCTCATCCTTTCCATTTCCCAGATGTGAGAAGCTTCTCCCTTTACATTTGGGACTCTGGGACAGTGTACATCATTACCACACTCAGAAACCAACTGGTTGTGCATTGTGGATTTTTTAGTATACTCACCTCAAGTTTGCTCACATATAACTATACAGCATACTAGATACTACTAACTAGTACTAGTGTTAGTACTAAGAGCACAACAGGGACCCTGTTCTTTAATCCCACTCTGGCTAGAATTTATCCCAAACAATAAATACAGGGAGGGGACAGTGCAGATAGCCCACTGGTAGTGGGAGCAGTAAAGTGTGGTTGTGTCCATTTTTTAGAGGAACATTGTTTTTTTTAGCAGCAGTTATGTCCATATATTGATATAAATGTAAACGTTGTACTCTTTAAGTTTATGTGTAGACAGATTTAAAAGATGAGATTGTGTGTGTGTCTGTGTGTGTGTGTGTGTGTGTGTGTGTGTGTGTGTGTGTGTGTGTGTGTGTGTGTGTGTGCGTGTGTGTGTGTGTGTGTGTGTGTGTGTGCGTTCAGTCCAGTCACTGAATGTGTTCAGTTATTCAGACCAGACTCTGGTTGTTAAGGAGTCTGATGGCTTGGGGAAGAAGCTGTTACACAGTCTGGATGTGAGGGCCCGGATGCTTCTGTACCTTTTTCCAGACTGTAGGAGGGTGAAGAGTGTGTGTGTGAGGGGTGTGTGTGGTCACCCACAATGCTGTTTGCTTTGCAGATGCAGCTTGATTGTTTGTCCTATTTCAGGGCTTTTGACATATTGGACCATATAAAGGCTCTGCCACTTCTGTAGCACAGTAGTAAAGGTCATGTGTTGTTCACATGCTTTGCAACTATATAGATTATATACAACTATAACATTTATTATTTATTTTTGATTATTAAGCTAAGTATTAAGATAATTGTGCTTATAATTATTGTTTGATTCATTTTATTTTAGGTGAATTATTTATAATTTGCATGATTTTACTTCTTGCAAGTGTTGTCCTGCTCTCTCATGCACTGGATTGGTTAAACACCGCTCCTGCACATGAAATTTTAGATATTGTGGTGAAGTCACTTGGGATGGAGACCCCTACCATGAGCTAGCACAACACTGTGTATGCCCCCTATCTCTTATTTAGACTGTTCCTGAGTAATACTTAACACAAATTAGAACTTAACACAAATTAAATGAATCACAAATGTCAATAAATACTAAACTTTAATGGTTCATTTATTATTGATTTATTTCATTTCTTGTTACTTGTGAGCCAATTATTTTATTATATGTTCTATAATCCATTATGCTACCTACAGCTTTCCTACTATGTAATCATCTACAGTCACTATTTAAAATCAACTTCTAGCTAATTATTTCCAGATCCTGCAACTGTGGACCCACAATAAAGCACATTTAATATCAGCATTCTGATAACAAGCTAAGGTACATTTTTATCACTGCTATGTTGGCATTATATTAAAATGTACGCATTTCTGCAAATGCCCCTAAAAATGCTTTAACACTGGTTTTTAAAAAAATATTCACGATCTGCATTTCAGATTTATAATATCAGGTTCACAAACAAACAGTGCTGTTTTGGGCAATTTGAATGTAAATCCCCTTATTTAGACTGCTTTGGTGTTAAATGGCCTACTGTATAGACACTATGTGACTCCTACAGTAATGATGATGTAAAACAGGAGTGGCAATATCTATAATGCAAATATATCTATTTTATTTACTTTCCAAACTGATCAGTGATACTACATCTTCTCACTTCATATACACCAATCAGCCATAACTTTAAAACCACCTCAATGTATATACACTCTTTATCCAATTTATCAGCACCAGTTCTACAATTACAGACTGTAGTCCATCAGTTTCTCTCCATACTTTGTTAGCCCCCCACTATTGTTTTTTCAATGGTCAGCCTGCTCTGTGGTGGTCTTGTGAAGGTCCTGACTATAGCCTGCGATTGTAAAACTACAAAATGCTCCTATATAGTAAGTGGAGCTGATAAAATGGCCAGTGAGTGTAGATGCATGGTTTTAATGCTACAGCTGATGTTGATAATGGTAAAATAGTGATTAACCCTCACAAGATCTTGCATCTACATTCATTCATTTCTTCACCTTTCAAGCTATATATGCTTCTGAAGCCTATCTCAGCAATCACTGGCTGGAAGGCATAAAAAACACTCTGGATTTGCCACCAGTGCATCACAGGGCAAACACACAGACATACACATTCACTCACACACTACAAGAAAATAACATCCACATATTGTGCTCTAAATTGGACATCTTGGTGGCAGTGAACAGGGCTCTGTAGCCCTGACCAAAGCTAAAGCGGCTATGTCACCTCTTGTTGAAGAATCGACAAAGTACTTCGGCTTGAAAGTAAAGATATAAGCATGGTGAACAGTACAGTGCAAGATAGACTTTAACAAGCCTGCATATTTATTCCTATTTTGAATCTCTCTGCGGGTTTTATGATGTCATGGCATGCAAAACTATACAGGTATATTAATAACAATGTGTGCTAAAATACTACTACTACTACTAATATTATATTATATTATATTATATTATATTATATTATATTATATTATATTATATTATATTATATTATAAAAAAGAAAGAAATGTATTTCTAGAAATGAATGTGTTTGTAATATAAGTTTTAAAAGTTTCACTCTCTTTTGGCCCTTTCAGCTTCCTGCAGCACCCAAAATAGAGTTTAACCCAGCTGTGGAACTCCCCTGCCAGGGTTTGTGGTTGACGAAAGTTTATGAGCACTTTTACCTAGTGGTTTCTAAGTGGTTCTTGGCTTGGGTATAGCGATCTAGGAGACACAGTGCATTTATACAGAACTGTAACATAAAGGAGGTTCTTTTCTTTAAAGGTTCTTTACACTCACATGTCTCATTTACAAAAAATATATACTTTGAAGAAATACTTTGGTGGATTTTTTTAGTCTGAGGAATTGTATGTGCTCATAAGATAAAAAAAAGGTGTGTGAGCTCTATAGCATCCACCAGAGGGCAGTGGGTTTAACAAAGACCATTCATTGTAAGATGCTGAGTTGGGTGCACATGCCTGGTGCACTAGCTTGTGGGGTTATCATTTGAATATTTTGAATAGTACTTTTGAAGTCAAATATTACATATGACTGAAATGCTCATGCTCAATATTTACAAAAATGAATTGACTGACTCTTAGAATTTAATGTTTGTAAGCAGTCCTAACCTAACTGTGGTCGTTCAAACAGCGTTACAAGTACAAAACTAGAGACTATAAATTAAAATACGTGATTAAAACATGATAACATGATAGATTTAAAGAAGAAATGAAATATTTCTCTATTGAATTATCTAATAAAAAATATATATTTAGAATAGTAAAGTGTTGTTACAGGAGAGAAACCTCACTGAAAATGATCTTGTGTTGGAGGTCTGCTAATGTTCTCTTTTAGCTGATTCCCTTTAGAAGCAGCACAGTAGCTAAATGCTGATTCTGCATATTCAGTGTTTTCCTTTAACCCTAACCCGTTTTTAATAATCTGAGAGTTCTACTTCGCACATATCACTGCAGCATATCAGAAAAATACTCAGGTCCTATGGCAAGTGATTTATAGCCCAGTAATAGTACCTTTAAAATCTGTGAATGGTGGTGATGTGAACAACAAACATCTTGGCTGATCTGCTATTTCTGGAGTAAGTGGACAGCTGTGTAAGTAGATTTATTCCTTTAAGCATCCATTAATTTAAAGGTTCTTAAAGGCTACATTTATTCAGCATTTTTAAATTGTTCTCTGATGTCTACACAGAAAGTACATGACTTTGGTCGGGGTGAAAAACACCCAAATGTTTATAATCCTTTGATTTGACTGGAGTATGAAACAAGCAGTTTTCCCCTTTTGGGTGAGCTCATTAATCATTTAATGAGCTCTGCTTGGGTTTTTTGGTGACACAACAATAATTGAAACAGACACAGACAGGAAATAATATGAGCCTCTGTGTGATAAGCTAGATTGTCATCCTGTGTAGTAGATCTGCCAACACTAGACACTTGAAGTTCCTGGTAGGTAACTTTACATATACTAGCTGCTTACATTCAGTTTCAATGTCAACACATAGTAAATTAAAGTTGTTGGTTCACTATAAAACATTTAAGTGAGGAGGATCAATAAAGTTGATAAAATCACACAGGACGGCTGCTTACACAGGAGCTGTAGCAAGCAGTACTGGAGGGCATTCATCCAGCTGTAAGCCACTGTGACTATGAGACCTCTGCAGGTATTTATGCTCATTGCAGGTTGTTCTCATTGTGGCTTTCTCTTGTGAACAACACAGTTCTGATCTCTTTCTTACTTTTGAAACTTAAAAATGCTGGTGGTGTCATAAGGTGCCCCAAGAAAATCATTTTTTTTGTGTAGCCTTTTGTAGTTTTTAAGACTACAGAATGTCCTCGATCATTTGAATGCACAATGAGAATATTTGTATGATATTATGTCTGTTACTCCTGAAAGTTGCATAAGTGTTGCATGTGGTGGTGATGAGCTTTTAGTGTGGTTTCTGTCAAATGTCGCTCAGGCCTGGGCTGCATGTTTTGGTTTCTGTTAGACGGCCGGATGTAAAAAATGGTATTTTGCCTATTATGGGATTTCAGCATCTATATAAACATATTCCATCAAGCAAACACGTATAAGCAGTTATATTGATTTAAGCCCTTTATTGAAGCATCAGAAAAGTGTGAACAGCATTTACATACAATAAGGCTATTAAGCAACAGGTACAACAACAGAAATCTCTTAAGCACCCTTGATTATGTCCTTAATCCACGTGCTGTAGTTTGAAATCTGAGTGTAGACATTGGGAACATTTGGATAGTCACATTTTTTACGGAAATTGAAGGAGACAATGCCCACTGCCAAACTACTGCACACCAAAGGCCCACCAGAATCACCCTGCAAGAATCAAAGAGCAATTAAGCATTTAACATTAATAACAGTCAGTGTTTCAATGCTATACACTCTCGCACTATTTAAAATTGTTCTTCAAGACATTAAGATTTGCATGCAAAGGACTGGAATGCATTAATGTTCTTTGCATGGTTATTTGGTTCTTTTGTTCTGTTGTATGTGGTTATTTAAATGTCTCTTTACAGCTCCAAAATGTTTCTCCTATTGTTAAAGGACAAAGAACGATGTCAATGATGTCAAATAGTCTTTTTATAAGATATAGAATGTTTTTGACATTCAGATCGTATATTGTTATTTAAAAAATATCTCCATTGTCTTACCTGGCATGCACCACTTTTAGTCTTATAGCCACCTGCACACAGTACGTTAGGTGGGAGCGTGGTGTTCCTAGCAGCCCACTCCTTCTGGCAGTCTTTGAAATTCACTGTTGACACATCGGTCACCAGAAGGCTATTTACTGTGCTTTGTTTCTCAGTCTTTCCCCATCCGGCAACCAGACACTTGGTGTTTGGCTTGACTGCTTTGCCTTGGCTTGGGATTTTGACAGTCTTCACAGATTTACTCTGTTGAACTTTCCTGGAAAGCTTTTAATTAAAACACACATTCTCTTATTAGTGCCATCTTCTATACAGATTTTTTTATTTTATTATAGTAACTGTATTTTTATTTCAAAGACTGTATAAATGTCTGAATATACCTTCAGAAGCATGATGTCCTTTCCAGTCATGGAATTTTCAAATGATGGGAATTTGTCTTTACGCTTCACTTCATATCTAAGCACATTATTTCTGGAGATATCATGAGCACCGAGAACCACAGTCATGTTGTCCCTTTGTATTACAGAAGAGGAGTGGTGTTTCAGTAATAGCAAAGATTAAAGATCAATGCTGCTTTTGACAAACGCAGAGAGCCATAGACCTACCCTAAATCACAGTGGGCAGCAGTAAGTACATAGTTGGCGTCTATGAGGATTCCTCCACATTTATGTATTCCATTTTTCTGCACTGATGCCATGTACTGCAGGGAGTTCTTCTTGGCTTTCCTACCATTAATGATTTCCTCTCCATGTGTGGCTAGAAAAAGAAATGACAGATTAAACCACTGTGTTTTCGACATTTTTCATTTCGACTCACAACCAAGTACTTACCATCAAATACCAGAGCGCAGAAAACTGCAGCGAGCAAAACTCGGTGAAGTGCGTTCATCTTGCCAGTAAGCCACAGTGAGTCAAAGATCACTCCAGATATTTATACTCTTCGTAGGACCACCTCATTGTGGCTTTGTCTTGATGTACCTGACCTAGACTGCAGTTCAACTGAAAGGTTGAGTCAGCAAATGACAGCTGTCATTTAAATTACCCTCCAAAAAGTCATCAGTAGACATTTATTAAGTGTTACATTTATTCATATTTTGGTTTACTGGAGCTGGCACCACCTTTGCTGCTGTAACAGCCTCCACTCTTCTGGGAACCCTGCTAGGAAAATCATCATAGACCAGTATGTGTTTTGGATGGCACTGTAATGCAGAAGGCATGATGTCACTCCACCCATACCACAACATCTGCACCTACTGTCTGAGAATATTCAAGCTGCATGGGATGGATTATCACAGGACACCTTTAGGAACCCTTAGAACTCCATGTGGAGATGTATGCAAAAACATGGTAGCCCAACGCCATACTGAGATACTACTTCTGTATGTGTAGCTCAATAATAATTGCCCATATTAGTCTAAATCTTTCATCATTTATTGTTTCTGTTAGACTTTGTCGTCCTTCCAAATAGCATGATGAGCATAAAATAGACAGGACTTACTCTGCAAGTAAATAGGAGATAAGCACAGATGCAATCAATTACTGCAATTAAGGCCTGAGATATATATAAAGTTCCATAAATATTTAAACATTGACAAAATTGTCGTAGCTGTCGTGGACAGCATATTGGAACTGAAAATGAAGAATGAATATGAGCTTCAAGTCCAGACCCTTATCTTTGAGAGCTGAAACTAGCTTTTGAACTAGCTCAGTAAAATGTTCATAAACATACATTAATAATAATAATGATAATTAAATAAACTAATAATAGTAGTCAGTTGTCTTAAATTTGTTGCATGCAAATACATGGACAGTCAAACAGAATTGTACTCATGCACTTATCTTTAGTAACATGACAAATAATGGATATCCCAACAAGAGATGCAAAACGCCACATTACGTCCATTAAATGAGTTTTGTTAAAGACCTTGGTTTATAATGTATTTACTAGATAAGTCTACTAGGGTTGTTAGCTGATTAGGTGCATTGGCAACAGGGAAACCAACACAGTCAGTGAGCCTCCAGAACAAGGCTTGGGAAATTATTGGTAGAAATCTAGTAGTGATTGCCAGAACATCCCATAATTCTTTTTGCAGACTCATAGTTTTGACTTTTCTCTGAGAAAACTCTTCTGTAGCGCTGAGTAAAATTTTCTCACCACACTCTTTCTGCCAGCATTGATGCACAGGCTGACGGTAAAGACCCCCTGTTTGTGGTACAGACTCTAGATCACCAACCTACAAAGACAACCAACACCTGCAAAGTCAACCGCATGTTTCCACTAAGAGGAAGGCTTGATAGCCTTTGTGGTGAAATGTTTGAGGACTCTCTCACACTCACACACACACATATAATAACTCATGTAAGTACATGCAAGAAATGTAAGTACATGCAATGCCATATGTTTATTAGTCATTTATAACACGTACTTAATGCTTTTTATAATACTATTAATCCAGGGCAGAATTTCAGAGATATAAGTAGCAGTGGTCATTGTCTGTAAACAAAGCAGTCCCATTTACAATACCTTTACATGCCAATGGCCCCCCAAAGTCACCCTGTGATATCACAGCACATGTATTGTGTCAGTGGTGCATTTGTCGTCATTGTATCTTATGCAATGTAGCGTGCACTCTGGGTGTCCAATACTGCACAAAATGGCATCTTAGCAAGTAAAATTATATTATTTTTAGTTTACTTCTCTTTAATTTTATATTTTAAGATTGATGCAAGTTTATTGTACAATTATTGAACTTATTTCTAGACATTTGTTACTTCTTTTAAGTGATTTTAAGTCAAATTATCTCACTGTAGCAGATAATTTGGCTTGTTTCAAGCATTTTTTCTTAAAATAAGCAGAATTATTTGCCAAATAATATGTGTGTGTAAGTGTATAACATCTCACATAAAAAATATAAGATATAAAAACAAGATATCAGATAATTGTACTTAGCAATATACAATTTTTCTGCAGTGAACAAAGTATCTTGACACAGTACATAGGACTAATACAATGACTTAGGTTGCTACCTGACAAAATGCTCCGTGACCTCCAGCACATATCTCAATGCTGAGTACTGCCATTCCTGTTTTTACTCACATTCCTTTTTGGCCCTGGCAGTGACATTTACCTCCCTCAGAATGGCACAGTCTTTAGCAACCTTAGACTGCAACACCGCAGATGGATTTAGCCTTGATCCTTGTTTTTTCAAATGGAGACACATTTGGAATTTATTTGTCTGGTGGTTCGCTTGTAGCAGCATAAGGTTGCCTAACAGTTTCTAAATTATGAAATTAATGGATGTGAAAAAACTTTTGCCATTGCCATGCAGCCGGAAGACTTGTCCTTTGGCAGCTCATGAGCACCCAACACAACCATCAGCTTATCCCATTAGCAAGACATGCATTAAAGTTTTTCATTATGGATGAATGTTATATTTGTGAATAGAGAGAGTAATTGTGTCATTTAGGAGGAATTACGCCTTCGCTTTCTTCAAAAGCCCCAGGCCTCCTCATTCTTAATGTAAAGGTGACCCTGGTGAAGGATTGTAAAGCAGCTAGCTACAATATAGCAGCTCCCAAGCAGCCGGACCAGGCAGCCACATAGCAACAATATAGCAGCACCCAGGCAGCCGGCCCAGGCAGCCACGTAGCTACAATATAGCAGCACCCAAGCAGCCTGCCCAGGCAGCCACATAGCTACAATAAAGCAGCACACAAGCAGCCGGCCCAGTCAGCCACATAGCTACCATATAGCAGCACCCAAGCAGCCTGCCCGGGCAGCCACATAGCTACAATATAGCAGCACCCAAACAGCCGGCCCAGGCAGCCATGTAGCTACAATATAGCAGCACCCCTAGCAGCCGGCCCAGGCAGCCATGTAGCTACAATATAGCAGCACAATAGCAGCCTGCCCAGGCAGCCATGTAGCTGCAATAGAGCAGCACCCAAGCAGCCGGCCCAGGCAGCCATGTAGCTACAATATAGCAGCACAATAGCAGCCTGCCCAGGCAGCCATGTAGCTGCAATAAAGCAGCACCCAAGCAGCCGGCCCAGGCAGCCATGTAGCTACAATATAGCAGCACAATAGCAGCCAGCCCAGGCAGCCATGTAGCTACAATAGAGCAGCACAATAGCAGTCAGTCCAGGCAGCCATGTAGCTACAATATAGCAGCACCCAAGCAGCCGGCCCAGGCAGCCATGTGGCTATGATATAGTAAAACTAAAGCAGCGCTACATAGCTTCGATATAGCAGCACCTAAGCAGTCGCAGAGACAGCCATGAATGCTGTATATTAATGATAGGTCGTCTCTGTTTGACAGTAATGGTTTCAATTTTGAATATGTTTCTAGCATGTTCTGTCTTAGTACACGTGACACTCATTGCTGCACTTTGAGATACGTGACTTTTGTTACATGCTTGCTGTGTGAACTGATACACAGGAGTGTTTTGCAAGCCTCAGCTGCGTGCTGCAGAAGCAGAGTGTTTCCCGCTTTTGATCTTCACTGCGCTTAATTTAGCCTCGCTTCTGTAGTGGAAGGTACATCAATGCAGCTTCCTTGAAACCTAATTGTACCCACACTGTGACCACCAGAAGGTTAAGACCCACAGTTTAAAACCACTATCCTAGATTACCCACCACATCAGCATGGTTGAGATAAAGGCTAGCACGTTATCCTTACAGTTAAAGTAAGGATAATGCAGGGGTGTCATTAGACCCATTTTACTGGGGCACATGCTATTGTTATCTGATTGTATCTTATACATACATATATATGCATATAGATATGCTCATATTATGTGTATATATTTATTACTATGGCTCTTTATGTAAATAATACTTTACTTGCACTTGTTAGATGCTAACTGCATTTCATTGGCTTTGTACCTGTACTCTGCACAATGACAATGTAATCTAATCTAATTTTATATTGTTATCTGATTATATATATTTCTTATTACTCTTCTTGGTCAGAAGTTTTTATTTCACTTAATAGTCCAGCAGTTTTTGAGATATAGATCAGGAAGTTTTTGATAAGGAATAGAACTGGAAATTGTATACGGCTTTTTGATCCGACTTGCATTAAGAATGGGTTGGAAAAGTATATGCCCATCTACCATACTTCTGCTCGACCATTTCACATACACTATCTCAGGGCAGACCCATAAGCAGAAATTAAATTTTAGCCTGAGCCAACTTCGACTCCCATTCATTTTTGGACTAACCCAAACACTATTATTTTTCTTTATTTACAACCACCAAACCTGCATGTATTTACACAGGGCAGATCACAAAATCCATCCCATGTTCCTCCCATAGACACCTAGTAAACACTTAGCCACCCCCGCAACCACTCAATACACAACCCTCACATCATACCAACCACCTAGTAACACCACAGCAACCACCTAGACACAAAAGTAACTGCCTAGCAACACAAGAGCAAGCACCTGGGATACCATAGTAACTGCGTAGCAGCCACCTGGGATGCCACAGCACCTGCCTAGCAACACCGTATCGACCACCTGAGATACCATAGCGCCAGTCTGAAACACCATAGCATCCACATACCAACACCATAGCAACCAACTGGGATACTATAGCAACTGCCTAGCAACACCTTAGCATCCAACCAGGATACCACAGTAACTGCCAAGTAACCACTTTATACACATATACACACACTTTGTACACGTTTAGCAAATGTCTAGCAAAGTAATTATAGATCATAATTGGTGTATATTGTGTATATCCACATTATTCTACTTGCATAAGTCTGTACACTTGAACTCTAGATGGAATGTTTTGCTGTGGTGTGCTGCGTTTCCGCTGAAGGTGGCAGAAGTGTCACCTTCAGCGGAAACAACATAGCGCTGCTATCTGCTGACATTGCTATACCTGTGTCATTGTTCTTTAATGAACATAATTTGTAAATGAAATCTGAGCGTGTGAAGAACCTTTAAAGTTTAATTAAGCACTGAATATGTAAACACTCTAAACCTATTAGGTTTTCCTACAACTACATCTCATAACAGATGTTATGAGATCCAAGAGATCCAAGCCAAGAACCATTAGATTGGATTTAAGAGTGTATAGTGCACTCAAATCTTAATTAAGTCACTTACTGAGTAAAACACTACATCAAGCAGGCACTAAGTGCTGTTATTTGTTCGTGTGAGAAGGCGAAACAATATGAGGAACAGCTTTGTGTGCGAGTCAGAAAGGATGCATGAATAAATGCGTGATCGCAGCGGGTCAAGGGCCACCAAAACAAGATGTGAATGGGATACCAGATTGGCAAATCCTGTGCTATTACTTTTCACTCTCTCATCTTCATCTGCTTTGAAACTCGTCTTTTAAGGCAATCGCTCCCAGATGGAGAATCTTTGATATAATCGCTTCCACTGAAGGCGCTCTCTGCATATGTGTGTGTGTGAGTTGCTGTGCCATCTTCACCCCAGAACAAAAACAGACCAATTTTACTGCCATTAGTCAGACAGGAATGTTGGACAGCTGTAAAAGGCAATTCTGTACCATAAATGAAGATGTTGAATCAGACTGCATAGGCGTCTTCTTGTGCATTATTGCTCAGTGCGAAGGCTGTTAGTGTGCAGTAGCTGGATAGCAGGTAGCTATATGGTGTAAATCTAAGTATGTAGATGTTATTGTCCACTTTCCGCAGGGAATGGTTAAAAGAAATATGTAAAAATAGAAACAGTTTTAAAATGATTAACATATACAAGGAGACTCATAACTAAACATCTAAACACGAGTGTAGGTTAGACCAACAGACCGACAGTCAAACAGAAGTACATTAGATAGATGAGTGTTTTTCCACCCTATTTATTCTTAATAGAAAAACACTGAAACCACAAGTCGGTTCAAAAACCTGTATACAAGCACACCATTCCTGATCTGAAATGCTGGCGTCATTTGCCCAGGAGATGGCGCCAAACTCATTTGCAGGAATTTTACAAACTATACATACAAGCGTTTCAGCAATGTTACAGTGATGACCATGCTGGTCAAAAGTACTCACAACTAGCATAGCAAATGCTTTGCCGGCATCTGTTGCGTTTGTTTACATCTAGTTTGTGAGATACAGTTGTGATGTAGCAGCTCACAAGACACACAAGACACACTGAGCTTTTGAGTTGGGTGTGCATATCTGAAAGTATGCGGTGTTTCATTCGGGCTGATGGTGTAGTGTGGGGACTTCGATGACTAACAACTAACTAGAACAGATGAATTGGTGCGAAATGACATTATGTGTGGATTCTCTCACGTTTTCAACTTCAGCAATGAGTTTTAACTTCCTGTAGCGAGCACAACCTGTTCACACATGTAAGATAAACTTTAGACTTTACATGCTAACTCTTTAATCTGCCTGTCGCTGCACATTCGAATCCCTGAACACTCTAAGAAACAGCATTATAAAAAGGATTTATACAAACTATCTTTATTAAACATAACACATATTTAGAAACACTCCATGCTGCCAGTCTGGTAACAGTAGTAAACTGACAAACCACCAATAACAGAAATTCTTTACAGTAAACCACTTTCTGTGTTGACCTATGGCTCATTTGCATGAAGTCCACGTCAGTTAAAAGTGTGTGTGTTTTGAATTGACACTGAACTACTTTGGTGGAATAATTTATATACAGTACTGTTTACTCCACTGCCATGATTTCTGAACATAATGCTCTGCCTCTTGGGCTCCCCTAGTGGCTGAATACTTGAAATTGTTCCCCATCAACATCCTCCCCAACCCCAACGCCCCTCTTTATGGGTGTCCCCATACAATCACCTCTTAAACTCTTCTCAAAGTCACTGGATGGAGCTCCATTACTGCAGACAATGCTCTCTTTAGATTCTGGTGTACAGCTAAATAATGTACAAACCATAATGAATAAAAAAAACAAACAGAGACATGAATAAAATGACAAACCGAAGCTGGTCAGTATTAAACACTACATGCAGTACAAGTAATAACTGTAGGACAGTCTCTAATATGGCATTAAAATCTTAATGTATTAAAAACCTGAACATGTTTCTATATAGATGTTCAGTGCCTGGTCTTACATGTAATTTGTGCATGCATGTGCTACATGCAACAGCTAGCTTTCAATCTAACAATGAGCGGTGCAGCACAATCGCAGGAGGAGTCATATATGATGAGCACTCATTTAATTAAACTAATATGAAACTGATAAGATTCTCCATTGCTAAAGAAGAAAGCCTAAACGTTGTAAAAGATTACACTCAACTTTCATTCAGAAACAGCCCTGTAAGCTGTTCATTCATGAGGATTTTGTAGAAGGAGGATGTTTTAGACTGTATAGCTTTTTATTATATCCAGGATGTCAAATAGTCAAATAGTAATTGGTTGGGCATTGCTTTGATAGCCAATTGTCCTTCATCTTCTTCTTCTTCTTTCAGTGCTCCTCAAAAGACTTTTATATTGGTAACAGATCGCAAATATTATATTTTAACTTGGAATGAGACATACGACATACAGGTGTTACATTGACAGAATTACTTTATTTTGTATGGGGGTCACACATTTCACAACAGACGTTTTGTAATCTGGGAAAAAGTTATTTTAGTGATAACGGACTCAGATGCGTAACTTATTAACCACGTTAACCACATTAACCTCTTGATGTCCTTCTTGTGTGCAAAAAGGAAAAAAAGATTTTCTGCCTGTGCATGAGTGCATGTGTCAAACACTTTCAGTGCATTTCGGTGTAAATACACCACTCAGTTCATCAATACTTGAACATTAACCAAAGAAAAGACTGTTATACTCATATAATTGCTATAAGACTGTTCAATATATTTTAAAACAATCAATCCAATATTTAGGAATAATTTGATGCTATAATCTAAATAAAAGAAACTATACTCTACACCATATAACTAACATTATGACAAAATACAAGAATAATACTGAATATAGACCCTTTAAAGGTTTTAAGGTGTGTGCTCTGACTATGCATACTCTAGCTTCAGTTTAAGTAAACACCCCATTGAGTAAAAGTCCATTTCTCAACAATACTCATTCTAAGAAGTCCTATTACATAAACCATATTTCTAAAACAAACTGGGACAGTTATCAGAAGAATGAGCTCATTTTAACCTGCATTACATTGAATCCGTACAACATTAAGCAGGAACCATATGTAACCTTAAGCAATGATGCTACTCTGCAGGTTCTCTGCAGACACATTTCCCGATTTCGCTTTTGGCTTAGGCTTTTGGCTTTCCTTTCTGTCAAAATTTGCATTCTTGTGCTTTTGATAGGCTTAAATGCTGACCAAAAATATAGAGAGAAGTATCACAATCACCAACCATCTTGTTTGTTTTGTTAAGCGGGATTTCCATCTCTGTCAAATTCTTATTCTGAAGTACACTGAAAAAGAGTTATGTGAACCTAAAACATTTAAGTACACACAGAGCTTCCATGGGCAAGTTAACACAGTCAGCTTATGCTAATATTATTTCCCCTAAGCTGAAGATATATATTAATATGCTGATGTGAGAAGTTAAATCTCATTTTACCTACCTTTCAAACACATACAGGGGCTGCTTAAATAATAATAAAAAATGAAAAAAAAACTAAAAACTAAAAGAATAATAAACAACCTCCAGCACATTGTTATTGCTGTCTGAAAAGCCTTTATTGCGTGTGAACTAAAACCTTGTTATCAGTGGCATAGCATTGTCAGTAATAAATATATAACAACATTGTGGTGATACTTTAGTAAATAAGAGCAATACATAAACAGCTAATGCTAGTTTGTCCGCTTCACAGCTAGTATCCACTGAGTCTGGCTTGCCGGTTATGCTACCACTGAGAGAAAACTTGTTGAGCAGAAGTCATTGATAAGCAGAGTCATACATCATTCAGTGGTGTGTTTTAATTGGCCTGAAACTTCACAATTTTGTGTAAAAGCCTCTGATTAGCATATTAAATAAACCTGGGAGTCGTCTAAACATAAGCTTCAATGAATAAGCTAAACAAGCAAAGACCATGCTGGTCAACAAATAAACCAACAAAGGCCATGCTGGTCAACAAACCAGCAAGCATCATGCAGATCAGCAGTTAAACCAGTGTACATGCTTTACTACTATGTTTTGCTGGTCAACCAGCTAAACCAGCACCACCCAGCATCAAACAGCATGAATTCCAACCAGCTTTAGCAGGCAGCTTTTGCGGGACAACAAGCTTCATAAGCAAGCTTTTGTGCATGCTCTTGCAGTTTAACCAACTGAATCAGTAAGGTTGTTCTGGTCAACCAATTTCACCAGCAAGATTTTGTACATGATTATGCTGGTTGACCATTTATACCTCTAAGATCATGCTGGTCAACCAAACTTCTCTAGTAAGGATTTGTTGGTCAACCAGTGTCAGTAGGGTATTGATGCTTGATAATCATTTCTAATAATAATAATTTCCAATTATTTCTGATAATTAATATTCTACCGTCCAGTCTGTTTATTAACCCCGATTTAAAAATCTTCCTATTAGTATTAGAAATATTAAGCTACAAACACGGTAATCTAACTAGATAAAATGCCGTTTAGTACTTTTACCAAAAGTAGTCTTCATAGAATGCTGTTCGATTTAGTAAAAACCCATTCACCCATTCTGGTAGAACAAGCTTACTGTACCAATAAATGTTTTACTTAGCTTTTGGTTCTGCAAACTGACTAAACAGAATATATAAAGGCAAATAATTCAGACTACTTACACTGCATAATAAACAAATGTATTTCCAGCTAGAAACTATTTAATGCATAGTTTTTAAATTTAAAATGTTAGAAACCAAATTATGGAGCACCCAAAGTTTCACTATTATACATTTATGCATTAATCTCAAAAAGTAAAAACTATTAAACAAGTAAAACTTAATAATGATTGTGTCATGATTATTGAAAACCAACACATGAATTGAGATAGAAATAAGCTGAACAGATACAAAACCATCTTCTACAGGGTACTTTCTATTGGCCAATGTCTGTTCTGAACCCTGACCTTTAAACTTGAGAAAATAATAATAATAAAATGGCTGTAAAGGTGGGGTGAATGACCAGACGGTTGAAGATCTAAAAATGTCATTGGCTTTATTTACAATGAATGTGTAATAAGCTACAGAGTAGGCTGTAAACCAAAAACAATAATCCAGGTGATCATAACCGATAAGGGAAAGGCAGAGCTGAAACCATTAGAACAAGCAGGAGTCAAAGCCAGAGCAAACAAACCAGCCTGCAACCAAGTACAAAAGGGAGAACCAGAAAACACGCAATGATCATACACAGCAAGCTAGCCGAGACAAGTTTGTACACAACAGAGTGGCAATACCTCACAAGGAGACAAACCGAACCCGTATATATACAGAAGACTAATTACAGAACAGGTGGTGTGAAACAATACTCAGGTGATGCAGACCCGAAAGGCAGTTTGTGATTGGTTGTTGATGGACGTGTGGTGCTGATGATGAAAGGGTGCTTTATGGGAAATGTAGTTCAGACACTTGATAGAGAACCCGGATGTGTGACAATAATAAAATAATACTTCATTTGTTTTAATTTCTTGTAAAGTTTAAAGATTTAATTTGATTTATTAATTACTCTTCTGTATATATACCAGTTCTCTGTCTCCTTGTGAGGTATTGCCACTCAAGTTGTCTTTTTCTGTTAGTTTGCTGTGCATGATCTTTGCTTTAAAGATTTCAGACACTACACAGGTTTGTTTATTTACAAACCAATACAGGGCATATTGGGAAACTGATGTCTTCTATGGTACTTCCGTTGTACACTACTTATTGCAGTGCACTGTGTGATTGTTATAATGCACTATACACACTTACACCCCCCCAACCCTCCTAATGGGCAACCCTGCAAACACCACTTAGGCTCATCTCAAAGTCACTGGATGAAGCTACCTTTAGGTCTAGTGTCTAGTCTATATGGTCAGTATTAAACACTACATACTAAAGATATGTTTTGTTATTATAATTTAAAGACAGTTTAAATTCCTATAATCACAGATTAGTTACTGACTTATTAAGAGTTCAGTTAATTATATGTCTCTAATATGGCAATCTTAATACATTAAAATCTTGAATTTTCTCTATATGGATTATCAATACCTGGTGTTACATGTAATTTGTGCATGCATGTGCTACATGCAACAGCTAGCGTTCAGTCTGACCATGAGCAGTGTAGCACCACTGCAGGAGGCATTGTATATGATGAGCACTCTGATAAAGCCTTTAATCACACTAATATGAAATGAATATAAGATTCTCCATTGCAAAAAAGGAAGTCCAAAGCACCTAATGAGATTTCACTTGAATTTTGTTCATGAACAGCCCTCTAAGCTTTGTGTTCATTCATGAGGATTTCATTGGAGGAGGCTTTAGACTACATTTCTGGCAAGTTTTTTAGGATGTCTAACAGTAATTAGTCATTTGTCATTTTTTGTAAGTAACTATCCCAAACTGTTCATTTCAGTACAGAATCTGCAGAAAGAAGATCTGAAGTGTGTGCTTCTCACTGGTTACCTAATCCAATCATAGACATGATAATGTCTATGACAGATAATCAGTCATTTCAGCGCTCTTCTGTGACTCAGACCAAAAAGATACACATTGGTAACAGATTGTAAACATTTTAAATATTTTAAACAACTTGGAATGAGACATATGACATGCAGGTGTTACACTGACAGTTGGATTACTTTATTTATTTATTTACAAACTTTACAATAGACCTTTTGTAATCTGGAAACAGCTTCAGTGATAACAGACTCAGATGTGTATCTTATTATTCTTGTGTGCAAAAAGCAAACAGAGATTTCCAGCCTGTGCACTAGTGCGTGTATGTAGACTTACAGTGCATTTCAATATACCATTATTATGAATTAATTCCTCAGTGCATGAATATTTCACAATAAGACAGTTATTATGTACTCACATAATTACTAAAGACCATTTAAAAAATAATGAACCATTTAAATATTCAGGATGAATTAAATGCTGTAATCTTTACACAGAAATGTTATTATATAGTGCAAAGCAGCAAAATTAAACAACAAGGTGAGAATAAATGCTTCATAAGTGTTCATACGTCTATGCAGTCAATTTATAGAAACGGTAATTTATAAAAAAAACTCTGTTTAGAATGCATCAAGCTTGCAATTTCAAAAATGGTACTTCACACCATAGAAAGGATGTAATTAAAACAAAATACAAGAAAAATGTTAAATATTGACCCTTTAAGGGTATCATGGTGTGGTTTGAAAATGTGTACTCTAGCTTCAGTTTAAGCAAACACCCAATTGAGTAACAGCCCATTTCTCAACATTACTCTTTCTAAGAAGTCCTGTTACATTAACCTTTATTCTTAAAAAACTGGGACAGTATATGAAATAAAATGCTAGCAAATTCTGTTTAGCCTGTATTAAATCAAAAACAGTACAAAATTCAGCAGAAACAGTGTGTAACCTTTAGTAATGAGGCTAAAATGAAACCAATTGCATTCCCCCTTACATGGTGCAACAATTACTATAATGCCTCAGGGAATGGAACATAACTTTCCAATGGGTTCTATAGCACCACCAAATCCAGGATGCCATACAAACACGAAATGTGAAAGACACTGTCTAGAGTGTTAGGTTTGTCCATTGTTGTCTACTGTAGCAGTGTTTGCTATAGCGTTGTAGCCTTTGTTTGGCAAGTCCCACACATAATCTTAAGACTCTCACTTTTGAATTTGCTGGTAACAATCTGGATGGTTCTTCTCTTTTTTCTTTGGCCAGAAGGGAACAGCATTTACACTAATCATCAAGAGAACAATTGCAGTAATAATTGCACCCAGAAGGAATCAACTGATAGGAATGAAACAAGTGGGTTGGTTTGACATTTTAAGACATACAAATAATTAAAGTTTCACACTCAGCTGCCCATGTCACATAAGCAAAGATGGGTCTTTTCACTGTACCTGACTGACTAAGTGATGACCGACCGTGTCTTTTGGTGATATCCATGTAGTGCTTGTTTTTTTAAATGGCTTGATTTTTGCTGACACTTTTTTGGCAAAGTGTTGAGACTTTACCCATCCCTCTCCATAAGGGACTACATCTGACCTGGATGTCCCTTTAATACCAAAGCAGTCTTAAATTACCCCTATGCGTATAGTTCTAAAATTCTCTGCTGACATTTGTTTAAATACAGGTCAAAGAGGGTCACTGCTTTCTGTTTTGTTTGCATGTACTGTCCCAACTTTTTTATAGCTCATTTGCTCACACTGATTTCTGTTATACTGTACAAACGTTTATTTGTCCTGAGAAATAACTGAATTTCACTCTCAGAGGTTTCTAAATATATATGTATAAATGGCTATAGAACCTTTACATTATGTGACATCCCCAGCCAAACATGGTTCTTTTATGACATCCTGCCAAAAGAACCCTTTTGGCAGCTTTACATTTTAGTGTTCTCCACTGGCCAAAAAAGGAAATATGAATATATAGCTTATGGCTGGTAGTTGTAACTGCTGCGAATTGCCATGTCTCTGAGGTCAGGGAACCAGTCTCTGAAGATAACTCTGTAGTAGATGTGCCAGGGGTAGAACATTTCATTGTGCCGCAGTGCTCCAGCCTTAATGATTTCCCATGCAGCTTCATGTGCAGGATACGGGATCATATTTATTAAGCCTCTGTGTTCACAAGCACAAAACACAACCATTTATCACCAAACACAAACCTCTGGGCAGAAACCACAAATGTATTACTACCTAGTTGTAGATGCTCTGAGAGATAATCAGTTTGATAGGGAACAGCATGAGACTTTGCCCTATTACTTGTGAAATTATGTAATCTACAGTGCACAGTGCTGCATGTAAATCAGTTTTGTGCACTTTCTTCCCCTACTGAACTCTCCTGCCCTGCACTACTGGCCTCGCGTTCATAAGTGCCAAATGTTGAGTGACCTGTCTGGACTACAGCCAAGTCAGTTTAGCACACTGTCTCTTTTATTACAGAGCAATGCTGTTGTAATATGTGCAGAATGTGGTTTAGCATTGTCTTGCTGAATAAGTTAAGGTCTTCCCTGAAAAACACCTAATAACACCTACACAACAGATTACTTGTGCTAAAACTATAATAACTTAGTGTCCTCCCAAGTTAGTTACCTATTAGTTACCTAATAATGCATATGACATGGACCTTGGGTGAAATTCTCTATTTGGGATGTACTAACCACAGAGACAACATGGCACAGCTGGGATTTAAACCTGTTCCTAATCAAGTGTAGTAAAGCTGCTTTAGTAAGCAACTGGTAACTACTAGTTTTAACACTGCACTCTCAGAGGATGACTTGCAATAGTGTACATCTATCTGTCTTCTAATTTATTGAAGAAGGCGAACATGACTTACTTGACTTTTCTCACAGCATTCTCTGTGTCTATGAAGCCAAGATTGCAGATACTGATGGACACGTTACTCTGCTTCATGACCAGCTCATGCTGTAGACCCCCAAAGAAGCCATTTAGGGCAAACTTTGTAGCAGTGTATGGCAGAGAAAGGGGTGCACACACTTTACCTGTGGAGCACATTTTACCAACATTCACATTATACATGACAGAGATGACTGCATCAGTACATTTAGGGAGATAGAATTCTTACTCACCTGATAGGGAGGAGACCACCATTATCGACCCCTTACTCTTCTCAAGGGCCGGAAACGCCTTCACTGCCATTTGAATGTAGCTGTAGAAATTTGTCTGTGACAATACACGAGCAGAAATATACAATGTACTAGTAAAAAACACTTTTACTCTCTGTAAAACCTCTTAGTAGGAATGGGATAGTATAAAAGCTTCCTATTCGTTTCTGTAACCGATCAAACTTTTCTGTATTACTGTCATTGAAAAAATACATTGAAACGATATAAACAGTACTAAAAAGTTATTTTATATTTCTTTGCCATAGTACAAAAATCAAAATTTCAAATTAAACAAATAAAAAAAGCATGTGCACAAGTACAACTTCTACTAGATTTGCCCAGATAAGTAAATTGCAGAAAGTTTATGACTTTTAACAAAAGGATGGCACTGCATTTTCTATGCTGATTTTTAATTGCCAATATATTTTACAAATTTAATATGTTGAATTGCACAAAAACGCATCTAACAACTGCCTAGTTTTGATTGTTTATAACATATTCCAGTTCTGTAGCATGGGATGGAAATTGTTATGTAATGAACCTAAACAAAATTTCTCATTTGGTTAAATGGGATTTTTGCTCATGTTCTGTAAAGCTTTCCCAACTTTGAAATAGTTGCTATGAGCAAGGACATACTGTGTCACTGAAGCATCACTTTTATAAAGCACTAAAAGCTACCTGAGTACTTGTAAAGATCTTTTCAGTCTGCTAGATGTGAACAAATGATAGAGTTAGAAAGCGAAGTCCATAAAAATCTTTGAATCTAAAAATCACACGTCATATGTAAAGGTCTATCACTGCATTCACAGCACAGTTCATTTCATTATTGTACCTGCATTAGCCAACGAATGTGATCCACATCACTGTCCCACATCTTAAAAATTGTGGCCCCGATGTGGTTTAGCACAATGTATTTGAGTCCTTTGAGCTGCTGTTCTGCAAACTCCACCACCCGGTCAGCATCGGCAGGTTTGGCCATATCTGCTGGAATATAGAGGGCTTTCTGAGCCCCCAAATCCTGACACTTCTTCACCACCTGCAATCAACCCACAATACAATCTAAAACACTTACAATATAGAGTACGGTTTCACAATAAAGTCCACCCAAATCAAGGTAACAGTAAATATTGGTTCTTTTTCAACGATAAGACAGAAACCACTATCATCTTTATGCCAATTTGTCTCTGATAATTAGGCAATTATTATTTAATTATGTAATTACTGTCAAATATACTTATAAATTGAATGTAGAGTAAAATAAAAAAAACACCCCACCCGTAGGCTTCTAGGAGTTACTCACTTAGTAGACATGCCATTAGAATGACAAAGTCAGTTCACTAACCTCTTTCAAGGCATTTTCTCTTCTTGCGGTGATGACGATTTGAGCACCCAAACGGGCATAATGGTATGCGATCTGCTCCCCAATACCACTGCTAGCACCAGTCACCAAAACCTTCACTCCTTTTAGAGACTCTGGATAAAACAGACATTAGACAGTTTCACATTAAACTGTATCACTAACACTCATAGCAGTGTCTTTCACAGCATGTGCCATGTCTGAAAACTGACAGGGCATCATCACAAAGAGAGTAAATTGAATGAGTGAACGTGTCACATCACTGGCAGATGCGTGTGCATTGCAGTGGCAGAAAAACAGCCGACAAACAATGGCATTGTTGGATGCAAGAATATAAACAGAAAAACAAATGACCTTCATTTTTATGTATACTATCATCAAAGCCGCCGTCTATGGCCGTCATAAAAAGCAGTGCGGATGTATTGCTGCAGCACCACTCCAACCTGCATAAGTCATTAAGTGCGGTTTGATGTGACATGGTTGTGAAGAAACGTACAGATTCACATTTTTTTACAGTAATGGTGATAGAACCCAGGGGTCACAATGTTTACAATAATAAAGCCATTTACTTTAATAAAAACCACCAGTGAACCTACATGCGCCTTCTGAGGTTTAATATACATGCTGATTATTGGACAAAAGTGAAAAAACTAAATAAAATTTGGGTTTTCTTTGAGGCCTATTTTGCATTAGAATGCCCTTCATGTACCCCTTCATGAATAAATTAAAATAAACTGAGTAGTATCATTATATAGTAGCAACAATTAGAATCTTTCGTTTTATAGCCAAAACGCCAATTTTTCAGTTTGATCACTCAAGCCACAGTATTTATCACATTAGCCATATCATCTGCTGTGTTACACTGAAAATGCCTAATTGATAATAGTAGAAACTTCACTAGTAATAACCAGATTACCTAAATCTATCTAGCACTGGTGAATAGTCGGACCTACTACATTGCTACAATGATTAAAACATGTTATTTCAAGTGTTTAGCCTTTTTATCACACAGTCATCGCCAACAATTTGGAAAATGCCACCAAGAAATGTCCCCAAACTCACTTTCATCAAAAGCTGGGCCACTCCGTAGGTACGCTATCAAAGCAGCGCTAAGGGTCCCAAACAGAAATATCTTCACGAGAAGCTTCATTGCAAACAGCTGTAGAAGTTCTGCAGGAAGTGTTTCTGTAAAAGCTCTGACAAGCAGGCAGACTGATCTCAGATCAAGCTATCAAGATCCAGGCTCCATATCTGGCACACTGTCCAGTCATTTATACGGTCTGAAGTCTAACAGTGAAAAAAACAAACAGACGGTGTGTCTTTCTGAAACAGGAGGAGTCACTTTGCCATACAGTGTGGTCAGCATGAGTCCGATTCTACCTAATTAAAGGAACAGCAGTGTAGGGCTTTCACAAAATATCTGGGTTAAGTTTTCTGGTTTGTAGAACACTTTTATCTTGGACTTTTATTGTGAATGGCGGGTCGGAACTATCACTATCTGTGTTGTTGTGGTACAGCTAGCCAGAGCTAAAGCCAGCTAACAGAAAAGAGTGGACAGTGAGTGGCCTATTCACCACGTCAGTGTCACTGCAGTGCTGAGAACGCAAATCACACCCTTTCTGTGGTGGTCCAATGGGTGTCCAGACTACTGAAGAACAAGATGAGCTGATAAAATAGACAATGGGAAAATCCACAATGCACACTTAGAACCAATCACATTTTGAGTGTGGTAATGATGGACACTATTGTCCCACAATGTAATTGGAAAGGGAAATGTAGTGTAAATGTGAGTTTAACCAAAATGTGTGACAGCAGCCTGTAAAACTAAATCTGTTAATTATATAATGTTTTATTTATTTGCGTTTCTAAAAAAACTAACTAACTAAAAAATTGGCGTGATATAACGTAAGATTTTTCAATTTCTGTTAGTAAGAAACAATGCAGTATGCTAACATTTCATGTACTATCCTGACAAACTCATAATATTAAGATACAATCGCATATACTGTATAGTTCAAAACTGAGACGCAACTAACTAGCTAATGTTAGCATTAGCCTTACCTTTTCTTTTCTTTGCCTCACGTAAACCAAAGTTAGCTGGCTAACAACCCAGTAAAACCTGTTGGCAGTTATACTGACCATAATTTGCCCCAAACACACATTATATGTGTATATGTTCACTCTGTAACGACTCACTATTTCATTCTTTATGTTACAGATTTTAATAATGTTAACTCAGCTGAGCATTATCAAAACTTCTGTCTTCGTTTTTAGCAGCTGACGGACGAGAATAAGACCCGAGACCCGCCCCCTGGCCTGATGATTGGCTTAGAGACAGAAGACAGTGCTTTCAACAGAGCAGCAGCAGCGCCTCCCCCAGGCTTCGCCCCATTATCACAGTACATTGAATGAGACGGAACTATAAATGATTAGAATTAGTAACATGCAGGTATTTGTGAAGAACAATGTGTATAGTTTATGTACATTACTAAAATGCAATTTCCAGTTTCTCCCGCCAAACTGATGCACGTTTGTTTGGCCTGTACCCATGGCAACAGCCATGTCTGGTCAGTCTGATCTTACCGCATCCGCGCTGCAACAAAACAAACACACCAGCTCTGATAAAAACATTACGCAACTAGACTGACAACACGCCAACTTCAGACTAGGTGTGAGGAATGACATTAATATTTCTGGGTGGGTAGTAGACACGCCCTTTTACTAACCTTTAATTACAAAACACAGCTGAGGCTGACTTACCGTCTGCAGGCGTCACCTTTATGTAGCACAGTAACGCGGTTCACGTGTTGTTCATATAATTGGCTGCTTTGCAACTATTTTGAATGGGTATATTATTTACTTATTGCTTGTGTAGTTGTGTCCCTTATGCTAATTATACATAGTAATTATTGCATATTATTATTATTATTTATTGGTTATTATTACATTGTGGTTATTATCTGATGCCCTGTAAAGACCCTTGTTAAAATATTTCATATAAAACAGAGTCAGCTACATTTTCAACTACATTGATCAGACCTAGGCTGTATTTGAAATGACATGCTTAATATTGCTTGTCGACTAAATCTATTCAAGAGTAGTATGTAGTATGCAGTATGCGACCAAACTGTAAAACTTTAGTGCACTGAAGATACCCGGATAGTGTAGGGGGGCAGTATGCAGTACATACTACTGTACCATGTAGTATGCAGTATAGCAGTGTGCCATTTCAAATACAGCCCTAGTCGTTTTTTTCCCCCTTTAAGTTGTTTGTAATATTTGTCTAAAATTAAAGTCTACGTGAATTTAAAATATTTCTGAGAACGTTAAAAATTTTTTGATCTTATACGAAGGAGTGCGAACAGTCAGTGGGGTGCCGACCTTCTCAAGCCAGTAGACCGATATATGCTCGCTATCCAGTCACGTGTGAATGCAGACCTCTTCCATGAACTAGCACAACACTGTGTATGTCTCCCATCTCTTATTTACAGTGTTCCTGGGTAATACTAACTAATCTAAATTATGTGGACCAGAGACTTGTTTCTTGTTGAAACCCCCATGCCAAGACAGCCTTCTGGTCGGTAAACTGAAATTATTCATGTTTAATAATTTCTTGTTGTTTGTCATATGGTCACCATTTTTTGAATATGAAGCATTCCTCAGTGTATTATAACTTAATTCCAGTATGCAACAGCTTTCCTACTGTGGAATCATCTACAGATCTCCCTTTACTGCCGAGTATTTTTTAATATCATTCTGCTAATCTGCAGACCCCGAGCACTGCACATTTCATCAGATGTATATCACGGATAAGTTTTTCTCAACCCTGGTGGCACCCTGTTCTGCTCATTTTAGTGGCTTCCCTGATTTAATGTAACCCCTATTTATTGTTTCGTTCACAATATTTCGCCGCGTTTGGTGCCGAATGAACGCTGCCCTGGGATTCAAAATTTCCTACAAAACTTTATTTACACCGCCCACAGGAAGCAGCTGCTGCCCTTGTGGATTTTGTTTGCTGTCAAACTAGCACACAGCTAATGCGTAGAGAATAAGAACAGATTGTGTCTTTTCTGTGTAATTGTTTTAACGCAATCTACACGTTTGCAGATCTTTGACCAGTAATACTGCGTGTGACCCTATGGCAGCCAGGATTTTACCGGTAGTCAAGTAAGTCTGTTAGCTGTTTTCGCCAACGGTAGCTAATGATGACACTCGGGAGCAAACTAGAACAGCAACGAGCTGAACGAACTACATACAGCTTTTAAAACATGCAGCTGTAGTTTGTCAAAAGTAGTTGGTATAAGTTTATTTATTATCCTGTAGCACAGTTTAATGAAACACCACAGTTGCACGCTGAATAGAAGCTGTGAGTTAGCTATGCTAATGGCTAAGCTACACACAGGGCTCCGTGTGGCCGTCGTCTTTTTATGAAGGGCTTGTTGAGGTGATTAGACAGAGGTGAAGGACAGCAACGCACAGATGTGACATTCATTCAGTCACCTTGCAGCCCCACAGTCTTCGTGGTTTGTTGTCTTTAACATGTGTCCAGTGTAGTTTGGGGTGTTTTTTCTGGGGGTCTGAGGGTGCAGCAGGAAAACAGTAGGTCATTTGGCTGGTCCTCACTAAGAAAATGCCTTTCTAGAATAAAAAAACTGAGCTTAATTTAGAAAGTCTAATACCCCAAATATAATTAATAAATCAATAAGTGCTTTTTCAGTTTAGTGCTAAAGGTACAGCGTAGCCAGCTTGTCTGGATCATGCAGAAGGAATTTTTCTGTAACATCTATTGGCCTATGAGCTCCTGTGCAAAATTAAAAAAAACAACTAAGACCCAAAATGATTTGACTGACAAACTGCATTTAAAGTGAGGAGGAAACTGTAAATGCAAACCATTCATTTTAGGGACAGGATGCACTCTCCTTGGTTCTGGACGGCCGGTGTAAGGGGCAGTTTGGTGATTACACTTCTCAAACACACCTGATTCAGCTCATCTGTTAATTTCCAGACTTAGTAAGTCAGTTTTAGGGGGGGAAACCAAACTGTGCTGGACACCGGCTCACCAAGACCAGAGTTGTAACAAAGTAACAGACACAATCTTATGTGCGTAATGCCAACACAGGTTTTATTCATTGTTGGTACCTGAATTATCAGGATCTGCATTTTAGCTCTGTAACATCAGGTTCATTGATGGACAGTACGAATTGATTCAGTGTGATTTGTTGTATGTAAGTAGTGTTTTTAGTTTTCAGAGGTAACCTAACAATATAAGCCGACTGTACTGTCTTCTGAACTCTACTAGTGAATCATGATGCACTTAACTAAAAACAGATACAGAGTTCCAGACAACAGTTAAAATGAAGAAAACAGGAAATAAGTTAGACTGCTATTAAAGCAGCAGCCTTCCAATTATTTTTTTCAATTACTGGAATGTAAACACTTTTATTGAGACTGCTTTGATGTTAAATGGCTTACTGTGGAGACACCCGGTGACACTGATTTCTTTATAGTTTTGGTGATGTTGGGAACCAGGGGTCACAATGTCTGTAATCCATTTTTTTGCTACCCAACAGACCAGCCATCTTACAAATGTCTTCTTTTTTCTTTTTACTTCATGTTGATAATGGTAAAATAATAAAAATAATATTTAGTAGTAATAAAAGTTTGAGCTGAATGAAGATCATACAAATATCTTTCTGCCATTTTTGAGTTATTTATTTATTTCTAATTCAGTTTAGGCTAAAACATTCTCACCAAACCGGTAACAAAACAGGCATAATGTTCATGAAACTCTTTAGACGTCTAGTTCCTATCAGCACCCCTCTGAACAGTTCTTTAAGTTACTAAAGATAAGCAAGCTACTCTGAATGACTTTTTTTTGCCTCATAATATTTTTTATTGTGACCAGTTCACCTTTTATGCCAAAGCAAAATAAGAAAATAACATCTATAACACTCTCCTACTTTTGTCTTGCAGGCTTGCCACCAAAGTGGGCATTGCTGGAGGAGCAGTCTATGTGGCGTATGACTCTGGTCTTCTTGGGGGCAGTGAACAGGGCTCTGTAGCCCTGAGCAAAGCTAAAGCAGCTATTCCACCTGCTGTTGAAGAATGGACAAAGTACTTCGGCTTGGAAGTAAAGAACTCTTTAAATATGATGGTGAACAGTACAGTGCCCAACAGACTTTAACAAGTCGACATATTTGTTCATATCTTGAAACTGCCTGAGCATTTTGTCATAGCATGTAGAACAATACAGGTATTGCATATTGTGAAGAATGTGTGTTAATTTCCATGAAAATAATAACTTACAATGTTTTCGCTCTTTTAGCTTCCTGCAGCGCCCAAAATTGAGTTTTCCCCTGTTGATGCATGGAACTCAGGTAATGCTCCGACATGGCTTGTGGTCAATATGATTTGGATATCGAGTGACCTTGTGTGTTTGAATAAAGAGCTGGATGCAGTTTGTGTAGGTTGGATAAGGTTTTAGTAATGTATTCAGTAGAGATGAGTTAAAATGTTGGAATATTTGGATTAGACGGAAGTTTTAAAAAAGTCTAATAGTAAAATTAGGATTTACAATATGAGAACAAGCTTTGCATATTCTCATGAGATAAAAAAAGATTTCTGAACTGTACACCGGAGGGCAGTAGGTTTAGTATAGAACAGTCATTGTAAGATACAGAGCGAGATTTCTGATGTCTCAGACAGAGACCTCTGTGTACGTCTGATGGACTAGCCTGTTGGGCTAATTTAAATTTTTTTGAATAGTCCTTATATAGGACTATTATATAAATATTATATTTTACCGAAATGCTCATGCCTAATATTTACAGAAATGATTTGGGTGACCATTGGTATGCAGTGTGTGTTAGCAGTGCTAACCTGTTTTAAACTATTTGAAGTTAAGGGATGGCTTATAGCACCTTTCATACACTGCAGTCATGCAAGGAGTGTTATCAGTACAAAACAAAAATATAATATAATTTCAATCAAAATGTAAAAACATGATAAAACAATAGATTTAAAAGAGAAGAAATGAAATTTAAAATCAAATGAAGAATATTTTTAGTATAATAAAGTGTTGCAGAAAAGAAGTACTAGTACAGCTAACAGGGTTTTAAACTGAGCTCTTTGAAAAAAGCGTTTAGTGTTGGGGCTCTGCTAATGTTTCCTTTCAGCTGATTCCATTTAGAAGCAGCACCATAGCTTAATGCAGATTCTACACATTTGGCGTTTACCTTAGGCAGGACTAACTGGCTTGTTCCTAATAATCTGAGACTTTTGCTCTACACACATCACTTCAGGAAATCAGAAAAATACTCATAGGTCCTACTCCATGAAGTGATTTATAGACCACTACCTTAAAGTTTCTGATCTGACTGTTCTGGGGTAAGTGGACAGTCATTCCTTTAAGGGTCCATTACTTTAAATGTTCTTGAGTGGGCCATAGACTGTGTTTATTCCGCATTTTAAATTGTTCTCTGATGTGTACAAAGTAAGTATATGGCATTTGTTGAGCTGAAAACAGACACAGACAGAAAATAAAATTAAACTCTGTCTAAGATAGATTACCATACTATTTAGTAGCTATGCTAATGCTTGTTAACTGTAAGCGGTTGTTCTATGGTATTGGTCTTTTTTTTTTTTTTTTTAATTAAAAAAAAAAAAATTGTCTTTTAATGTATTTCTGTACATATTAATAATGAAGTATATGCATATCTCTTAAAATATGGACACTACATCTTTTTTTCCACAGGAGTGCAGAAGTCTATCCATGCTCTTTCCATCGCTCCAACTGCACTATGCGACTACACTAGCCAAGGCTTCCAGTATCTGAAAGACCTGACCAAATGAACTTATGTCATCTGGTAACACTGTTTGTTTCACATGCAAACACTTCCCCACATGTACAGGCTTCCTGAATGGAAAGGTACAGCCAAAGATGGAAGAACTGGTGTAAATTTGTAGGATGTTCAGAAGGTCTGCAAGTATGTTTGTTCATATTCTGGCCCGTGTTAAAAGTGTAAAAAAATGCTTGTTATAAAAGTATTTTGTGTCAAGTAAAATAAATGTACAAAGATAAAAGAAAAGATTTTTGCATAAGTGTTGTTATTATTATTATTATTATTATTAAATGTGGCATGTCCTGCAGTGCCTGCCATATCAGTCTGTGCTCACAAACAGCCTAATTTTGATTATGCAGCAGGCATCAGGAAGATGTTTTGAATAAAACATGCATTGTAAATAATGTATACGAAAACACGGTTGAGTCTCATTAATATGACCAATCAGGGCGTAGCTTATGAAGGAAGCCACATTCTCGTGGAATTCTCCAGGCTCACTTATCCATGTGGAGGGCACTCTCAACTGATTTGGGTATGCAGGTCACGTATACCCATACATGTCCAGATACCTGTGACGACCTACCAGGACCTTGTTAAGTCATTCCCAGCATAGATGCCTTAACAACCAAGTTTTGCCTATGCGTTAACATGTGCTGTCGAGTTTTTCAGATCTAAATTGAGAAAAGCTTTATTTTTTTTGTCTCTTTTAGAAATAAAAGCTTTAAACATTGTTTATGTGGTAGTGATAGTTTTGGTGGTCGGCCAGGTCCTGCATGGTTGTTTGAATCCACTTTTTTCTGTATATGTTAATGCAACACGTTTTTATTAATGCCCCTTCACTTCCCCGCTCCTTACCTCTTCTTATATGAACAAACCTTTAGCCTACTTAAAGGCAACTGAACTCTAGATCTAGCTCTTCAGATCTGTAGGTCCTTACTATGGTTTTCTCTGTAGTTGTGCATACCCGTGTGAATTCCTTATTCCTCTGTGCACTACACATTTTCTCAGAGAATGTAGTTGGAAGTTGGAATGTTTGCTTTTGATATGGTACGTTATTGTGTTTGTGCTTGAAAGGTGGTATAGAAAACACTTTTCTTAAAGACCAATGTAGCTAAAACAATGGCCTGCTGCCCCCTGAATAAACACTAAAATGCATAAACCCTAAAAAACATTCCTCAACTTGAATGATAATCCCACCCATTCACGCCAGGTTGTTTTTTGAAATGACTTTTTAGCAATAGCATTGGTCACACAATTGTTTATTTGTCCGTTAATGTTAATCACTCAGTCATTTGTATTCAAATACACTGTTCAAAAAGTGAACAATTTTTAATCAGAGTATAGCGGAGCAATAATGAGACACACTACAAAACAGGAATGGTTTAAAAGGACGTGGTCATTGACATTTTGTCCCCCCTCATCTTTTCCCACTGATTTTTCACTAGTTTTGCAGTTGACTCACTACTAGTACCATGGTGCGGTACCTGGACCCTACAGGGGTTGCACAGGTAGTCCAACTACTGAAGGATGGCACATCAATATGTGCCATTGCCACAAGGTTTGCTGTGTCTCCCAGCACAATCTTAAGAGTATGGCAGAGATTCCAGGAGACAGGCACTGTCTCTAGGAGAGCTGGACAAGGCTGTAGAAAGTCCTTAACCCCTCAGCAGGACCGGTATCTGCTCCTTTGTCCAAGGAGGTGAGCACTGCCAGAGCCCTACTGCTGTGAATGTGTCTGACTAAACAATCAGAAACAGGCCTCATGAGGGCGGTCTGAGGGCCCGATGTCCTGTAGTGGGCCCTGTGTTCACTGGCCAGCACCGTAGAGCTCGATTGGCATTTGCCACAGAACACCAGAATTGGCAGATCCGCCACAGGCGCCTTGTGCTTTTCACAGATGAGAGCAGTTTTTACCTGAGCACATGTGACAGTTGTGACAGGCTCTGGAGACGCCATGGAGAATGGTATGCCGCCTGCAACATGATTCAGCATGTTGAATGTGGTGGGTCAGTGATGGTCTGGGATGACATATCCCTGGAAGGACGCACAGACCTCTACAGGCTAGACAACGGCACCCTGACTACTATTAGGTATCAGGATGAAATCCTCAGACCCCTTGTCAGCTCCTACGCTGGTGCAGTGGGTCCTGGGTTCCTCCTGGTGCACAACAATGCCCGGCCTCATGTGGCGAGAGTATCCAGGCAGTTCTTGGAGAATGAAGGAATTGATACCATTGATTGGCCCATCGGCTCGCCTGACCTAAATCCAATAGAACACCTCTGGGACATTATGTTTGGGTCCATCCGACGCCACCAGGTTACACTTCAGACTGTCCAGGAGCTCAGTGATGCCCTGGTCCAGCTCTGGGAGGAGATCCCCCAGGACACCATCCGTCGTCTCATTAGGTGCGTGTGGAGGCCATACAAACTACTGAGTACCATTTTGAGTTGCTGCAGTGGAATGTGGGTTAAATGGACGAGCCTGCTGTATCATTTTTTCGCTTTGATTGTCAGGGTTTCTTTGAATTTAACCCTCTGTAGAGTGATCATTTTCATTTCCATCAAACGATGTGGCATCCTTTTGTTCCTAACCCATTACCCAGTCTATATGAGGAAAGATATTTTGCATGATTTTTTTCTCATTGAGATCTGATTTGTTTTCAAAGTGTTTTTTGAGCAGTGTAGTTCCATACAAATCATTGTCTCTTCATGGTGGTAAAATAGATCTTTTGCTACCATGGAAGTTGCAAAGGTGTTGCTTGTGCTGGTGCTAAGCCTTTAGTGTGTTTTCTATCAAATGTCACTCAGGCCTGGTGTTAAGCTGAAGTGTTGGTTTCGTTAAGACTTGTAGAATGCTTAAAATGACATTTTGACTATAATTGGAATTTTAGTTAGAGATGACCTGACATTGTAGTACTAATGCATTCCTATTATAGAAGAATGTACTCAATATGGGATAAGATTAATCTCAGATTCTAATCTACAGGTTTACAAATTCAAGAAAACTCAGTTAAGCTCGTTTAACACATTTATTTCAGTGTTAGGAAAAGGTGTGAACAGCATTTCACACAAATCAAAAACAAACAAGCAAACTCTTTAATCACCACTCTTGATTATTTTCTTAATCCAGGTGATATACTTTGAAATCTGAGTGTAGATATTGGGTACATTTGGATAATTACAGTCTTTCTTATAATTGAAGGAGACTATGCCCACTGCTACACCACCGCACACCAGAGGACCACCAGAATCACCCTGCAAAAATCACAGAGCAAAGTTTAAGCATGATATATGGCTAGACAGTTTCAGTGTTTTACAGCTGTAGATATCCAGATTGTATACCACATTTTGAAAAAATATAATTTTCCCATGTCGTACCTGGCATGCGCCACTTTTTGCCCCTCCTGCACACAGCACATTGGGTGGGAGTGTAACATTCTTAGCACTCCACTTCTCTTTGCAGTCTTTGAAATTAATAGTTGACACCTCAGCGACCATAAGGTCATGTACTGCTTTTTTTTTCTCAGTGATCCCCCATCCTGCAACCAGGCACTTGGTGTTTGGCTTGACTGGTTTGTCTTTGCTCGGGATTTTGATAATCTTCACAGATTTACTCTGTTTAACTTCCTTGGAAAGCTTGAGTTTATGGAACAGAAACACACATTCACTTAGCAGTCGTCTTATTTACTGATGTGTAGTCTATTCTGTATTATAGAAACTGTACTCTTACTTAAGTGACTGTAGATATAACCACACTGTACCTTCAGAAGCATGATGTCATTTCCAGTCCTGGGTTTTTTGTATGATTGCAGGTGCCTGTCTATCACTTCATATCTATTTAGATTCTTTCCAGCGATGTTGTGAGTGCCGATGACCACGCTCATGCTATCCCTTTGCATTTCAGAAGATAAGTTGTGTTTCAGTAGTAATAAGAAAGAAAGACTAAGAAAAAATTATAGTGGCCTACCGGGCATCACAATGGGCAGCTGTGAGTACGTAGTTGGCATCTATGAGGAATCCTCCACATATGTGGTACCCGTTGACTTGCACCGAGACCATATACTTCTGGGAGTTCTTCTTGGCTTTCTTACCATTAATGATTTCCTCTCCATGTGTGGCTAGAAGAAGAAATGACCATACAAACTGAATATCTCCTAGTATCTGTCCAGCCTCCTTCATTCATCTATTCACACCTAAGCTCTTACCGTGATATGCCAGTGTGCTGAGAGCTGCAGCAAGCAGTATTCGCTGAAGTGCGTTCATCCTGCCAGTCGGGCACTGTGACTCAATAACCTCTCCAGGTATTTATACTCATCACAGAACTTACTTCCTCATTGTGGTTTTCTCTTGTCTTCTCAAAGGTGTTCTGACGTCTTCCTTACTTGCAGTGCAGCTCTGTTTAACTTTGAAAATACCAGTTGTTTCTGAAATTACCCCCCGCCCCCCAAAAAAATCCTCGTGCACATTTAGTAAATGTTTTTGTAGTATATGTACACAATATGTGCATTTTAATATAGTAGGACGAAGGGACCTTTTGGCTTTGTGAGAGTATATAGAATTTTTTCATTAAAAAGTGTATTGTATGTAAGGCAGTTCCATGAAATCTAATATGAAAGTCTCTCATTTTTGGAGGTCTTGGAGATAATCATGTCCACGAACGTGTTCTTTTCCCGTTGATTATTAACTTTGTCTGTTGCACTATAGCTACTGATGAATGATTAGAATTATCCAGCTTTTTAAGGTTTGCTCCTATATAATCTGTTGTTTTTTGCTAGGCAAGTTTGTTCTACAATTCGAGTGTATTTGCACTGTATAATAGCCCTTCTGTTACTCCAGATAGCTGCATAAGTGTTGCATGTGCTGGTGCTGAGTTTTATTGTGGTTTCTCTCAAACGTCGCCCAGAGAGACGTACTTGACGGGCTAGAGAGTTTTGGTTTCTGTAAGTCAGGATGTGAAAAATTACATTTTAGCTATTGTGAATGATCAATTCAGATATGACCTGACTTTGTAGTACAAATCCATTTCCTAAAATAAGATCACATCATAGGGCTATTCCTGTAAGGAGAACTCAGTTAAGATCATTTTAATCAAATTATTTAAGCCTTAGCAAAAAAAGTTGACAGCAGTTACATGCAGGTTAAGCAACACAAACATAAACCTATAAGCCCTTTCCTCATTATTTTCGTAATCCAGGTGATATACTTTGAAATATTCAAATTGAGTTTAGACACTGGGTACATCTGGATAATTACCAAGTTCCTTTTCAAAGAGGAAGAAGATATCTACTGCTGCAGTACAGCACACCAGAGGGCCCCCAGAATCACCCTGCAAAAATCACAGAGGATGCTCTATTGCTGACAGTTCCAGTATTTTACAGCTGTAGATATCAAGATTATATATCTCATGCTAAGAAATAAAATATCCCCACATCTTACCTGGGATGCACTTGTTTTTGCTCCTGCCGCACACAGCACGTTATTAGCACAACATTATTAGCACTCCACTTCTCTTTGCAGTCTTTGAAGTTAATAGTTGACACCTCAGCCTCCATAAGGTCATGTGCTGTCCTTTGTTTCTCAGTCTTCCCCCATCCTGCAACCAGGCACTTGGTGTTTGGCTTGACTGGCTTGTCTTTGCTCGGGATTTTGATAATCTTCACAGATTTACTCTGTTTAGCTTACATTTACATTTACATTTAAGGCATTTAGCAGATACAAACCGTGCTTAGTGTTCCATTGGAAAATATTCCAGCTAGTACAGGAAGGATAGAGCCTAAAACTCACCATGAGCTCAGACACTGCCCGAACAAGGGCCAGTGCTGATAGCTAGAGAGATCAATACGCAGACATATATAAAGCAAAAGTGCACTACCTGGCAACCCCAGCCCAGTGCTTTTCCTTGGAAAGCTTGAGTTTATGGATCAGAAACACACATTCACTTACCACTGTCACATTCTATATTGATTTTTATCTGTTGTGTATTATAGAAGATGTATAGTTATTTAAATGGTTATAGAAATAGCCAAGCTGTACCTTCAAAAGCATGATGTCATCCCCAGTGCTGGCTTTTTTGTATGACAGGACTTTATGCTTGTCTATCACTTTATATTTAATCAGGCTGTTTCCAGCGATGTTGTGAGTGCCAAGGATCACACTCATGCTCCTCCTTTGCATTTCAGAACATGTGTTGTATGTCAGTAGTAATAAGAAAGAAAGACTTAGATGGAATTATACTGACTCATCATCACAATGGGCAGCTGTGAGTACGTAGTTGGCATCTATGAGGAATCCTCCACACCTGTGGTTCCCGTTGACCTGCACTGATGCCATGTATTTCTGGGAGTTTTTCTTGGCTTTCTTACCATTAATGATTTTCTCTCCATGTGTGGAAAGGAATGACCAGTAATACTAGAGTCTCACAGAAACTATCCAAGATCCTTCATCATTTTTATTTGAAGCTAAGCATTTACTGTCATATATCAGTGCACTGAAATGCGTTCATCCTGCCTATGAACCACTGTTAAGTCAAAGGCCTCCAAGTCAAAGCCTTGTGGCTTTCTTTTTTAGTCAACAGCGTTCTGACCTCTTTCTTACTTAGAATGCAGAACTGTTGAACTTACTAGTGGAAAATACTAGTTGTGTCATAAACTGCCTCAAAGTTTATGTAGCCTATGTACACAATATGTGCATTCTAAAACTATAGTACCACTGGCCTTTTTTGCTCCATGTAGGAGTAATTTCTATACACGTGCATTGTATGCAAGGCAATTGCATGTAATCTAAAAAAAGTCCAGCAAAAGGCTGCCTGGCCATTCGGTGTGGCACTACAGAAAGTCCTCAATCATTTGAATTTTACCGCTTTTTAAGGTCTGCTCCTATATAATGTTTTTCTGGGTTAGTTTGTTGTATAATTAGAGCGTCTCTGTATGATATAATAGCCTGTCTGTTACTTTTGAAAGTTGCATAAGTGTTGCATGTGGTGGTGATGAGCTTTTAGTGTGGTTTCTGTCAAATGTCACTCAGGCCTGGGCTGCACGTTTTGGTTTCTGTTAGACTGCCGGATGTGAAAAATGATATTTTGACTAATATGTGAATTCAGTGCCTATATTCCTTTAAGCAAACACAATGAAGCAGTTATATTAATTTGAGTCCTTTATTTAAGCATTAGAAAAGTGTTGACAGTATTTACATGCAATAAGGCTAATTAAACAACATGTACAAAAAGGTTATTAAGCAACAGGTACAACAACAGAAATCTCTTAAGCACCTTTCTTGATTATTTCCTTAATCCAGGCACTGTACTTTGAAATCTGAGTGTAGACATTAGGAACATTTGGATAGTTACAATTCCCATTTAAATTGAAGGAGACGATGCCCACTGCCAAACCACTGCACACCAAAGGCCCACCGGAATCACCCTGCAAGAATCAAAAAGCAATTAGGCATTTAACATTAATAACAGTCAGTGTTTCAATGCTATACACAGTTTAAAATTGTATTCTATGCTTCTTCAGTAAAGGCAATGGGTCTATTACTATTAACATAGAGAACTTTCAAAGAATGCATTAATATTGCTTTGCATATTTCATTGGTTCTTCTGTACAGATGTTGTATGTGGCTCTATATAGCACCAGAACTGTTTCTGTTATTTTAAAAGACAAAGAAAGATGTCACAGAACCTTTTTATAAGATTAAAATGTTTTTGACATTCAGATCGTATATTGTTATTTGGAAAATATCTCCATTGTCTTACCTGGCATGCACCACTGTTGGTCCCATAGCCACCTGCACACAGTATGTTAGATGGGAGCTTGATGTTCACAACAGCCCACTCCTTCTGGCAGTCTTTGAAATTTACTGTTGACACATCGGTCACCAGAAGGCTATTTACTGTGCTTTGTTTCTCAGTCTTTCCCCATCCGGCAACCAGACACTTGGTGTTTGGCTTGACTGCTTTGTTCTTGCTTGGGATGTTGACAGGCTTCACAGATTTCCTTTGCTTAGCTGAACCTGAAAGCTTAAATTTTATGGGAAAAAATACACATTCCATTGTCAGTGTCATCTCCTGTGCTAATTCTGCACCTGTATAAATATAATATAATATATATTGTATCAATATCTGAACTATACCTTCAGAAGCATGATGTCATATCCAGTCTTGGGATTATTGTATGATGGGTGTTTGTGCTTGCTCTTCACTTCATATCTAAGCACATTATTTCTGGAGATATCATGAGCCCCGAGAACCACAGTCATGTTGTCCCTTTGTATTACAGAAGAGGAGTGGTGTTTCAGTAATAGCAAAGATTAAAGAACAATGCTGCTTTTGACAAATGCAGAGAGCCATTGACCTACCCTAAATCACAGTGGGCAGCAGTAAGTACATAGTTGGCATCTATGAGGAATCCTCCACATTTATGCTCCCCTTTGTCCTGCACTGATGCCATGTACTGCAGGGAGTTCTTCTTGGCTTTCCTACCATTAATGATCTCCTCTCCATGTGTGGCTAGAAAAAGAAATGACAGATTAAACCACTGTGTTTTCGACATTTTTCATTTCGACTCACAACCGAGCACTTACCATCAAATACCAGAGCGCAGAAAACTGCAGCGAGCAAAACTCGGTGAAGTGCGTTCATCTTGCCAGTAAGCCACAGTGACTCAAAGATCACTCCAGATATTTATACTCTTCGTAGGACCACCTCATTGTGGCTTTGTCTTGATGTACCTGACCTAGACTGCAGTTCAGCTGAAAGGTTGAGTCAGCAAATGACAGCTGTCATTTAAATTACCCTCCAAAAAGTCATCAGTAGACATTTATTAAGTGTTACATTTATCCATATTTTGTTTTACTGGAGCTGGCACCCCTTTTGCTGCTGTAACAGCCTCCACTCTTCTGGGAACCCTACTAGGAAAACCATCATAGACCAGCATGTGTTTTGGATCCTGTTATGCGGGTCAGAATCAGGGGTAACTGTTGTACTGATCACCACCAAAACCAGCATATATACCAGTACCAGAGCACTAGACCAGCATAAAACAAAGGAAACCAGCTTAGAACACTTGGTAGTGCTTCTCGCTACATGCCAATCAGTTCTATTGCATTAGGAAGGGTGAATACTGATGTTGAACGTCTTCCAGTGTTATCCTCAAAATGGGGAGCAGTTTTAGAATCAGGATTCACAAGTTAGAAAAGATCATTTAAGTTATTTTATTTGATTTGTGTGTGCAGGAAAGAGGGCTATCATGTGACTGAATAATGCTTGGTTAACAGCCTTTCTGTAAAACATGTTCTTCTACAACACATACCAGTAGATCACCTTGCTAAGGTGTAATGAGTCCATTAATAGATATATAACTTTCCTACACATTGGGGACATTCTAAATCTCTGTCCCAAATGACACACTAAACCCTGCTGTCCTCCTCAAAGTCAACGAAAATGACAAGTTACATTAATAAGCAAATGCATTTTTCTCACATCTTCTTCTCTACAGCGTTGGTCAGGAAGCTGTAAACACACCCTCCTCCACTGTAATAGGGCCTTACCTCTGTCGCAAGGAAATGGGTAAAAGATAAGAAGCTGCTGCTGCGGCATAGGATGCAGTCCTCGCTGAAGACCCCGGTAAGATCATCTAGAGGGTGCTAGTGAACAACCCTATGATTACCTAAATGTGAACTGGTTCACATATGAGTATGGCAGTTATAAATACAAAAAACTAAACAAAAACTTCCACCATTATCATGAGGACCTCAAGACAGGGCCGGATCGGTCTGGAATTCGGACCGGTCTGTCCTAGAAAAAAAAAATCCATTCCTGGACTCAAAATGTCCTACAATACAAGTATTCCTATACTGGCATTTCTTATGAAGTTTAAACTGCTTCTTTTTATAGTCAAACCAATGCAACACAAAATGAGTTGTTCTGGAATTGATTTATTTATTTATATATTGTTTTGGTGGCTGTTTAGACACAAGGCAGTAGTATGGTCTGTGACTAAACAGCTACCGATCTACGACAGACTGCATTGTGAGCATTTCGTCACTATCCAAAGAAAAACAGGTATCTTCAAAATGGCAACTTTACAGCAGAGGCCAAAAACATCATTTAATTTGAATGGAAGTCAGTGGAACCAGACATCTTTCCAAGCAGTTTTGGGCCATTTCTGTTGGTGCATTCTTCAGGAAGTTTCCACACAGTGTAAAAAAACAGCTCATGTGATCAAATGAGGCATAAAAGTAAAAATCAACAAAAATGGAGATACATGTTTTTCTTTGGACACAATCGATATCTATTCAGATCCTGCATGTGTTAAAAATCCAGTGTACAACAATTTCACAGAGCTGAAATGGCAACCCTACGTGTGGATTTTACATCTAGTAAAGTGTTTAAAGACTCTCGCACTGGACGGACCTATTGTGGTATCTAAACTGACACACTGACACCGACACCTTTTAGTCATGAGTAATACTGAATACAAACTCTGATAGTTTCCGAAGAACAGTGGTCTGAGGTTTCTTTGTTTCACTCTGGTCACTCAGTTTTTCCAACCTTTCCACTAATCACATCATATGTCTACTCAATAGTTGAATAGGCTCCTATACGTGTATAGTTATAATGCTGTTATTCAAGTTTTATGTTGTGTCAGGATTTTGAACCATGTGTGAGTCCTTAATTGATCTTAAGTGACATGGTTTTGGCCAAGGGTCTAGCTGTTAGCTAGAAATGTTCAATATGCACTAACCATCAAAAGAAAAGTTGCACAAAGAAGGAGGCGTCAGATTGGGTGACTATACAGAAGGAGGATAAAGGCTACCAGGAACAATAAATGATGGTACATTTAGACTGATATGGGCAACATGTATCAAGCTACACATACAGAAGTAGTGTCTCCCAGTATGGCGTTGGGCCGAAATGTTTGCTAATGCATACGTCTCGCCATGAAGCTGTAGAGGTTTATAATGGTGTTCTGTGGTAATTCATCATGTGCAGCTTGAATATTCACGGTTCCTGCAGATGTTGTGGTAGGGTCGTAGGTGGAGTTACACCAGGCCTTCTGGAGATGTGACAAGTGACAACAAATAGTTCGTCTTGGTGCTCCATGACAGTCTGTCACGATACCGTTGGCAACCATGACATGGTGTTAAGGGCAGTCATCATAACAGTCTGTGTGCATGTAGTCCTGTGCAGTGCAGCCATCTGCCAATGGTGCTGCCACAAACAGGATGGCTAATAGAGGGCATCACTACTTCCTGAATGTCCATAATCGTGGCTGTTGGGTATGTCAGGAAAACAATCATTCCTGTCCTTGTTCACGTCACATGCCTGGCTCAGCATGAAACTGCCCACAAAGTGCATTCCTCTCAAGGGATTCCTCGAGTGATCTGAATCTTCTGCTAATTTATATTAAAAATGTTATCAACATACAATTAACTCTAATGTAATTTGAAAAACAGACAATAAACATTCCTCAATGTGCAAGTAAAAAAATCTGCAATGACAGATATGCAGTGTATTCACATCCAAAATATTTAACTCCAAATTCTAAATTACTCTAAAAGGTGTAAAGTTGATTTCAAGTGTGGCATTTGCCTTTGAAATCTTTAGCTGGGATGTGGCACTGTTTAGCAGAATGATGGTTTGGGGAACACTGTGGAGGTGGTGGTTAATCTGCGTCACTTTGTCACTGCTGTGTTGCCTTTAACAAAAGCCACATTACTTCCTCTCTGTATGGGAACTCCAGGCCAGGATTTAACTGTTCTCACGTTCTCACGTGGTCTCAGGATTTAACTGTTCTCACGTTCTCACGTGGTCTCAGGATTTAACTGGTCTCACGTTCAGTCAATGGACTAAAACTCTTTGTATTTTGGTTGTGACATGAAATTTGGGCATTGTTTTAGAAAAATGTTTTTTTTATCTTCTTGTGCTGTGTGACCTCAGTTTGAACCGATTCATTAGAATTATCCATGAATATATAAAAATACATCTGTTAAATCAAATAATAAATAGATGCAACTCTCCTTTATGTAATAGACTGTTTTGTGGGTGTAAAGGTCCCTGCTGTTTCAGTGGTTAGTTCAATGAGGATACCACAGGTTTGTTTGACTTCCTGCTCATGTAGCTGATGCCTCTCATGTTTGTGTAAACATTGTATACATTTAAAATTAGTTGCTTAAATATTGCCCACATGCATGTATGTCATGTGTGGCATGTTTAGTAACTTAACAAATGACAATATATCAAGACATGAAGACCCAGACTTGCTTGGTGTGCAATTTTAATTTCTCCTAGCTATTTATGATTAGCAGGACCTAACAAGTATAAAAACTAGACGTTGTCTTTGTACAGGAAGTTGCTTTGGCAAAAACTGTGTCCTCATATGTGGCCCAAGGGTCAACGTTTTAAAAAGTATCATGGTGCAGAGAAGCAGAATTGTAATGTCCTCATATAAGGATCCTGGGGTCAGGAGGTTAATGACTGGTTTCCTGCTGTCTCTAAATGGGTTCCGAACACAGCAGGCTATGTGTTCACTAAAAAGTTTATGAGCATATTATTCTGATCTTCATTAGTTTACACTGGCTACCTGTTAAATTCTGTGTTGCCTACGAGCAGACCATGTAGACCATCCACACCACTCTTCTCAGCTGAGGCAGGCGTACTGCATGTGCCTGCACTCCTTTGGTGGAAGACAGTTTTCTCATGTACTACCTAAACTATAGCATTGCAGAGAATATAGGATTTATAGGACTGAAGGCCAGGACTAAAACACATAGGTGTTTCCCAGCCTTGGTCTTACAGGCCTCATGCACATTTTAGTGTTTTTCTCTGCCATAAGGCACCCACTTCAACTCAGTATGGGAATGTTAACAAGCTGATTAGGTATGTAGGGAGCAGGGAAATCACTAAAAAAAAAAACGGTTTGCGAGGTGATTGGCAGAAATGTAAGGTATCTTGCCGACTAATAGCTTTGACTTTTCTCTGAGATGCACTCCTCTGTAGTGCTGAGTAAAATTTTCTCACCGCACTCTTTTTCTGCTGGCAGTGACACACAGGATGACGGTAAAGACCCCCTGTTTGTGGTACCACAATCTGACGCTAGATCACCGACCTACAAAGAAAAAAATGTGACCCTGCAGTGCAAAGTCAACCGCATGTTTCCACTGAGATGTTTCTGATGTCTAAAAAAGATCAGTTCCTCACAGACTCTTATAAGCACACACAGACACACATAGTAACTCATATTCTTTATTATAAAAAGAAATATAAGTACATACAATGCCAAATGTTTGACCAAGCTTTTACCTAAAGCTTTTTAAAATACCATTAATCCAGGGCAGAAATTTAGAGATCCTGGTGTAGACATTGGGCCTTTCTGTTGAGTTGCAAAGTATATTGTCTGTGAAGGCAGCGATGCCGACTGCAATATCTTTACACACCAAAGGCCCTCCAGAGTCACCCTGTAACACAATGCAAATGTATTCTATCAGTGGGGCATTTGTCTCCATTGTATCTTTTGCAATGTATTGTGTACTCTGGGTTTTCAATGCTGCACAAAATGGTATCTTTCCTGTAATGTAATCTTTTAAAAGGCTTTACAACAATTTCAAAACAAGAAATATAAGATACATTAACTAGATATCAAATAATTGTACTTGGCAAGTATGTGGATAGAGTTCATAGCACTCATACTTTGGATTTTAATGTTCCTACCTGACAAAATGCCCCGTGACCTCCTGCACATATCATGCTCGGTGCTGAATACTCCTTTTTCCATTTTTTCTGGCATTCCTTTTTGTCCTTCACAGTGACATTGACCTCCCTTAGAACGTCACTGTAGCTTCCATTGGTTTCTATTCTCCCCCACCCTGCAACACTGCAGGCAGAGTTGGCCTTGATGTCCTTATTGCTTTTTGGGATAAAAAGCTTTTTGATTGTCTTGCTCTTCTTGACTTTTCCATTTAACTGTGGGAAAATGTTAGAGGGCAGGAGACAAATCAGAGGTGATTTACCAAGATGACATGTCTGTTAAAACACAATTGAAAGAAAAAAGCCCCTAGATAGGTGTTAGGAATTGCTCTGTATTGATTTGATAGCAAAGGATGAAAATAAACAGCAGTTGATAGAAGAGGATTCATTTGGATTGAGTTGTTTTGTATGGTTATATACAGTATTTATGCATCCAGATAACTTATAATACAGGTCTCAACAGACCTTGGTCCACATTAGAGCTTACTTGGGCCTGAAATTGCACTCTGAACCAAAACACAATGTGTCTAGGGCTGGCTCATGGAGGAATGTGGAAACCTGTATGATGAAAAGTCTGAAATCCTTTTTACCATCACAAATTCCATTCCCTATAACAGGGTATTATATAGCGATAAAGTTATTGAAAAGTAGGGAATGTGCTAATCACAAAACACAACACAGTACCATTCTCAGCTAGTCAGATTGTACTATCTGAGCTAGCTGTTGTATTAAGGCCTTTTGAATGATACAAATTCAGCAATAAACAGCATTTTCAAACACTTCTAATTGTGGACACATTTTAATGAATGAGGAGCATCTCCTTACTTTTGCATAGGAAATTTTAGCCAAATGTACACCAGCAAGAACTGCCTAAAAACAACTGCTGTAAAAATGGTCATCTTTACAGTAAACAGGCACACACTTTCCAAATGTTCACGCTTGCCACAAATGACACACTTAACACCTGCCGGTGTCATCAGCTTTGTTTTGCAGATGGAGACACTTTTGGAATTTATGCATCTGGTTGTTTACCTGTAGGAGCATGATGTCACCTATCTGAGTTTTTGAATCATACATTGGATGGATGTGATAGAACTTCACTGCCATGTGCCCGGAAGACTTGTCTTGTGGCAGCTCATGAGCACCCAACACAACCGTCAGCCTTTCTGTCCTATTAGCAAGACATGCATGAATGTTTTTTATTATGTGTGCAACATATATTTGTGGACAGACAGAGTAACTGTGTCATTTAAAAGAAACCACACCATGTGGAGGCCCTTGTCTTTCCTTAGAAGTCCCAGGCCACCTCATTCTGAATATGAGGGTGACCCTGAACTGTTAAATAAAGCATTGATTCAGCAAAGAATTTACCATTCCCAGCAGTGAGCAGATGTCATGACAAACTGTTCAGACACGAGGAAGCCGCCGCAAACGTGACTACCATTTCTTTGAACAGAAACCATGTAGGGCCTGGAGTGTGGTTTAGCCTCGTGGCCATTCACTATGCCCGTGTCTACAGTAGCTGTTTCGAGGAGAGAAAGATGAAAGAAAGGCAGTGGTTTATTCTACTCTTTGTGGAGGAGTAGGTGAAGCAGTTTTGAACAGAATAATATTCTTCAGTTTTGTGTATTTCCACAGTTTGAGATCCTCCCTAGTAGCTGCTGACAATCATTGCAAGTGTGAAAACACAGGTGGAGAGAAAGTCAAACTGAAAGCAACAAGCACCTGTATTTAATGTGGTGCTTATAAGAACTGTATTCATTCAACCCATTCATGTCCAGCAGGCAGTGTGACTAGGCAAATGTCATGCTGTCTAAAGCAGACTGCTAATTAGATGAAGTGATAAAATTTAATATAGACATATTGTAAATTAACTAACAAAACATTATTTACACTTATTTTCATTTTTATTCTTTATTCTAATTAGTTTTATTTGTTTATTTTATTTCATTCTAAATAATAAAAATTGGGGGAAAAATGTTTTTACCTATATTTCCCTATTCCTAACAAAGCACAGATACTAGCATGTAAATTGTAATTGCTCATACTTAAGAAGCATAATGAAATGGCAGGCTGCAATACAATGTAGAACTCAGCCCAGGGCTGTAGTTCCAGTATTGAAGCAGCAGGTGTTTACAGTTCCTAACAGCTCAACGCTCAGGTATATGTTGGCACCTGGGTGTATGCTTAAGTCAAGAGGGCTAAGTTCAGAAACACTGTGTTATAGAAAACAGAAACTAGTTAAGATGAAATGAAGCTCACCAGAGTGGCCCAGGGACTGCACCACAGCAGCCACCAGTAGCAGAGAGATGAAAGTCATGATGGAGTAGAGAGAAATTGAGTTCTCTTCAGAGAGGAGGAGTATTATATATAGCAGGGTTGGGGGGGTTGGGGGGGTTACATACATACACACACACCCACACATGTTATTAGACCAGGAATGACCAAGCTTTCACATGCGACTGTGTATTATTTACAGTTAGATACATGCGTTACTTCATTGCCATGCATCTACATTTAAAAACTGTCACAGAGACCTGTCTTCATTATATCATTTAAAGTCAAATGTAAAGTGCAAATATTAATTTTTCAGAAGATATTTCTTGGAGCATAAATGACACAAAAACTGTCCCCATCAAATGACAGCACTTCAAAATCTTTCATCAGAGTAAATCGAGGTGCTTCTGGACCTGCATGATCAGAGAGAGGAGCACAGACTCTGTAAAAACTGGATCACCCTCTCCAGTGCAGCACAGGAGGATGCTTGCCTGCATGACACATGCCAGAGAGAGAAACAGGAGAGAGGACTTTAAGAAAAGCCTGAGTGAGCCTCATATTTAAGTTTGTTTTAGTTTGATTTCAAGTTTTTCAAGACCTGACAGGTGGCATTTCAAACAGCGGTGAGCAGTCTAATGGCGGTGAGCAGTCTAATAGCTCGTGGAAAGAAGCTTTTGCTGAGTCTGGCAGTCCTGCACCGCATGCTGCGGTAGCGTTTGCCAGAGGGCAGCAGTCTGAACAGTCCATGAGATGGATGGGTGGGATCGCTGACCATCTTGGTGGCTCTGCTGCAGCACTGTGACGGGTACAGATCTTGTACGGATGGAAGTGAGGTCCTGATTCTCTCTGCTGTCCTCACCACTCTCTGTAATGACTTCTGGTCTGAGGCGGTGCAGCTGCCATACCAGACTGTGAGGCTGCTGGTCAGGATTCTCTCTATTGTTCCTCTGTAGTTGTGAGGATGTGAGGGGGAAGGTTTGCTCTTCTCATCCTTTGTAGGAAGTGAAGGCGCTGCTGTGCCTTCTTGACAAGGGAGGTGGTGTGTGTGATCCATGTCAGGTCATCAGCAATGTGCACACCCAGAAACTTGGTGCTTTTCACGTGGATTGTGAGTGGAGTATGCACTGTGTGCTTCCTCCTGAAGTCTGCAGTCAGTGACAGGTTGTTACTGTCGCACCAGGCAATGAGTTGGTTCACCTCCTCTCTGTAGGCGAAGTCATCGTCGTTGCTGATGAGCCCCACTGCTGTGGTTTCGTCCGCAAACCTAAAAATATGGTTTGAGTTGTACTTGACACAGTCTGTCTGTGAGAAAGTCCAATAACCATTTGCACAGTGGGGTGTCAGTGCCTAATGGACCAAGTTTTCCTACCAGGTGCTGGGGGATGACTGTGTTAAAGGTGGAGCTGAAGTCAGAACAAGTTTCATTCAGAACAAGTAAAACAGAAAGCTTTTAATTAGTCATATCCTGGCCCCCAACTCCCACCATTCATGTCATACTCAAACAGTGCCATTTAAGGGGTTGAAGGTCATGCACATTCAACAGTAACTCCTGTTCTCTCATAGACTGAGATTTCTCCAGACTCCCTGAGTCTTTCAACAATATTATGTACAGTAGTGAAAGACCGAAATGAGAAATAGACCACTGAGATCATGTCATCATTTTGTAGCCAGTGCCAATTTGTTATGCCCATATTTGGCACTGCAGGTCTAAGCTGCAAAAATAAATCACCTCTATCACATAATTGTCACATAGCTCATGACTACACTGGAATCTTTTGCTAAAAGTGGCCCAGATCTGTTTTGAGAAATATAGACCACTGAAGCATTTTTAATAATTGGGCCACTTTTGGTTCACAGGCATTTTGACATAAATGCTAACCGAGACTGCTAACCAAGAGTCAGTGCCACTGGTATGCAGTACTCCTGTATTTCTGCCATAAGTGAGTTAGATCTGTTTTAGCCTGATAAGCTATTTTAAATTGGTAGATGAGTCAGCAGTCTCATACATTTCCATATCCACATGCTATCTGGATCATGTAGGACATATGTATGGGATATAAGATATTTACAAACTCATGCAAACTCACCTCCCCAATCATAAGTGGTTAAGCCTCAGTTTGCTGTCTCATTCGGTGTATATAGATTAGATACGGCTTAAGTTAGCTTTTTCTCATTTTCTGTTCTACCTTAAATGGTGTAGAAGTTACATTCAGATATCTGTTCATGGAAATTCCAGTAGGAAGCTAACATCAGCCCCAAGAGGCACTAAACTCAGTGTGGTGATCTGGTACTGGCTAACACAAGGCAAAGTTCCACAGAGTTCATTTACTGTTTCCACAATTTACCTATGTGATTTATGTTGAGATGAATGGTAGTGGCATGAACTGTAGAAAACCAGTATGAAAAAGCTAATTAAGGCAGATGAGGAGATACCTGAGCTGATGGACAGACAGTAATGTGCACAAGTTCTTAGCTGACGTTGGCAATCTGACTTTTACAATTATGTGAAGTTTAAGGTGGATTGGTCTGCATCATACGCTCCAATTCTGAAAACAAGTTCCACTCCGCACTGTCAGTGTGATATCCAAGCCCTTATCAAAACCAGATGAGAGTCAGATGTTTGTAGCATCAACCTTTATTTCTTCTGCGTACAGTTCCACAGACACAGTGAGTTAAAAAGTTAAAAATTGGTCAGATAGAAAGATAGATAGATAGATAGATAGATAGATAGATAGATAGATAGATAGATAGATACTTTATTGATGAATTCAAGGAAATTGAGAACTAGAGAAGCAACAAAACACAGGTGTGACATCAGTGACCATGTAGTGACGGGCAGAAGTAGAACTACCAGAATGTCCTGAATGTCCTGAGTACACCTTCAGAGTAAACATATGTAACACGCACATATAACATCATTCCAGATGAGACACGTCAGTTTTGAGTTTTCACTTTCTTGTTTTATGTCATGCTATATAGTATATATAGGACAGTCACTTTCTGGCCTGATATCTAACCCTGTTGTATCTGTCCCTGCAAACTGTCTTCTACACATTCTACAAGTCATTTACATAAATATAGGACCAAGAGAAGCTATAAGGGCTCATGCCTATTGCTGAAATACCACCTTTTTTAAGTACTTTAATGAATATTGCTGCAGATTTTCTAAGCGCTCCATTCATTCTATTGGAATACTGAAATACTAAAACTGCCATAGGTGATGTCATGTGTTAATCTTTGTTTATTATATTTTTGTATTGTTATTCAACAAGCCCAGAAAAAGGCTGAAGACTCTTAAACGCATGCAGGAACAGGTAGAGCAATTCTTAATCCTTTAGTCATGCCATACTTCCCATAATACCCTTAATCCAGGGCAGAAATTTGGAGATCTTAGTGTAGACATTCGGATTTGTGGGAAACTTGCAGTCTTTGTCATCTGTGAATGAAACAATGCCGACTGCGGTACCCTTACACACCAGAGGCCCTCCAGAATCGCCCTGCAAACAGATGCACATGTTTTGTGTTAGTGCTACATTTCTCTCCATAGAGATGTGGCTCATCAGCATGTATCTTGTTTATAAATACATAGAGGGCATCTGGATACAAAAGCAAAATTGTTTCATACCTGACAGAATCCTCCATGACCTCCTGCACACACCATCCTCGACACTGAGTACTGCTTGTCCCAGTATTTCTGACATGCTTTTTTGTCTAGGATGCTGACGTCTACCTCCATAAGATGCTTACTGAGACCTCCGCTGGTTTGTTGTTTCCCCCAGCCAGCAACAGTGCAGACTGATTTGGCCTTGATGTCTTTGTCTTTGTTTGGTATGGAGATCCAGTTGATGCGGTTGCTCTTTTTTGCTGTTTCATTTAGCTGAGGTGAAATTGTTCTCATTAATAATGGGCATTTGTTATCTTATATCTTATCTTATAATAATTTATATAGCAAATTTCATTTTACTGACAAATGTGAATGTTTATGATCCAATACAAAAATCCACAGTTATTAGATGAACACACTGAAAATACATTATTAGGGAAAACACTGTATTCTAAAGCCTTTTAATAAACCATAACTAAATAGCATGCTAATCTTACTATACTGTACAAACATCAGAGGCCACCTGTTAAATATTTAACCTTCAGACAAAGTTATTTGTGTGTGTTTTTTTTTTAAAAAGCCTCAACTAAATATAATATCAATGTTTTCAGTCTTTAGTGCTTCCACCCGTTACCTTCACTATAGCGTTTATTATTCATTCCAGAAATAAGCTGGGATATTTTATCCACCTCTCCAAAGTTCAGTCTTAGTTGGTTGCCTTTTCTGCTTCTCGCAATCATAGTAATTCCAAACTTGTTTAGTGATGTTGAGCTCCGAACTTTGGGTGGTCAGTCCATTGTCCTGAGAACACCAGCAGCTTTGTTGTTGGATTTTATTGTCTCTTTTTCTATTGCTTCTTGACAGCTATACATCCTGTTAGACTCATCGCATGTTTCCCCAGAGAACAAAATGCCTGTGGAACTGAAGCAAGCATGATGCTTGATTTTCTCCTGTCTCTCAAAGATGAAAGCTTTAAGTGCTGCTTTTTTATGGTGACAGTTTTGGGGGTCTACCAAGTCTTGCACAGTTGAAGTAGAGCTTGCTCTCGTACCTTTTTTATGAATATGCAATGCATGAAGTGGCAAAATTGACTTATTTGTCTATGAGGAGGAGCCTGGAAACACATCTACTCTGAAATCAGGCGACTTTCTAGTAAACTGCTCCTCACCTTAAGCATTCATACTTGCTATAAATGACACATGTAGGTCTGTCTTACTTCACAGACCCCTAACCACAGGTGTCTTACATGCAGCAGTCATATCACTAGTGTTTGGTGGTTTACCTGTAGCAGCATGATGTCATTCATCAGAGTATTGGAGTCATACATTGGATGGATGTGATAGAACTTCACTGCTTTCCGGCCCAAAGTGGAGCTCCTCTTTGGCAGCTGATGAGCACCCAACACAACTGTCAGATTTTCGTTCCTATTAAAAACAAGTAAGTAATGGAGAAATTGTACTGTCCATATTTAATCTAAAACAAATTATAAATAAATTTTAAAAATTGTATTTAAATTATTTTTTTCCCTTTTCAGTGAGTGAATATCTAAAAATATGCTGTAGTACATATGCAGTATATCTATATTTATTTATATAATAAATAAGAGACCACTCCAGTTTCTTCTTAAATCAGCATCTTCACATGTACAGCAAGTTCTTAGTGAGGAACAGAAGGTTCGAATCTAGCTTTACTGGCAGGTACAGTGAGCGTCCAGTTCATAAGAACAAGGTCAAGCAGCAATCACACAGAAAAATACCGCTACAGCTACAGACTGGCAGAGGGTAAAAACCACTCTCTGCTGGCTGTGATGAGCGCCACCTCATTCGAATGTCACTTAACCACCGTAAGATGCCCACAAGTGACCTACAGAAAGACTGGCTAGCGGTGGCTGGGGTGAAATGAACAGCAAGCATGGTTCAAAAAACAGGTTTCTGGAGGCATTATCAGTGATTTTCTAAATAAACAGATCTACAACAAAATATTTGATCTGGAATTTGGAAATTTTGTTTTCAGTAGTATAGAATAAAACAAAACTGCTCATTTTGGTCCGACACAAACCCATAAACTGTAAAACTAGAGAAGCTGATCATTCTGAGGTGGTCTGCAGAGCTGTACATATATACGTTGTTCTGTCTACGTCAGGGAGAGTCAGCCCATGCAGAGGGTCCTTATTTCTCAGAAGTTGCATCATTTTGAATGCAAAGGTAACACTAACCCTGTCAAATAAAGCACTGAGTCATTGTGAAACTTTTACTAAGTCAAAAGCTTACTGATTCCAGCAGTGTGCCGCTGTCATGACAAAATGTTCAGACACAAGGAAGCCACCGCAGATGTGCCCTCTGTTTCCTTGAACTGAAACCATGTAGGGCCTGGAGTGTGGTTTAGCCTCTGTGCCGTTCACAATACCCATGTCTACAGAAGCTGTTTTAAGGAGAGAGAGATGAAAGTAATAATATGATTTTGTTTTCTTTGAGCAGAAACCAGCGCTTAACTATAATTAGCAAATATCACAATGCTAAGGGGCAGGTTTACTATGAGAGGCAGTTATTTTTATGAACAGAGGTCATGCAACTTTATAATAAACATGACCAGTGCAATATAGCTTATTTGGTTTATATTTGGTTATTATTATATTATTTGTTATAGTTCAATTCCATAATTAGTTTAAGAAAATAAGTATTCATTTGCTCCATGTTAAGTGCATTTGGAGAACCAAGTGCTATCAAGTTAATATGTCCAATATGTTTGGAAAATAAAACACCCAGATCATTATTTGGGCAAAAACTGCAAGTAAATTCTTTTTAATATATTCGTTTAATATAACCTGTTTAAGACATTCTTTTTCTATATGGTTTGCTTCAGTGTTAATTTTGGTAATGCATGGCAGGTATTTATTGATTAGGCAAGTGGGGCCCATGCTTAGTCTCCTTTGACTTTGAGGGGGCCTCTGAGGGGCCAAATATTTAGGTCTGCAACAAAAGTAAAAGCATAATATAAATAAAGGAATAGCCTTCATTACAAATTAGTAAAATCTTTTTTTTATTATTATTTCAGGCCCCAAATTTTTGACTGGAATCTTGTTGCTGCAATAAAAATGTGTTTTACATACAGGTGATGCAATGTAACTTCAAAGAAATGGGACAATATCATAAGTCTCAAAATTATCAAAAAAAAAAAGAAAAAAAGAGGAGACACAGTTAATACCATGCATTAATAGAGCTAATTTAACATACTGTCATGATAAAAATGTCTTCCCATCAATAATAAATGTTTAAACATGTATAAAATTAAATAAAGCTTACCAGACTGGCCCAGGTATGGCAGAAGAGCAGACAGCAGAAACAGCGAGCCGAGAGCCATGGTTCTGGGGTAAAGAGTGAGTTCTCTACAGACAGAGAACTATTTTATACATAGCAGGGTGGGAAAGATACACTTACCACAAACACCCTGTCATTCTCACATCCTTTAATGTGTTGCTGTCACAGCAGCAGTATTACCGTGCTTTTTTCATCGGTTCAGTTCTAGTGGTCAATGTGGATAAAATAGGTACAAACCCAATTTTAAAAAGGGACAGTGCAAAAGCAGTGATTTACAAATCTATTTCCATCTGCATTTGAACAAAAGTGGTATGAACGTGTTATGTCTAATGTTACCTTATCAGTGCCATTGTTTCTTATTAATATAGGCTCATTTTAACATGAATGCCTACTGCATTTTCCAAAAACTTAAGGACACAAGCAATTTAAGAGGAGGAACAGGTGCAACTATGCTGGATATAAAAGACGTGTTTAGGAAAACCCTATTCTTTTATGAATAAGGATAAATGGGGTCATGCACAAAAAAATCCAAAATCTTAAAATTATGTTACTTAGGATGCAAGTTAAGGTATTTCAAATCTGTACTGCATAATAACCTTTACATATTCAGTGAATGCCACAAAGCCATATATGCATAGGCCAAAAACCACAAATGAATACCTATCACCTATGACCCTCAGACAGCACTGCATTAAAAGCTGGCATGGCCTTTTTAATGGATATTATCACACAGGCTCAGGAATACACTGACAACTCATTGTCAATAAACACTTTTTGTTCCTGCACCCACAAATGTAAGACTGTATTATGCACAAAGACAGCACTGTATTTTAATATATATTAACAACATCCAGAAACACTGACAGCTCATCAGGACTTAAGCTCATCGGAAATCAACATGTATAGTGAAAGCCAACTTTTCAGAACAGTATGGCTACTTGTTTGTGCAGCTGAGGACTTGGCAAATGGAAAACAAACGCTTTTAAAACTGGACCCCTGTTGGATATCATGTTAGTTTTTCAATATTAGGTTTGTTTTTCCACACTAATTTTCCCACTATTGGGTTTGGCATTAAATGGATGTGTTCAAAATTTCTTCCAATAATTTAGATGTAAATTTGCAAAGTAAAAGCTGAAATTCTGCACTTTCCGCCCACTTTCATGATTACTCTTACACATAAACGTTACAATAAATGATGATAGATTTAGACTGATATGAAGTAGCGTCTCTCAGTATGGTGTTGATCCGCCTTGTTTGTTAACACAATATGCCAGGCATCTCGGAGTGGAGTTGTAAAGGTTTCTAATGGTGTACAGTGATAATCCATCCCACACAGCTGGAATATTCTCACACAGTTCCTGTAGATTTTGCGGTAGGGGTGGAGCCAGAGCTGGAGCGACACACTCATTTTGCTACCACACATTGATTCGTTCGTTGTCTGCACCAAGACAAATGTGGGACACTCTTGACAGTCTGGCACGACCATTCGAGTGTTTAACGAGACAAAGGATGCTACTAACACAACAGCATGAGTCAGAATGAAAAGCACATGCTACAGGATGACCGTATATAGTCGGCCAGGTACAGTGATAAGGCGCATCCTTGCTTAAGTCACAAGCACGGCTGAGTGTGTAACTTGAATCATTCTGATGTGTCATGATTACAAACCTATCCACCAAGGTCTTGTCGGTTAATGCCTTCTGAGTACACCTTTTTTTTACGATGATGAGTGTAATGACTTGAGGGGACTGGCTTGGGGGTCATTTGACCCCAGGCCTTCACAACTCATGTAAGAACCACACGCTTACAAGCACTTACAGGAACTGAGAATGTAAATGGTGGTGATATGGCAGGGTGATCTTTATCCTGAAGCCTTCTGGCCATGACATTAACAGAAGCATTCTTGGAGTTTCTCTGTTGAATCTGGGGTTCTACCAGTAATTTTTCCAGCTCCCTGATGTGTCTCCTGTGGATGGCCAGATGGTGTTTAGCTCCACCCAAATAACAAAAAAACTACTGTAGGCCAATATATCTAGTCTGTTGTAAAATACAACACTCTAGAATTTATTACTTTAATTCATTTATCTATTGGGCTCATTCTATAAACATTTGGAAAACATTACAGTCGCTCACATTACTTGTTTGCACTTTAGGCTGAGAATCATACATTATGAAACAAAAGCTATTTAATGCCCTGTAATATACAAATGTAAATTATGTAGTGTGGGGAAAATAGACGATTGTGAGATGACAAAGACTTTTCTTACACTATGGAAGGGAAAAAACCTAAGTGCAGTGATATTTAACAGTGATAGGCTGCGCATTCTGACTGTTAGTGAGTCAGCTCAAAAGGCCAGCTCAATTCTTTCAGCTCCTGAAACGGCTCATTATTTAGTAGTACTGTCTGAAGTAGTGGTGGACAATATGGCAAAAACATAATATCAAGACATTTTCGAAAGTTATGTATCAGGAAGCCTCATAATGGTGATATAGCATCATTCAAGCAGCTGGCCAAGGCAGCCATGTGTCAATGATATAGTGGCACTACAGCAGCTAGTACACAACTACAGAGGTACATTATAGCAGGATATAAGATGACGGCTATATATATAGCTGGACCAGCTATAGCTGGACCAAGCAAATGCATAGCTATGATTTAGCGGTTCTTAAGCAGGCAGCATAGACAACCATGTAGCTACGATGTAGCACTATTGAGCAGCCAGCCCAAGAAGCCTCTAAACTATGGGAGACTATTTACACTATTTTAATTACTAGATACATTTAAAACATAGATATATAAGTACACAAGCGATACAAAATAAATAACACCAAGGTAAGGTGGCAACCATATTGCACCAGTGTATTCACACCAGAACACTAACCATTTTGTCCACTCAGTACACTGATGACCTTGATTATAAAAAGGCCTCCTCCATCTCAAAATCCCAGATCCCACAACTTCCTTTGATGCCAAAGAAGTAATAGCTCAGGGGTCTAATGTTTTTTCATGACACTGTGACACATGGACATTCCAAAAAAAAAGAGGAAAAAAATAGTTTTGAAAAAACAGAATTTGGGACTCAAAAGAGCTGTTAGACCACCTATACTGTCCCCACCAGATAAATAGTACCTGGAGTTTGAATAAAAATCAAACTCCACTTTTGCAACCAGATCTTACAAACCAAAACAATGGAGTTACTAATGTTCTTTAGAAATAATGGATTGACCACACCGGAGTCCAGACCCCAACATCACTGAAACATATGGAATTACCTGGATTAGGAAGAGAAACCCCAAACCTTCTAAAACTGAACTTTGGAACAAATCATTGCAAAGCTAAGTCTCCTGAAAGACATTAATTTGTAATGAAGGTATTGGTGTACACATTTATTACTGAAATAAAAAAACTCATTCAGCTCATTCAGAGGTTTCTTGGGGGTAAACTGAATAAATATACTGACTGATAACGATAATAAATGATAGGTGGCCTCAGACTGCTGCACAGCTTTTGTTTGAAAATGTTGTTCATGCTTTTTTTAGCATGCTCGGTCTTATTTCATGTGAGAAAACATTACTGCACTTTGAGATACGTGACTGCTTGCTGTGTGTGCTCGTACTTCTGTTACCACTGATAACAGAGGTGCGATTTGCAAGCCACAGTGGCGTGCTGCAGAAGAAAACTGATTCTTCCCCACACTGTGACCCACCGGAGGGTTAAGACCACTGTCCTAGATAACCCACCACATCATCATTGTTCAGATAAAGGCTAAAGTTCTTCAGAAATGTGCGGCTTTAATAAGTCTTAGCTCCCTTTTGCAACATGCAGTGTAGAAAGGACACAGAAACTATACTTAAAGTATGGGTTGCGCTTTGGACCCGATTTACTGGAGCACACCAGGCCCCATTAGAGGCACAGTGGTCAATGAGAAAGCATAAAGCTTGCTGGTTTTAATTCTGGATTGCTGAGCATAGACATGGGACCCTCACTGTTATTTCTACAGACACTACACTTCCCATAATGCCCCAGTGTCTTTCCAAAAGCTTAAGAAGCAAATGCTTTCACTCAGAACAAATGTCTTTAATGTAAATATTTAAAAGAAAGTCATTGACAGACAAGGTAATTAAAGTCCATAGCTATATGTTTTGGCTAGCCATCTATAACCACATAACCTTACAAAAATGCACATTACACCACTAAAGCAATGACATTAATTAAATTTGCAAAGGCGCCAGTTACATTAGCAAAAGCTTTATTTTTGCTAGTAAGCTTTATTTTTGCTGGTTATTAAAAGAAGCATTTATAACATAAGCTTGGAGAGATAACAGCTTGGAGATAGCAGTAAAATACATGTGAGTGGCAATAACATTAAAATAAAGCAATTCAGACAATACATTTTAAACTTTATATCATTTTTAAGTTTAAAAAAGGAAGTCATATTCTAGCAAGAATCTACAGAACACAACTATGTAAAGGTGAATGCTTTCTTTGGCGATGCATTATGTCATGTTATGGCGATTACAATATGCATAGTCATAGATAAAATTCAGTCTGTATGCTTTAGTGTTTATCAGGCATTTTACAAGATGCAAAAACATTGTGCAGAGTGTTTCCTATATGAGTTTGACTGACATTCCAAGAATTAAGGGGTATATACACACAAATACTGTGCACCTCTTAATATCTCATGAGGATTATTCCACTGAAGCAAACACACACACACACACACACACACACACACAAGTAGTCTAGATCCAGGCTCTCACCCACCTGCACAATAAAGACACTTACGTCAGAATGCTGTTCATAGACTTCAGTTCAGCATTCAACACCATCATCCCTCAGCAGCTGATTGGTAAACTGAGCCTACTGGGTCTAAACACATTCCTCTGTAACTGGGTTTTGGATTTCCTGACTGAGAGACGTCAGTTAGTCAGAATAGATAGTAACATCTCCAGCACCACCATACTGAGCACCGGTGTCCCTCAGCGTTGTGTACTTAGTCCTCTGTTGTTCACTCTACTGTCTCACAACTGTACTGCAAAGTACAGCTCAAACCACATCATCAAGTTTGCTGATGACACGACTGTGGTGGATCTGATCAGCAAGAATAATGAGTCAGTGTACAGAGAGAAGCCAAGCATTGCCCTAGTAACTCCTTAACAACCACATGGGATACGATAGCAACAGCCCATCTTCTTGACATCAGCATAAATGTACTGACAGTGATCTGGCACTGTGGCTGATTTGCTGTATATGTTGTTATTAATTAGTGCCAAACACTTAAAACAGCTTTTCTTGACCCTGGTCCTGGAGGCACCCTGCTCTGCACGTTTTAGGGATTCCCTGGTTCATTGTTCACAATATGGCAGCCGATGACGACTACACACTAAACATAAATATGCATTTAATTATAAATGTTTAAATGCCCATTCTATAAGAGAATAGGTCATGCCATCCAATCATGTTTAAGTGTTTTTTAGCCCTGGTCCTGGAGGCACCTTGATCTGCACATCTTAGTGGACTCCCTGCTTTAACTTCCCCTCTGCAACTCTGAAAGGGCTTGTTAAAGAGCTGAGGAGCTGGATCAGGTGTGCAGGTGAGGGTGCCTCTAGGGCCAGGTTTGAGAAACAATGACATAAAACATGACTGGTTGGCATGAGCTGTTCTCTTGAAGTAGGTAACATTTAAATATGGAAAATTACATGCATACAGTATATGCTCATTAAAACTGTGTTGTTGCGATCCTTTTGTTTAGCTTCTTTCATACGATTTATGGGTAGTCATCATCTGCTGTCACCTTGTGGCAAATACAGCACAATGTCTTTTCATTCACAATTCATATGGTGCAGGATGAATTCTTCACACAAGTGATGTACTGGATGCTGGCTGAAGCTGGAAAATCTCTCTCTAGTTCCACAGAGATTTACACACAGAGTCTTTCTTACCTATCTAGTAATTAAGTAGGTGTCAGCAGCCTACTTTTAATGGCATTCACACTATTACCAGCACACAGTGATGGATAATTGTATAACTGTAAACATTGTTTCGCATTGATATTAACTTTAGGTGGGTATAGCTTGAGGAGTCATGTGATTTTGCAGGAGTCACATTTATGACCACTTCTACCATTTCATTTGGGCTCTAATGGTGGAGAATTAGAAGTGTAAATCACTGAAATCCTGAAGGATTTTGTTTCCTTCTTTGTTCCCCCTTTTTTCCCGGTCACCATTCCCTTCAGTAGTTTTCGTCCTTTTGCTCTTAATTCCTTGCCTCCTTTCTACCCCTTTCACAGGGGTGGTGAAAAAGGCACAGCAGAACCTCTTTCAGCTTAGACGGCTAAAGAGGTTTGACATGAACTCTCGCATCCTCAGTACATGCTGTACTGTGGAGAGCATTTTAACGGGCTCCTTTGCAACCATTTATGGGAACTGCACTGTCATTGGGTGGACAGCTCTGCAAAGTCTCTACAGGTCTTTAGTTTCCATACCTCCTGAGTCTATACACTAGCTTAAAAAGTACTAGTAAGATTTCACCCATCTAATCTGTTCTCACCGAGCAGGAGGAGGTTCAGGTTAAACTCTAGAGCCAGCCAATTCTTCACCCACGCCATCATGGTCAGTGGTCGCATTGAAAAATGGGACTGTCACTTCACATCTCACCTACATATATTTTATATACATATTTTTCTGTTCCCTGTATATACCCTGCATCTGCGTTATCGATGGTATCTGTGTTATCTGGTATTTAGTACGGTATATATTTGTTGTCTAATGTGTATTTTGTATTTTGTACTGCAAGGGGCTACGCACCCAAGATTTCAACTCACCTTCTTACCTGTGAAAAAATGTGACGTGATAATAAACATGACTGATTTGATTTTAACTGTTGGTGCAGCATTGGTCTGCCTCAGGGTGGCATTGTAGCAAATTGGCACTAAACCACTGTGACTCAAAGACCACTCCAGGAATTTATTCTCTTTCCAGGATCTCTTCATGCTAGACCAGTGTACACACTTTTTTCACACATAGTATGTAGTGCTATAAGGCCTGGAAGTGTGAGTTGCTAAATGTAACTTTCATAACCCCCAAAAACGCATTTTATGTATTTAAATGTATACACTGCATGCTGCTCATGTTGGTAGGACAAAATGTATGACATACATAATATGTTATAATGCCTGGCTTGATTACAAGTAATTGTGGTCTCAATGCTAAATACAGGAAAGGTCTGCACTTTCAAAAGAGCATTTTCAGCTGAAGTACTGTTAAACTAGTCAGCACTGCTTTGGCAAGGATGTGAGTTGGCAGCCTATGCTGCAGTAGCAAGCCAACATAGCAGGGATCCATACTGTTGACATTATAGGTTCTACCACCATGTATCATCACTCACTGTTCATTTTAGCACAATTTCAGTTTATTTCATATTCATTATTGTAAAATGACCACTAATGGACCGCCACTGACCTATTATTATTTGAGTAATTTTCAGCACAGCTGCACACACATGGCAGTGGCATAAAAGTGTATGTCATGCTGAGGTATCAAACACCATGATGTTGCCGGGTTGTACAATGCATATAACAAATTTTGATAAAAATTTCATAATGCAAATGTCAATCTCTAATAAGATGTATCATATGAATGTGTGCTTGACTTCCCTTATAGATGTTAAAATTATTTTTATTATTTTGACTAACTGAAAGAAAGTCACTTTCAGCAAAGTTTCAAAGTAAGACAGACCATCAACACTCAGGAGATCCAGAGATCCTGAGCTGCAGGCTCAGCACACTCTTCTCAGTACAGAACAACACAGCAAAATTAATAAATGCCTCAAAAAATGTATAAATGCATAAATAATATCCTTTGGATAAATATTCATACATGTTATCTGTACCAATAAACATTGTTTTTAACTATTGGTTACTGATAACATGGTAGTGTCTTATAACATGTTAGAGTCTTATACCAATTTTTAAAAAAATGTCAGAAAGTTCTATCAGCAGAACAACTGGCAAACAAATCAGTGTTCCACAAAGTCTCATGAGAGTAAGTTTGCATTTGAATGGTAAGGAGGAATAACTTGGAAGCACAGTGTTGTCTCTACTGATGGTCTGGCAGTGACAAGGCTAAGTTTTGGTGCCCACACTCTAGCAATAGATAGAGTGCAATTACCGAAGATAGATAGAGAGATCATGTCTCCAATGCGCCTAATACCAGCATGCAAGCATTTGATTGGCTGAAAGGAAGAGTACTATCTGAAACATCATGTAACGATCTAGCAATACAGTACTTACTGCCAGATACAAATAAAGTAAGAGCTGAGCAGTGCACCCACAGTAAGCCATCATGCTGTTAGTCCATATACCTCAAACACTGGGTGAAAATGTAGTCTATCAGATCATTTACTCCCCTTTTCTCTATTGCACTGCCAAAATCTTTTGTTCTTTGTAGACAACACGGCACCAAAAAAAAAAAGATGAAATCTATAAATACAAATAAAAAGAAATGTGCACCAAAACTGGTGTTGTGTTAACATATATAGATGTGGGGTTGTAACCCGTGTTTCAGGGGGTTAACAGTCATGTTTAAAACCTACTAGTAAATGAAGGGTTAAGTTTTGTGTCAGTGGCGGCCTGCGCCAGCAAATCCTATCTGAGGATTCAGTCGTCCCGCCTCCGCTGCTGGAGCACCCAACCCACCCATGAGTTGGACTGTTTCGTTGAGACCTTCACTGCGTACTGGTGAAGTAATAGAATACAAGACTGAAGGACACTATTCTTCTTTCATAGACGAGCACTGGCATTTACGTTATTTGTCATTTCCCTACATTTTTCATATTTGTTTTTTTCTTTCTTTGTTTTTTTTATTTTTATACATCCACCTTCATTGCTCAGTAAAGCTGTTAATTCTATTAACAACCAAACCCTTGCCTCTTGTGTATGCTGTCACACATCTCTCACCTCCTCAACGAACCTGGTTATACTGGTCCATAGCCTTATTGCAGCTTTAGGATTTACATCCAGTCAGCAGTGGTGTAGTTTTAGAGTATCTAGCCACGTTGCTGAAGGTAAGGCAGTTACCACCCTAGTTCTTAACTGCATATAGGTGCTACAGAGTGTCAAATGATTTTAATACATGAAAGCAATCATTTTGATCTAAGACTTGCATCACAGTTGCTGAGTGTGATGGTTTTGTTTAAAAATGGTTACCATGGATGAAAAGCATTCTGAAATGCATTAGAGAGTGGTTGACACCAGGGCTGTCTGTATAGTGATGACGAAGGTTGTGAGATATGTTGTTAAGAAATTGTAAGTCATTTGTATATTGGATTGTATCTCAGTATCTATATTCTTGACCCAATAAAAAAATTTTAGGGGACCAGTCCAATAGCAAGGTAGTAATGACACTAGTATTGTGTATGACATGTGTAATGTGTAAGCAGGTATGCAACATTTCTGTTTTATAGCACCTATTAGAGAGCTACTAACAGATCATCACTAGTTCACACTCAAAATTAGTAACCAGTAACCGCACATGTGAATTCACAAGTGATTTTAATACAAATTAACATTTTAATAAGAGAACATACCAATTATATTAAACACATGAAATGTAACATGGGTAACATCAGTACAGATCAGGAGAATGTGTGTGCCTTTTTTTTTAACCTTTATTTTCTTTCTCACCATTTTCCCTGAGAAAATATCGTTAAACCAGTATAGCCATTAAAGGCCTCTCTACAATGAAATTATGTTTTGTGAACACTGAATAATCATTTCATTCTACTAATTATTTCTCTAATCCAGGGGAGGAATCCAGAAATCTTGGTGTATGCATATGCTTTGCTGGGAGTTTCACATTTCCCGTTAACAACTGAAATGATTCCAACTGCAACATTACTACACACCAAAGGGCCTCCAGAGTCTCCCTGAAACAAACAGGTACAATATTAGCACATTGTTGAAAAAAAAACTATTTGTTAAAAACTTATTTGTCCAGAACCATGTTAAAAATCTTCAGAAAAGCTTTACCAGGCAAAATCCACCATGATGAACATCTGTACACAGTATGTTGGAGTTTTTCCACTCAGCTAAACATTTACTGCTACGTAACATTGTGACGTTTGCCTCCCGAAGAACATCACTTGGTTCTTTTAAGTCATTTTCAAGGAGTCCCCAGCCAGCTATACTGCAGTCGGTGTTTTGCTCGATGTCCTCATTTTTTTCCGGGATGGAAATTTGGGCAGCATTTTTACTATTTTCAATTGACTTTTCCAGCTGTAACAGAATCAGTCAAATTTAGCAAGTAAAAGAAATAAGTACGATCAATAACAGAACTTAATATGTGCATTATATACAATATATTTCTTTCTTAAGTTACCATGTTACTACTATATTACGGATTCCACGGTCTATCAGATAGCAATACACTGAATACAAGCTTAGCACATTCATACACATACAAACAGACATGTTAAAAGTCCAAGCTAACTTAATATGTAATGTTTTACTGTGTCTCCTAAAGTAAGTGCAAAACAAACCTCAGTAATATTCCAGTACTGGAAATGTGTTGCTCATGATAAGATCATATATTTGTGCCCTAAATCATAATTTAAATCTAAAAAGACTAATAGCTTGGGTGCTGTGAGACACTATCATGCACAATAAGCACTTGTGTATAGTCTGTTGATAGTATAACCACTTTGACCAAATTTGTGAGTGAACAAAATAAAACCTTTTTATTTTATTTTCTACTATTAATTACATAGATGTCTGTAATCCAAAAATCCAAACTGAATGACAATGTAGGTCAATGGAACCAGACGTCTTCCCATGTCATTTTGGGCCATTTCTGTTCATATTCATATATTCAATATTCATCCTGATATTTTCACACAGTGTCAAAATCGGCTGTTGTGTTTAAATTATGCCTAAAACAAAAAATAAAAAAATGGAGATACATGTTTTTCATGGGACAGCGACGATATACAACACCATATTCTCATTTCCCAGACCTAGTCTTGGGTCTTGAGCTAAACTGCAGTGAATAAACTTAATCTGGGTATGAGAAATTAAAAATTTAAATGGACTAGGGGCTATTTACTTTGCTGATATGGCTGTACCTACCACCAGTCACAGAGTTCTGGACCTCTGTATTTTTTCTACGTTGTATGTGGTATAAAATATCTTTTATTGATGCTGTAAAGACACTGTATAATGCCAAGATAACTGACTTTCTCATCTGACCACTGGTATCATTGCTTTACCCCCAGAGGTACAAACAGAGCAAGCGCTGTTTTTGGACCTCAGTATTACTGAAAGCTGAAGATGGATCAACTTTTTATTATGGAGTGGCCCTGTTTACTGTGTGAACAAAGCCAAACAGCAGTGACAACTTGTAAACACACACAGAAAGAAATCTACATTTTTAGCAAACAAATTATTTGATGCTTTTATTCACAACTTTGGTTACCTTGAGCAGCATGATGTCATTAAATGGATTGTTTAGGTCATTCGTAAAGTTTTGGTGGCTGTAATGCTCCTTCACTTGTACACGCTCAAGGACATTCCTTAGGTCATGACCGCCTACCACTACTGTCATTTGTGCCCAGTTTGTCACCCTGTTAGGAGAAATCAAAAGGTGTAATTTATTGCATATTAAATATGCTTGTTAATGCTTGTAAATATGCTGTCTCCTTTTTTATGGTGTTGATAGAAATAAATAGGTAACATACTAACATTTAACATATTAAATATGCCTGTGGTCTTTTGAAATAATTAAGTATTTATTGTGTTGTGATTTCTTAAAAAAAATAATGAATAACAATGTATGACAATCATTTGTATTTTAAAATAATAGAAATAAAGTTACATAATGTCAAGCATGTTGTTAACTTATATATTAGTTTCAGAGTGTCACGATTCCGGGTTTTCCTGGCTCTGCCGCTCCCCCGAACTCAACTTCACACACACATTCTGTCTCTCTGCGAAATTTTGTCAAACCTACTTTGCGATTCTGACTTCTTTCAGTTTCTTGACTGTTCATTTATTCCTTCTTTACCCCTATAGGCTTTACATTGTAATTTACTCTCTGGCTGTCGGCCGCTATCTGCTCTTCTGACCATTCTCCCTGTTTTCCCTCTCTACTTTGGTTGCCTCGCTGACTGCTTACCCTGGTTCTGACTTTAGCCTGTCCCCCTACTCTGACCTCGCTTTCTCCCCTCATCTTTGGTTGTGTTTTGGTGCTGTATTTAGCTGCCCGATTGTTTAATAAAGCTCATGTGACTTTTAGCTCTGCGTGCATCGGTCCAAGTCCTTTGTTTCGGACTCCCGAAAAATGTTAAGAATTTTAAAAACACTGATATTAACTCACATACAAAATATCACATTAAATTTCACAATTTAATGGTTGAGATCTAAAAGTAATTTAGTGTGGTCTGTTGTGAAATGATGCACTGTAGAGAAATTGACATACTCGGATTTCTTTACAGCGGTGGTGATAGGAACCAGGGGTCACACCGACTACAGCAAAAATAATGGCATTTTATTTGCTTTGAAGTTTTGGTTATATGATAATAAATTAATACAGATAAAACTGAAAAAAAAAAAATGTTTATATTGGGGTCATCATGTACACTGCATGTATCCCTCCATCATGATGGATGGATTTACAATCATGTAAATTCTAGCTTAAAAGCATTTCTGAAAATAATAGTAAAACAGAAAAAGGGTTTTCAGACATATTATGTAATAACTTTGTGAGGGAGCTTTTAGATCCATTAAAATCCTCAGACACATGATACCCCACCAACACCAGTGTAAATTCCAACTCACTTTCTCTGCCTTTCACGCCAAAACACTCTATAACATTGTTTAGATCTGAACCATTTCATTAAACAGAAAATGTGGAAAAACAATGGCATTTCTCTTTAATGAGTATAAGGTATGCAGGACTTGTTAATGATAGTGTCTGCCTTAGACTCTATAACATTTCAGTAGTAACATAACAGTAACATTTCCAGTGATGGATGACATATCATTATAGTTTCATTACTCAGCAGTAAACAAACAGAATGAATAGCTTACGGATTCTTGCAGTGCGCAGCCGTCATGACGAATTGTTCAGTCACAAGGAAGCCACCACAGATGTGCCTTTTGTTTATTTGGATAGACACCATGTAGGGTCTGGAGTGTGGTTTAGCCTCTGTGCCATTCACTATACCAACATTAACACTGGCTGGAAACAAGAATGTGAATCCAAGCTGATTATACTTATACCAGTTATTCAAACATTAATGTTACTGACTAACTTCTTACATACCCACATTAAGCTACCCAACCTTCACGAATAAATGTCATCTTCACCATATCTGAAATCTCTTCTATTTAGTTTACGTACTAATAAGCAAGTTAAAGTAACAACAACAATTTAAAATCAAGATTTTTTTAAAAGTTGTTAATTTAAGTTCTTAATTTAAAATTGTTAGGTTTCTCTAATCATTTCATTCTCAACAGTTCCTCAAACCTGGAATAATATCAACCAGCTTTACTGAGTGTTTAACTCTGAGGAGACTGAAGAGAGAAGCTCTACAGTTATTAGCTTCACAACTGCAACAGCATCCTGTAAGTAACAGCCATGCGGTGTGATTGTATCCAGTGTTTGGAGGCTGAAGCAGATCATCTTACATCTTACAACTGCTATAATGGACAGGAGAAGCTATGTGTGGGCGACACTTACCAGAGTGGCATAGACGTGGCAGCAGAGCAGTCAGCAGTAGCAGAGAGAAAGAGATGAGAGCCATGGTGCTGTAGAGAGAGTGAGAGTTCGCCTCAGTGAGGGAGAGGACTACATATAGCACCCTGGGCAAGTTAAATACACCACAAACAGCCCCTATCCACACAAGTAAAAAGTGCTCCTCTTAAAAACGCCCTGTGTTTCCTGTTTACCATCAAGTGGTTTACTTTAACAGAGATAATATCTGTAACATACAGAATACCTCATGTCAGCAAATTGATGGTTCTCACCCCTTACCTGCGCTAGGCTCTATGAAATGTTTCCATTTTCAAATACTAAAAGACTCCAGAGATCGGATCTCAAGAATAGTTCAAGTGAATAAAACAAAGATAGAATATACGATTTATAGAAAATTTAAGAGTCCTGCAGGGTTAATGACAATCCACAGTTTCTACAGTCTCATACAGAAGTATGGTTTTACCCAGAAATGAACACTCTGTCACCATGTGCTGGTTTATTTCAGCTCCAAGCAGTCAACTTTGTCCTACAGACCACTGGACAACTATTAGCTACTAGCTTGTGCACTGTAAAAGTGTGTGTAACACTCTCTCAACTTACTCAGAAGTTAAAAAGTAGAAGAGCTCAAAAACTTAAAAGTAGAAGAATAATTAACTTAGAGAATCAGATTTTCAGTATGCTATTGTCAGCCCTGGTTGTTTTACCATTGCAAAAGAGTTCTGCTTCTGTCTATAATGTGCCATACTGTTGTTTTACCCATGTTATTAAAAGTTCCTTCTATGCTCCACAGCTGACAAGTCTCAAGGTTTACCCATTGTATGTATTTGCCTTTTCAACAGTCTCCTGCGTTACTGACCCATACAGCTTCTTCACTTTAATAACCAGTACTCGATTCATGTGCTGACATTTAAAAAGTCAATCAAGTGTTCAGTGTTCATTTTGTAAAGTACTGGCATGCTATAAGACTCCCTGTGGTGCAAGCATACAGTATGCCATTACAAAGGTTTTTAATACATGTTTGGAAAAGGAATAAAATATTGGCGTAGTTTTTAAACAAGGATTGTTAGAAATTGTATCGGGCCTAAAAAACTTAAAGCAAAGAGTTGAACACTAGCTCAGGCTTTAATGTCATTTTAACATTAGGCATGGAAAACCGCCTTTCAGAATGACTTAATAGCATTACAAATGATGTAAAGCAAACAACCAGAATTTTTACTGAGTAGATACCACAACTACTCTATACTGTTAAACTGATATGTAAAGTGTGTGTTTATGAGAAAAGATGGGTTTCTAGACTGAGAAGATTTTATGGGATCCACCTGGGAGTGAACCTGGGTAGGCTGGCAAAGCCGGTGATGCTGAGCACTGGACAGATCTCAGATGATATTAATCTTTTGTCAGGATTCATTTTTGGTGTTTAAGAGCGGACTTTGTTTTTTTTTGTCTAAAGTATTCTATGGATTTGCAGCTAAGGTGCACCAAACCATACTTGGTCTTAGCAAACATTCGATCATATGTCAGAAGCCTAAACACAGAGAACTATTTTTCTTTAAAATAATAATTATGAAATGAAGATCTGGTTTCTGATCTCTTCCTTACTTTGTTTAGATGTAATCTGAAAGCTCCTGTCGACTTTGCTCAGACTTTGTTAACCACGGTGCTGACATCTGCGTGTTTGCTCAGAGCTACAGGAAACTTGGAGGTATGCAAGACTTGGGTGTGCAGAGATAGGAGCATTACGCTTAGGGACACCCACTGTCAGATGGCTAACAATATTTAAATATTTCCAAATGTCTGGATGTGTCCAATATTTAAATTATCAGATGCAGAAATGAAGACTTTAAAATAGTTACTGGAGGTGTAGCCTAGCTGAGAACTTTTCTTTCCCCAGGCAGTGCTAGTGTTCTGGTGTTAGCTGTGGACTGTTGCTGGGTCTGGAGGTGTCAACATCACCATTGGAGGAAAAAGTCCAGGAGGATTTCAATGACTTTGTTTTGAATTACTTTAGAACGCGACATCATGTGCTGCTATTTTGAGACATTCTAGCTGCTTCACATTGCCAGACAATGAGGTGTTGCTTAGATTCGACAGGTCTGCCAGTGATCAGTCCTCGGTTTGGCTAGTGGAACCGAACCCAATAGGTTTGTGCTTTGTAGTTATAATCAAGTGGTATATCAAGACTATATGTAGTATATCATATTTTTTCAGGCATCTCATTAGTTGGAACTTTTAAGTGTAAGCCAGTAGGGTCTTTAAGATAACCAAAAACATTCATTTTGACTGGTAGTGTATGTACTGAGATGCCAGATTAGACTCCTACCATTTATCAGCAGTCCCCGGCCATTTACATACAATTTTAATATATATGACCCCCACCCCCCCACAACTTTAGGTTCACTGCTGGCCTAGTGGTGGGACCATTTTCAGCACGACACTGAATTGGTAGACATTTTGGCATAGGCGCTATGTTTGGGATAGTAGACACTATGGTATTGCAGGTATCTTCAAAGCAGAAAATCTAATGCAAAATCTTTTGCCGGGCACAAGTGCTAACCTCAAACAAGATATATGATACGCAAATGTACCTGTCATCACTTCTAGTGTTAGCCACTGTGATGGTGGTGTTCCACATCCACTGATAAACAGAAGTTGCTCTTTCAGCAAAGTTTACCAGCTAGACAAACAGCATAGTGCCCAAAGAGCAAACAGAATATAATAACTCAATTAAGCTATTAATGCAACAGGGCTGGGATATATAGGAATGCAAGTCCTGGGAACATGCACCAAGAATACAGACTTAAGTATCTGTATCCAGCCCATTTGGTTCATTTTTGCATTTTGAGAAGAATACTTTTAGAATGCCTAAATTAATAAAAATTTAATTAGTAGTAATTGAAATAATATTTAGCATCAGTAAACGAAATAACACAAACACTTTAAACACACAGCATGCAACGACAGACTCCAAAGAACTAACACAGCTTCTTTACAAATCCTAAAGCTGCTAAAGACTGAAAAGTCTGATAATCCAAACTGATGAACAAGTTATTAATTGCAGCATTATCATACTCGTTTGAGGGATGACAGAGTTAAACAGTCTGATCATTATCATTCTCAAATGATAAATTTGTTTAGCACTTGTGCAGGCATTTTGTGGCATACTACCTCATTAATTGAAAATCACAGCTATTTGATTTATAGTCAAATTTTCAAGATTCTGCCATTGGGATATGCTGGAACGTTAGAGCTAAAATCATGTTGGGAACTCTTTTTACATAAGTCATATTCTTCATAAAATGTTTTGACACCAGGTGTACATATTGAGTGCAGATTGAGTGCAAGTATTTTGGCCAACACTGAAAAGTAATAACTGATAGGTACTAACCAATGAGAAATATCGATACCTATAAGATACCCATGGGTACAAAAATTTTCCACATATTTTCACATAATAACAGTTAACATATGGCACTGGACTAAGGGGCATGTGTTCCAATTAATTTTCAGGGGTGCATTTCCCAAAAGGTTAGTTGTCTGACTGTGTTCTGTTGTAAGAACCTTAATTACACAAGTTTTCAGCTAAGGCCTCAGTTCAAACACACATTTACAGCCAGAGAGTTGAGTATTTTCCTGTCAGTTCCTGATCAAAATGTTATTGATTATGGATGTGTGAACAAGACAAACATACTGTGATGTTTGTAAATTTTGTTCGCAATCTTGCTTGTAAAAATCCACTTGTTTTCCGGTTCTCTTAATTAGATTAAAAAACGATCTATGCAATTTTGGATGAGCAGAGCAATCGTTCACTTGCAAGAGAAAAGTTTTTTGACATGTTTGGGCTTGAGGGCACAGCTGAGCCATACACTTTAAAGACTTGTTATAGAGACATCAGGTAGGAGAGCAAATGGTTACATAGTGGAATCTATTGATAGAAAAGTGGGGCTCCCTCTTCCTACACTCATTGAGCGCAACGCCATACCTAACAAAGGGGAGGAAATTCCAATGCCAGGTGTAGCATGGCACCATGATGATTTTAAGGCCAATAGCAGAACAAAAACCACCATTTGACCTGGAGGCTGACATCGTTTTATTCATTGAATGTGACCTACTCCTGCTTAGAAATTGGACCTGGGCAGAGTGATCATTGGTGACGTGACAATGTCCACAAGCCAGTTGAAGTAAGTGCCATGAAAACTCACATTCTGGACAACAGCTGTCCAAGCCTTCTCCTTCCATGTGACAGTCACATTAAAGTGAAAGAGAACCATAGCCTGAAATCTGCAAAGGATGCCCCTGCACCTACAATACAGAGCATAGAGCAATTAGGAGAGACTGTATTTTGTCGCACTGACCAGAACAATCAGCTCGCACCTTCAGTGGAAGATATGATTGTCCTGGCCAAGATGGAGAAAGGTATCTTCAAGGCCAACAGCAACAACTGGGTTGCCACAAGACATCTCCTTCCCTACAACAGATCTTATGCTTATAAGCGACTTCTGTCACTTTGTCGCATTCTAGTCAAGAAAGAAGACATGACTGCCCATTTTCTTGACATTCTTGATGCAGAAAATGATTGACAGCAATCATGTTCAACTGCCACCAAGAATCAAAGATGAAAAAGGAAGGTGGTACCTACCCATGTTTTGTATCTACCACCTACATAAGCCCGGACAGATACAAGTGGTCTTCGACGCAAGTGCACAGTTTGACGGAATTTCACTTGATGACGTTCTACTTAATGGGCCAGACCTTAACACCACCGGCTTTGTACGTGTGCTTCTCCACTGCTGGAAGGAAATGGTTGGAATTACAGCAGATATCCAGCACATGTTTTACTGTTCTGTTGTTGAGGAGGAAGACATTGAGAGATGTCTTTGGAATTTCTCTGGTTTCAAGACAATGATCTCATCAAAGATGTGGCGGACTATTGTATGAGAGTCCATGATTTAGGCCCTCAACTTTGGTCCCAATCTTTGGGCTTAGAAAAGCAGCTAAAGATGTGAAAGAGCAGTATGGGAGTAATGCACGGAAATTCATACAAAGGGATCTGTATGTTGATGATCCCCTAAGGTCCTTTCTTACTGAGGCTGAGGCCATTGATGTCTCAAAAATAGCTCAGTGTATGCTTGACAGCTTCACAAGGAAGATGTCATGAAGGCCTTTGCTGATCTTTGGATCTTTCGACAGTTCAGCGTAGTTTGGGGGTGAACTGGAACGTAAGACTGGACACATTCTCTTTCCAAGTTTATCAGAAGCAAAAGCCCTTTACACTTTGTGGGGTACTTTCAGCAATAAATAGCATCTTCCATCCCCTAGGCTTCCTTGCATCTGTGACAAATGCAGGAATATTTCTCGTGCAGCTATCCAGCAGCAATCATGATGGGACAGCCCCTTACCCCAGGAAATGTATGAGGAATGGAGAGGATGGCAAGATTCTCTACAAGATCTGAGAAAACTGCATGTGCCATGTTCATAGTTGTCTTACTTCATATCACAAGCGACACACACTGAGCTCTGTGTGTTCTCTGATGCTTCAGAGAAAGTCATTGCTTCCGTGGCCTATTTGAAAACCAAGGAGGCTGGTCATACTGAAGTGGGGTTTGTGTCAGGCAAGGCCAAGCTGGCTCCAGTTTCAGGACTCACAATTCCCAGACCTGAGCTTTGTGCTGCGGCGCTATGTCTGAGATGGTTGTGCAAGAGCTGGACATGAAAATAGACACAATCACGTTTCACACTGACAGCAAAGTGGTATTGGGGTACATCTACAATCAAAACAGACAATTCTATGTATGTCAGTGTACAGAGAATCAAGCAGTCTTCACATCCAGAACAGTGGCAGTAGTAAGAACAACCCTCCCGACCATGGCTGGTCCATCACCAAAACCATCCATCATGAAGAGAAGGCAAAATTCCAGCTTACTGACCCAGTAATCAGATGCAGAGGTGACTACACTTGTTTCTGCTGTAGTGAGTAACCTAAGAACTGCAAGATTTGAACGTTTTTCTCAATGGAATTTTCTTGTCAGAGCTATAGCTCACCTTTGTCACATATCTCACTCAGTGTTAAAGACTACCTACTCACCCAGAGATGGGCTTTCAACCCCCCTCACTCATCTCATACGGGTGGAGTATGGGACGCAGAGTGGGAATTGTCTGTCGTATCTTGGACTCCCCATGCTGATGTAAGTTTCAAATTCAAAGCTGACCCATGAAATCCTCGTCACTCTAATGGCTGAGATTTCAGCAATCATCAATGCAAGGGCACTTGTACCTGTTTTTTTTTTTGTTTTTTTTAGACCCAGAGGCGCCACTTATCTTGACCCCTGCTACTGTTCTCAAACAGTAAGTCGCTGTAGCTCCTCTTCCTCCTGGAGATTTCACAAAAGGGGACATGTTCAACCACCAGTGGAAGCAGGTTCAGGGTTTAGCTGACACCATCTGGGATCGATGGCGGAACGTATTCCTCAGTACTCTGTGGGAGCAAAAACAGCCAGATCTAAAGGAAGGTGACATAGGGCTTATGAAAGACAGCCAGGTAAAGAGAAATGCATGGTCATTGGGAGTAATTGCAAAGGTATTGCCAAGCAAGTACGGAGAGAACAAGAAAACCCAAAACAAGACAACAAAACTTTAGTCAGACGTATATCTGAATGCATTCTTCTTCTATCTCCAGAAAAGTAGATGTTTCATATTTGATGCCAGGCAGGGAGTGGAAAGGATGGATAATTGAAGCTTGGCTTTAGCACCACCTAGGGGTTTGCTTTGTGCTTTGACAAACAGAAATCAGGAAGCTGTACAGGCTGTACAAACACGTCTTTGCTTGCTTGGTGCATGAAGGTCACACTTCCTTATATTAAACCAGTATGTTAAACTGCACATGGTGGCCTGTTCCTAGGAGGAATGATATGAGTTTAGCTGGGTGCAAAGGCCTAATACACTGCAATAAATGGGAACAATGTTCAATGAACAACATCTGTGCAACATGTCTTGCTCCATACCTTTTTAAAATTATTATTATTTTACAACAGTAAAGTTGCAGAAATGCAGATATTTCTTAACCCCTCCATTCTATATGTGTGCACTTAGCTTTTGTGTGTTGGGAAAGAAGACGATCCCATGTTTTATTGGAATTTCATGAGTCCTTTGAGCGGCAAAATACTGTATATCTGCCAGACCAGGGCCAAGGTTGAAGCCTGGTGAGAGTGGTAGCTTCATCAGTGTATTCCTTTTAGTTATAGGGAGTCTTAACTGTGCAGACCAGAAGTGTCATCAGGCCTTCCAGACAGCTGAAATGAAGTGCCTGCTTAGTGAGAAGAACTTTTTTCTAAGTGCACCATAGTGTTAGATGATTTCTGAAGTTCCCCCTTCTCCTGCTGGTGCTGCAGAGAGGTCAGAATTAACTTCTGACTGGTACAGAGCAAGTACAATAGTATTCATGAGGTGAGTCCTAAATGCAGTTATCGGTTGTGTGGCATTGCTTCTTAAGGGCATGAAGGATCTTGTATAAGGCACTATACCAAAAAGTGTTGTCCAGTCACCAGCAGAGGAAGCAGAACCACACACTAGAGAACACACTAGAAGATTTACACATTTCGATGGCATTGTGGGTGGCTGAAAAAGTGGCATGCGGCTGGTTAAAGTGCTGTTTTTTCAGCACAAATTTGACCTTGAACACACCTGCACTCAGTGCTGTCCACTTGGGTATTGGTGTAACACTGGGCAGACTAGCCAGATGTTCACAGATGTAACAATTTAAAATAGTTAGGAGTGGGTGAGTAGATTCAGAGTCAGGCAAAAACCAATAAGTAAACACAGAAACTAAAACAGATAAAACAAGACAAGGGTAAGAACCAGGAAAACAGGCAGAGGTCAAAGACATCTGAGCCAAACCAGAGAAATAATCAAGAGACATGAAGGTGTTACAGTTATGTTGTTTTTGGTAAATATTGCCTCGTTTTAAAATTGATGTCTAAAGACCTTAAAAATAAGAAGATAACTCAAGTCAATGTTTAAGAACAGTGGCAGTTATGCAGAATTCAGGAATGGCCCAGTCCTTAGTAAAGATGCAATTTACCTAATATGCATCATCAAATAATCCAACAGTTTGAGAACTATTCAGTTCCTCAGCAAGCAATTGCAGGAATTTTATGTCTTTCAGCCTCTAATGTGTGTAATATGGTCAGTTTCAGGAAACCTGGATATATTTTTGGATAAGGGATGTCAAATGGTAAAAAACAAACAATTATGACAAATGCATCCACAAATATTTAAACTGTACTATGCATGTCAGAGGCCACAGGTCAACTAAAAATGCTGGCAGCATTTCAGGGCTCCAGTTCAGTTGCAATGAATTGATGCTCACTGTAGCATACAAAGAAGACATAAAACAAACAAACAAACAAAATGGAACAAAGGCAAGATATGTAGGGCATGGAGGTTCAAATGAGCTCAAAGCTAACTAATAAAAAGCAATGAATTTCATGAGATGTGATTTATACTGCAGTCAATTGAATAAAAAATAAAACAGAATTTACTAATAATTGCTTAAAGTTTTCATTTCACATAACATAAAGAGCACTATCAGTTTCTTTAAGAATTTAAAAAATACAGATACATGTAGAAAGAATGATTATCACTCCTTCTTCTGTCTTTCTCAGCCAGTGTTAATGTTGGTATAATAAATGGCATGAAAGCTAAACCACACTCCAGACCTCCCTCCAGAACAATAGAAAACACATCTGTGGTGGCTTCCTTGTGTCCGATCAATTCGTCATGACTGCTGCACACTGCCGGAAGAAGTAAGCCCTTTTATTCTGTTTTCTTACTGTATCCTAAGGGCCTTAGTGTAAATCCTGCCATAAGTTCAAGTTCATATAATTGCTTATAAGTGGTTATAGTGACATGCATAACACATTTAAATTTATTACGCCATGTATCATTATGCATATTTGTTCATAGGAACATTGTAAATATAATACACTATGACACTTAATCTCATGTCACATAAATCAGATAAATAACACTTATAATGCTCAATAAGGCATAATGTGTTAAAAAGTAAATTTACTTAATACAGAACTCATTTCACTAAAAGTCTGTAATGACATGACCTAAGGCAGTATATAGTGTTATATGTAGCATGTAGCACATTACATATTAGTGTCTGGAAAGTTCTTATGAACAGGTTTATGAAGTCTTGTTCTCTTGCTTTACAAAGTAATGTGCACATAACTCCAATTCTTTATAATCAATTATAAAACCTTGTGTTGTATAATGAGGCATTATAAGGTATTATGAAGGGCATATAATGGATTATAAATGCATTTTAAAACATTATGATACAGAACCCAAGTGTTACCAAACTTACATCCTGAAATAATTTTATTTGGATAAATCACAACTGGGAATAATCTTGTAAATAACTCCACTGAGGAAAGAGTCACAACTGGTCAATGAAGCAACGTCCACTTGCAGCCATGTATAATTTTCCACTCTGAAAGTGAAAGTAAATTCCCAAATCTGGAAAAGTTGAGAGGCTATGGAAAATGTAAATAAATGCACTTTTATCGGACACAGCACCAGGGAGACATTACAATTGGGGTTACAGCAAAGGAGTAAGGCTTTATTTTACATTATGCAGTCTTGTTGATAATTTAAATGATTATCTGTTTGCAGTTACGTGGAAAAGCCAAAAGAAGCAAAACTGTAAACTGGATCTCCATCTCTGATAAAAATGACAACAAGTCTGCAGTGTAGCAGGCTGGGGAAGGACAGGATCCTTTAAACCTGGTAACGATCATCTTTTGGAGACTAAAATTACTATTGTGGCCCAAACTAAATGTCAGAAGCTCTGGAAGAAATATCCAACCCCCAGGATGGTATGTGCAGTTCATCCCGGAGGAACTTGTAAGGTATGAAAAATGCAGGACTCTGTTTTATCATGTTGACCCAACACTGAATATTAAACTGAAGTAAATAAAGTGTATGTGGATGTATGTGTGTAATGTGCCATGTGTTTGATTTGTGTGTTGTTAACAGGGAGACTCTGGAGGTCCTTTGGTTTGTGGAAATACTGCAGTGGGCATTGTTTCCTTTGGTGATAAGGACATGTGTAATGCCCCCACAAAGCCTTTTCTTCACAAAGATTTTTGAAATATCAAAAATACCCTGGATCAAGTCTATTATTGGTAAGGGCTCGTCTGCATTTGACTAAAATGCTCCCAAAGCATTCACAATTTCATCTCAATAAAACCATTTCTCAAGCATATATATTATTTGAGTATATTTTTTGATGAAATGCATGTGAGAAGTCCTTGGGATAGTCATTTTCAGGATTCTGTATGATAAAGTTACATCCATGGGCTAAACCATCAGTTTAGTGCACCATTAGCCCCTATTTTAAGCTTCTACTTCTCAGTATTGGTTTAGGATGCTCTCACCCACACCCAGCTATACTTGTAACAAAATTAAGCCTAGAAGCCTTGAGAAACAGATTGAGAAAAAGAGTGATTTCAGGTGTGCAGATCTGTTGTGTTGTGGTGAGAGAGACCTCTACAGGCAAGGGATGGAATTTTTAGGCCCAGGTGTGACATACAGATAGCATTATCAGATAGCATCTGATTATAGAGGTCAGATTAATTCTAATCCTGGTTAACGTGACTGGATTTGTTCTTTGTTCTCTGCTGCTTATCAGTTTGAGCAAATGAAAATCTTGAGAGCAATTATAAACCTTATAAAGCCCTAAATAAGTTTGACTGTAGTTAAGCTCTAGCGTTACAGAGAGTGTAAACAAATAAAAGATGAGAATGGTAGGAAAACCGCTCAACACCACCTCTCCTCTCCACTCAGCTCTCTTCTTTTGCAGAGGCCACACTGGGATATGGAAATACAATGTCCCTTTCTTAAAGGCACAGCATAAATTTGATTGTTACAAAAACTTAAACATTCTTAAAAATTCTGTAAAGTTTGACTACAAGACCTGTTTCTCCCAGAATGCACCACTTATACAGAAATCATTAGTATTTAAGGAATGCAGTAAATCACCACAGTGATTCTAATGCAAGTTTTCAACACTTGTTTATAGTGTGACCATTAGCAGTGTATGGGTGGGAGAATAGGGGGATTTCACACCAGAATCCTCAGAATGCTTCAAACCAAGAAGAATTCATGATTTAGGTTTAGAAATACCCTAAATACATTCTGTAAAACTTGCTGACTGCTTTATGAAATTGTATCAGATGGATGCTGCTGAACTGTGCACAACAGTAAGTTATCATATCTTACTTTAAATTTGTATGTTATACATTAAGCAACTTGTTTTTTGAGTTGAGACAGAACCATGGTAGGGCTGCCCTCTAGAAGTCGACGAGTCGAATCGTCAGTTTGCTAAAAAAATTAAACCATGTGACAACGTGCGCTAGCGGTTCCCCGCTGAAAGAAGCTAAAGCTGTGAAGCTGAGAAACATGGGCGGAACGATGTCTCAGAGAAAGTCTGGAAGAGCTTCTGAAGAAGACACTCGAAAAAATGTAACCTAATTCTGCTCTTCATCTAGTCAGACATCCAACACTGCTTCAAACGAGTGAGTTGACTTTTGTTTTAGACATATTGGCTGTTTGTGTAACGGATGGACTTTCCTCACAAAATCATCAGAGACTGGTACACAGAAGCACCCGCAGACACGCCGAGATCTCTTCACACGTTTTATTCTGGAAAACAAAGATAGTTTCTTTTCTTTTTTTCCCACTGGTGTGATGACCGCAGGTTGTTCACAGCTGAACTGCAGCATGGAAAACTCAGTATGCTCTGAGAACATACAGCTCACTCTTTGCATAATACATACATTTACAATGCATGAGGTTATAAAGGAGGTTCCCCAACAATCCTCCATCCACCATGTCCACGCTACCACATACAGCTCAGTGAATAACCAGTAAACATACAGTTATTATTAAATGAACAGAAGAACCTATTTACAAGATAAAACATACCTGGAATAGTTTCTTTTCTTTTTTTCCCCACTGGTGTGACGACCACAGGTTGTTCACAGCTGAACTGTATGAGGAAATATTTCTTTTAGTAGGAGAAGAGTGCTTCAGCCTACTAAGATGACGAAGAAATAAACAAGCTAGCCTAGCTAAGCTCCACGTGAAGATATGAACACAAAAATGCCCATAACATCCTTTATACAAAATATATCAGTACACAGCTTGCAAAAATACTTGCTAGGCTTCATAAAAGTCGTAACTTAAGGATTATTTTTAGCTTTAAACATGTTTTTAATCACGAAATCACTAATGGATTACGAGACAAAAAGCTAGACGCTCCTACCTGCAGCATGGAAAACTCAGTATGCTGCGGTACGACAGCTCGAGTGGAACAAAAACGCTGCAATCTGCAGTTCGTCACAAACCAGTAGGGGGCTCCAAAAACACCATTACATATAAAATACATGTTTAATTCAGTGAAATTCACATAAAATATACTGTCATCCTACTAAAGAAGCTGTTAGAAGTGAAATTAAAAAGACTATAAGCTATAAGCGCTAATGTTTAGCATTAATACACACTGCTACCCAGCACTGTATCCTGTAATTAAATCAGGCTCCAATTCAGATCGATCATCATACACCACGTCTCTTTTAGTTTAAAAATATGCTCCTGTGACTCTGCTGACTTTCTGAATGAGGAGGACATCAGATCTGAAACGTATGCAAAATTGATTTACTGAGTACTGGATAATGTACATGGAGAAAAAAACATGAACAAATAGTCGAATCGTCGGCCAGGACGGGCGAATCCGATTCGACTGACAAAATCCTGAGTCGGGTACAGTCAGACCCCAACAAACTACGATAGAAAATTGTTGTGGTGAACTGACTCTTCCCACCTTTCTATATCATGACACAGCACTTTCTGACTAGTGCTGCTTTCGAGTAGTGTCACAAACGAAAAAAAAACTATTTTCATTTTAGAAATTTGGAAATTGTGTCTGAACAGCTTATTAATTTATATTTACAGCTGGTAAACTCAGGATTCTAAATGATTCACAAGGTTACACCTAACCTTTCCCCATTAACAAAAACTTGCAGTCAATGTGGAAAAATATAAACTTGATGCACTTGCGTAGAGTGAGCGTGAAATTGTGCCTGATCAAAAATACCTTTGTTTTTTGCGGCTCTGCCTCTTCTTCGGACTCAACTTTCGAGAGGGGATCACTCAATAACGTCATACCCACATGTCCCCAGTCGCCCAGACATTGCCACTCTAGGTCTCCTGAGTATAAGCCCACCTGTTTTCCATTATCTGTCTGCATATAAGCCTCTCTCAAACATTCCCTCATTGCAATGTTTTGCCAAACCTCCATTTGCAATTCTGAGCATTCTTTCCTGCTGTTTATCTACTCTGGTTCTGACCTCTTTTGTTCTTCGACTCCCAATCTCTTCTTTGTCCACTTTGTTTTTCGATCTAGTTTTGAGAACCTCCAATACTACCTACAACCCTACACACTAGAAAAAACACACACAATTGGCTTAGGGATGTCTAAAAAAATGTCTGAAACCCATCCTGTATTGTGCTGGGTGGCATCTGCTAAATGTGCTAGCATTAGCCTAGCCCAGGAGGCTACAGCTCAAAACATCTACAGAATGCATTTGATTTTGGATTTTGGTCAGTCCAAGACTAATGTAGAGTATTCAATTGTGTAGGCGATATGTTGTTCTTTCCTTAGGTCCGTTTACCAGCTCTTTAAGGGTTAATAAATATAGATTTTTGATAACTAATTGGATAGTGCAGTTGACTCAGTCAACAGGCAGTTACTGAGTGACACAGTGACTTTTTTTGTGAGGCAAATCTTTGACTTTTAGGACATAAAAGCTGTAAGGACAGCTTTTGAAGTATGAAGGATGCATTCGAGAACAAATTTAGGAAAACACTAAAGAAGGCTCATTGCCTTTTGATGTCCTTTACGTTGTGTGAATATCTGGTGTAAGATTTCTTTATATGAATAATACATTTTGATTTAAATGACCTAACAAGAGTTTCTTTTAAGAGATTACAATGCTTTAAAGTTTATCAGTAATGAAATATTTGATAATTATATATGATACAAATTACTGCTGAATTCATCATGATGATGTGTCAGCATGATGTAAGTATACATGTACATTACATAATTCTTACTAATAATAAATTTACAGTGTACCAACAATGTACAGTGTATAGAGTAAATTCTGATGTTATAGTATAGTATGATAGTATAAAGAATGTTTATACTAGCTGAGCAGTGAGAAGTGTTTTCATTTTGATCAAATATTGTTCCATTTGTCCAAGTGCAGTTCACATTGCCTAGGCTACATTGTCCCTGGAAGCGTGACAGACAGCTATCGCAACTAAAATTCAAGCAAATAGATAAAAGCTTACAGATGAATAAATGTACTGAAAAAGCACATGGTAATATATAATTAGCTTAGTATTGTTTAAAATGCACCTGAAGAGATCCTAACATTGATAACACTTTGTGTTATAACACTATGAAATGGATCTCCATCCCTCAAAAAAACAAGGACGTCCCAGTCAACACAAACTGCAGTGTAAAAACAGAAGTGCTGGATGGAGACAAAGAAGAACCGGTAGAAAATTCTCCAGTGACCGTCTTATGGAGACAAAATTGTAATCCAAAAACAATGTGGGAACTTCTGGCAGAAGTATCTAACCTCAAGAATGATGTGTACGGTCCATCCAGGAGGAGTCTGCAGGGAATGTAAACATTATAAGCTCATAAATGTGGACTCTTTTTTTACTTGACCCAACATTGACAAGAACAGTAATGTAATTGTCTGTTGTTAACAGGGAGACTCTGGAGGTCCTTTGGTGTGTGAGAACACTGCAGTGGGCAGTGCCATAGGTATTTACAATTATGCAAAATATTAAAAAGAATAACTGATAACTGTTGTAGCGAGAGAAACAATGGGAAACAGACCTGAGAGTAGTCTGAGAGAACTATGTCTCCTAGAGTTTTAGCCAATTTAAGGGTCTCCCATGGCATATAGATTTAACAGAAGTGTCAGGTTAAACATTCCACCTAATTAGCGCAACAACAACACAGGACAAAATCATTGGTGGAGCATCACAGAGGTAACAACATCAAAAAAAACAATCAAGCTGCATGTAGGAAGGCAATGGTAAAGTGCTTCTGTACTTCTACCAAGAAAATCACATGGATAACTAGCTTTGACTCTTTTTTTCACTAGTTTTTTAATTTTGGAAATTGCGACAAATCAGCAGTCGCTTGATTTACATCTCAGTACTTTTGCCTCAGGTTATAAGTGTCATAAGCAGCTATAAAGACTACATATATGAGCAAGCCCACCCATAAGGTGGTAATATTTGAACAAGCATGTTTATACATTACATGCTATATGTAATTTTAAATTCAATTAACTATTAAAATATGAAACATAAACATGAAAAATTGAACACTGTTCAACTACAATAGACCAGGATGTTTCTATTTTGTGTATTTGCTCTTGCAAAAAATAAAAAAAAAATCTTTGTAATGCACAGTCTGCTTACAATTTAAATGTTTTTAAATGTTTTTTAATTATACACTAATAACTAAAGTATGCAAATAAAGTGTTATAATCATAATAAAGTCACATTTCTCATGATGGAACTACTTTAATATCTATATAAAAATGTGTATGACACCTATATTTCAGGCACATGCAACCATTATTCCGCAGACCGATGTTCATTTTTCATACATTCTCTGATTTCAAATAAAATGTATATTCTAAACCCACTTAACAGCAGATTTAAAGCTGCCAGCTGAAGATGTAGACACAAAGATGGCAGACAATCATTTTTACTAAAGGTTAAGTCTTACTTCCTTTAACCAAAATCCAAAACATGTTGATTATTAGGCAGTAGTACTATTATTTGCATGTGCTCCAGTAAGGCAAGTGTAACATTCTCAGAGGCATATCTGGGCCAGATCTGGAACACAACTATTAGTCATACTCACATTGCAGTATACTGGCAATGGCAATATGTTTGGTCGCCCTCATATAATATGAAATAAATGTAAATACAAGCTCACCTACGGGACCACCTAATAAACAGGACAACAAACGTCTCTGTTAGATAAGAGCTATTGCAAAGAAGTTCTTTCCGAGGGTTCTTGGCAAGTTGACAATCAATTTAGGCTCAATTAATCAACGTTTAGGACAGTATGCAACGAAAAATATGAGCTTTACCTTATTAACAGGATTTTCATTCTTCATTAATACAGTATATACACTCTTTCCTATGATGCCAGCAAGCATCTTGCTGTTGAGGTGTGCGACCATGAATGCACAAAGGTTCATGAAAGCACCAGCCTTGCAGTTTTGATACCTAAGTCACATAAATAGTTGTGCTCATAGATGCTATAGTGTGTTTGTGTGCCGCTTGTGTCATTCTGTGGTGGGCTGTAGGATATTTAGGTCTAGGTTTGGTGCTTAAAGTCAATAGAGATTACATGACTGATTTCGCATTGCATTTTTATTCCGCATGACACAATGTTTATTTTTCATACATTTTTGTCATCTCTGATTTAAAATAAAATGTCTGAAAATGTATATTCTAAACCCACTTAAACAGCTTCAAGTAAGATTTAAAGCTGCCAGCTGTAAAGTGTGTGGGCCAGATTTGGTCATACTCACTTTGCTGTACATAGGCCAAATCTGGGCCACATCTGTTGACAGTAATCATTTTACATTATGTGGACAAGATTTGGGCCTTATCTATTAGTGCTTCTATTTTTATAGTATATGGGCAATATACTAACAGATGGGCCATCTATTAGTTTGCTATGTGGAGAGGACTGTGTTTTTAGTTCTTAGCGCTACAGAGGTCCTTCTTGCAGTGTTAGGTGCTATTTCCAGCAAATTGAAAATGCTATGGACTGTAACCAAGTCATCTAGGTTCTCCCAAGAACCATGAAGATTAGTTATTTGCAGTTTTATTCTGGTTCAACCCAAAATCTTACACTGAGCTGGTTGGTCTGTTCATTTTTAATGATGAGCGTACATGCAACAATGTTTTTGTGATTTGTTGCCAGCTATTGTTTAAATTTTTTTTATTGGACATTAAATAAATATAAGGTGGTCTATGGCTATTTTGCACAAGCTTCTTAGTTTGGAAAGTATTACTGCACTTTGTGATGCGTAACTATTGTTTCATGTTTGGCTTGTGCACTAATACCACTGATACCACTGATAAGACCAGATAACTTCACAGTTGTGATGTGGTCAATAGCATCACGCCATCCTGACTGTTATCAACCCCTGCTTTAAGCTCCTTCTTCTTAAGGTGCTAGGTCAGAATTTTTTTTATGCTCAGTTTAATCTAAAAGTGCTACTTTCACCTACCTGCACTGTACTCTTTTATCTATTCGTCTACTGCTTACATACACATACCTAATTGCACATAGTTAATTTCACACATGACCACCTCAACAAACTGTAATTACCAATATGTACAATTAACACCAAGCTGTATTTCACTCTCATGCTATGCTAAGTGGCGTTGGCAACTTTCTGATATACAGGTACTGCTCTTGCACATCTGTTTTACTGTTTTGTATTGTGTCTCTGTCATTTTGTTTTTGCACATTTATTTACTTATTTATCTATTTTTGTTATTACCGCACTAGAGAAGTAGCCTGATTTTGTTATACTGGATGCCATATCGTTTGATGGAAATGAAAATGATCACCCTACAGAGGGTTGAATTCAAAGAAACCCTGAAAATCAAAGCAAAAAAATGATGCGGCAGGCTCGTCCATTTAACCCAAATTCCATTGCAGCAACTCAAAATGGTACTCAGTAGTTTGTATGGCTTCCACATGCTCCCAATGAGACGACAGATCGTGTCCTGGGGGATCTCCTCCCAGAGCTGGACCAGGGCATCACTGAGCTCCTGGACAGTCTGAAGTGCAACCTGGTGGCATCGGATGGACCGAAACATAATGTCCCAGAGGTGTTCTATTGGATTTAGGTCAGGTGAGCCGGTGGGCCAGTCAATGGTATCAATTCCTTCATTCTCAGACGCCTGCATATAGGCCGGGCATTGTTTTCCACCAGGAGGAACCCAGGACCCACTGCACCAGCGTAGGGTCTGACAAGGGTTTAGAGGATTTCATCCCAATGACTAATAGCAGTCAGGGTGCCGTTGTCTAGCCTGTAGAGGTCTGTGCGTCCTTCCAGGGATATGCCTCCCCAGACCATCACTGACCCACCACCGAACCAGTCATGCTGAATGATGTTGCAGGCGGCATAACATTTTCCACGGGGTCTCCAGAGCCTGTCACATCTGTCACATTTGCTCAGGTAAAACCTGCTCTCATCTGTGAAAAGCACAAGGCACCTGTGGCGGATCTGCCAATTCTGGTGTTCTGTGGCAAATGCCAATCGAGCTCTACGGTGCTGGCCAGTGAGGACAGGGCCCACTACAGGACGTCAGGCCCTCAGGCCGCCCTCATGAAGCCTGTTTCTGATTGTTTGGTCAGACACATTTACAGCAGTAGGGCTCTGGCAGTGCTCAATGTGACAGTGTTTGAAAGGAGTTTAAATACGGAGACATTAAATGGACACCAGGTGAATCTAATATTCTGGAGAGCTGTTACAGGACTCATTGGGTGACAGGGAACATGTGGGTGTGACATCATAGATTGATGGCCTCTGGGAAGTTGAGTCAGAAGGAGCCAGGAAAACCTGGAAGCGTGACATAAAATGAATGCAATGCCAGTCCGATCCAATTTTGCATACTTTTGCCTCATCTAATATTTGTTTTTACTTACCAAAAACAAAAACTCTTTTGTTTCAAGGCAGCACTTTTGTTTGATGTCAAAGTGCTGTAGGGTCTTGAACCAGCCACATATTTGCTGGTGTGATCAGCAACTTAAAAGGTTTTAAAAGAATTAGTTCCTTTATCAGTCTTTTAGTCTTCACAGTTTCTCATGGTTCTCAAGTTACTTTTTACTTAGTTCTTGCCTCGTTTTCATCATGAACAGCAGGTTATCAATGAACAGGTTTGTCATAGTATTCATTAATGCAATTAACACTGGTGAAAAGACATCTCAACACAATAGGTCTGAAGAAAGTGAAGCTGTTAATACACCTTTACTCAGAAACTGGTAGAAACAAAAAGACAGTCAAAATAAAAAAAGCTGCTGGAGTTATCTAAAAACAGATCTGACTGACTACCCCCGAGTCCAGACTTCAGCATCACTGAATATGGGATTGCTCATTAAGGGAGTCAGCAAAGGCTTTGGACGTGTGCCAAGTGTCACTGCAGATTTTTGTGAAAAGCTAATCACCAGAAAAGTTAATACAGAAATATTGTTCTAAACATCTTCAAATTAATTAAGTTTATACTCAGTGGACATTTAATAAATAAGATGTGACCTCTGGCTGCTGGAGAGTGATATTTTTGTTTAAAAATTCTGTACATGCTTCTAGTTTGTTGAGTCATAGTTCATGTGACACTCAATGAGAAAAAACTGCACATTGTGATTTGTGACTATTGTAACACATTGGCTGTGTGTACGACACCACTGATACCACTGATAACACAGCATCCTCAGGCCGCCCTCATGAAGCCTGTTTCTGATTGTTTGGTCAGACACATTCCCAGCAGTAGGGCTCTGGCAGTGCTCATCTTGTTCCTCCTGGCACAAAGGAGCAGATACCGGTCCTGCTGAGGGGTTCAGGGCCTTCTACAGCCTTGTCCAGCTCTCCTAGAGTAACTGCCTGTCTCCTGGAATCGCCACCGTACTCTTAAGACTGTGCTGGGAGACACAGCAAACCTTGTGGCAATGGTACATATTGATGTGCCATCCTTCAGTAGTTGGACTACCTGTGCAACCTCTGTAGGGTCCAGGTACCGCACCATGGTACTAGAAGTGACGCTGACCCAAGTCAACTGCAAAACTAGTGAAAAATCAGTGGGAAAAGATGAGGGGGGACAAAATGTCAATGGCCTCGTCCTTTTAAACCATTCCTGTTTTGTGGGGTGTCTCATTGTTGCTCCTCTACTGCACCTGTTGTTAATTTCATTAACACCAAAGCAGCTGAAACTGATTAACGGCCCTCCCTACTACTTAACTGACCAGATCAATATCCCTGAAGTTGAACTGAGTTGATCCTATACTCTGATTAAAAAGTGTTCCCTTTATTTTATTGAGCTGTGTATTAAGAATTAATATCAAGAAAAGGAGCAAATACACTCATCATCAAAACAATAGCTGCAATTCATTGGCACCCAGAAGGAAGTGTTGGATTGCAGTGCTATTGGGAAGAAAGATAAAGGTTATCAGAAACAATAAATGATGGCAAATTTAGACTGATATGGTTAATATTTATTGAGCTACACATACAAAAGTAGTATCTCATTACGGTGTCGGGGCACCATGATTGCTGCATGCAACATGCCAGACGTCTCAGCATGGAGTTGGGCTGGAGGTAGAGTGATACCAGACCTTCTGGATCCAGGACAACAAACTGTTCATCTTGGCACTGACCATGGTGCCTTGGTCATCTTCACCGCAACAAAAGCAGAATTTGAAGATGACTTGCTGCCATTCAGAGTCACTCCATGACATTCTAGCACAATACCATTGAAATCTGTCATGGTGTTGATGTACTGTTAAGGACAGTCGTGGTAACAGTCTGCGTGCATGTAGTTCTTAATTGTGCTCCGGTCTGACAATAGTGTTGGCACTAACAGGTTGACTCCTAGAGAGCATCACTGCTCACTGAATGTCCGCAACCGTGGCTGTTGGGTCACTTGTGCATGTAAGAAGTCATGAACAAAGATCCCATGCCGACACATGCAGAGCTAAAAGTCAAACACGCTTTACTGAACAATTGGACAGTTGAACAAAGCAGCAAAACACAACCAAACATGAAGTGGAGAGAGAGATACAGAGTCAGGAAAAAAAAAGGTCAGAACCAGAAGAGGCAGTCAGTGGAGAGACCAGGGGCGAAACTGAGAGAATATTCAGAGAACGAACAGAGATCAAAAGCCAGGAGTAAAACTTGAATAAAGCCAAGGGGAACAAAGAGAGATTGCAAGTCAGAGAACAAAATGGAGGTCAGAACCAAAGTGGAAACAACAGTAAGAAAGTTCAGGATTGCAAACTAAGGGTTTGCCAAAACTTCGCAATGTGACAGTGTTTGGAAGGAGTTTAAATACAGAGACAATAAATGGACACCAGGTGAATCTAATATTCTGAAGAGCTGTTACAGGACTCATTGGGTGACAGGGAACATGTGGGTGTGACATCAAAGATTGATTGCCTCTGGGAAGTTGAGTCCGAAGGAGCCGGGAAAACCTGGACATAAAATGAATGCAATGCCAGTCCGATCCAATTTTGCATACTTTTGCCTCATCTAATATTTATTTTACTTACCAAAAACAAAAACTCTTTTGTTTCAAGCCAGCACTTTTGACTTATGTCAAATGACTGTAGGGTATT